>VXAA01002061.1:8280-65672 GCA_013399115.1 Anseranas semipalmata
TTGTCTGACATTGGAGAGATTGCAGCTAAAATGCTACTTGCAATTTTAAAAGGTGTTGCAAAAAATAGGAGATGCTTCAGAAAAAATCCAGAGGAAAATCATTATTTGCAGCACTAGAAAGCTGATCCTGTAAAGAGCAGCAAAAAGATATGATTTGTTTATTGAAAAGTATCTTGAACATTGCATCCAGGGGGTGACCAAGAGTGGCTTCTTGGATAGCAAGCAAACCAGATTTTTGATGGGAAAAAAAAAAGCAGGATGGGGGAAAAAGAAAAATTGAAGCTAACAAAGTTGTAGAACAGCGACAGTGATAATTTTGTTTGCTTGAATTTGGGGATTGGGGTGTTAGTGAGTTGGGATGAGGTGCAAGGTTTGCCAGCTGTAGTTGTATGAAGCCTGTTATCCCTGTAACAGCAAATCTGGAAGGAAGAGTATAGCAGTAGTTCTAAGCATTTGTAGTTTGCATTAATACTTGAAATATTAACGTGATTCTTAGAGTATGCCTTCTGCAGTTACATTTGCCTATAAAGTTTATAGAAAAGTTTCAAATTTTGGTGTCAGTGTTATTTTTTGCATGGATTTGTGTGTTCAGATTTTTCTGCTGGATCTGGTTAACAAATGCATGCTAACAGAGGCAAATGATTTTGCTCATCTTTATTGCCGGCTTCTTACCGTCATGTATGGACAATAGAAAGCCATGGGCTCACTTCAGATGAAGAGTCCAGACGGTGTAAAAACTCCCGATTTTCTAGGAAATTCAGTTCTTCCTTTTTATTGTTTGTTCTGTATCCTTAACCTTAGTGCTTAGAGTGGTTGTTGAAAGAAACTCAGATTGACCTTTTGAAACGTTTTTGTTGTTGTTTTAAATAAAGGAAGGGGGGGGGGATCCAGACTAATTGCTTTTGAGGACCTTGCAGATGCACACTGGATGGAAGAGGCTGGTTTTACAGACCTTCCAGCCCCAGGCTTAAGAGAAGGGGGCCTGTGGAGCTGGTTTGTGTGTGATGTTGTGTTCAGCACAGCTTGTGCTGCTCGGCAGCCACGGAAAGGCTCCCTCTTGTGGTGCTGCTGCATTTCAGAGGTGCGTTCCTTTCCGAGCACATACGCCTTGTAATTCTGCTTTTAATAAAAGTTGTGTTTATCTTAGTAAGTTGTGTTTCAAAGCTTTTTGTTGAGTAAATAATATAGTTATTAAAGAAGAGTTAGAAGAATCTTGTTTAGGAATTGAGGCAATTACCATATGCTGGAACATAGGATGCTAAATATTGTTCTCATGGGTTAGATCAACTCCTAGTTTAGTTCAGATGCTCTGAATTGAGCTGTTTGTGACTTTAGAATGGGTTGGTGATAGTCAGGACTACCTGTTTACTACACCTGCTGTAATTTCTCCAAACGGTGTTTGGCTGTGTATCTGTAACTCCAACTAATGTCATATGAAGCAGGTTCTGTGACAAATGGGTTGTGCAGTTCTGTGGTTCTGAAGTCAGAGGGGTCTTTTTATAATAATCAAATACGATCCATTGTCTAATGCGGAGCGTCCATTTCCCTCGGCTCTTCCTGCTTAAAAAAAAAGTCAAAAGCTTTACGCTGAGCCAGAGTAAATGCAGTGTTACCCCTCAGTAAGCCAATTTACCATATCTCAACAGAAGTTGTTGCAATGACTTTCTCCTTGCTAAAAGTTGGACTCTTTTAAGGCTTTTAAGTTGGTGTCTCTGGTTGACGGACCCATGTGCTTGCAGGACTGGAAGTCGTGTATCGAGTAGATGAAGTTTCTGAAGCTTCTCTTGGTAAGGCAGCTGACATGCCTCCAAAGTGTGCGCATTGTTCGTTTGTGGTGTTAAGCCTAAAAACTAAAAGGTGTAGAAAATACCTGCTACGGAAGTTGGTGGTGTCTGGAGTCACGTGGCTTTTCCCAACAAAATAGGTAACTAGTTCATTGCTAGAGCAAGTGTCTGGCAAAAAGGAAAGCAGTTCCCAAAATGTACACTAGTCAGTAATAAACAGGAGATGTGTGGAGCTAATGAGCTAGCTCTGGAGTAGTATGTTTTGTATGCCATGTTATCAGCGAGGTGTTCTGTTAGATAATGAGCACCAACTTCATTTGCTTTAGTAAGTGGAGAGGAAAAGCTTGCTTCTGTGCTGTCTGAAGACAGGCTCCTTTCTAACCGTGGCTCTTAAGCCCGTGCCCGCCCTGGGGAGCCTTGCATCTTTCCGTCTTTAGGACTGAGCATCAGCTCAAACCCGTGGGATCAGGTGGGAATCCTGTTCTTCCTGTTGTGCCCCAGTGGCACAGAGCTTTCCGCTCGGCTTTTCCCCAGAGCCAGCAGACCGTGCCAGAGGACGTGTGGCCCAGCCAGAGGTCTCAGTGCTGCTCTTTGCTCTGACTGTCTGCCAGTGCTTCCTGTGGAAGCAATAGCCCCGAAGCAGTGTCAGGCTCAGCAACAGTGCCATAGGTAGTGTCATTGCCCTGTGTGATCCGAATTCCCGCTCTTCTTTTCATTCCTGTTTCCTGCTCCTTGTCCTCTGCAGATCCCTCTTCTGGGCTGTGGATGACCCACCTGGAGGAAGCCTTGGCTTATTACTTAGCTAAGCAGTCAGTTGGCACATGCTGCTTTGTTTTCCTTTGCTCTCAGCCTAAGCAAAACACTGAGGATCTTACAGCTCTCCCTTAGGCAGTTTAGTCTCCAGAATGTCCCATGGGTGTTTTGTGTCATTACCACTGGTTGTCCTCTTCTGGTCTGGCTGCCCATCTTCTGTCGCTGTCTTCACGCCCAGAGCAAACTCCAGAGTTGTGCCTAACCATCCTCGTGTAACCAGCTTGAAAGTCAGATTTGCTGTGTTGAAGTACAGCACTTCAAGTCTTGCCCTAAATATTCCCAGTCATGTTTCTCATCTTGCAGTTTGGGGGCCACAAATGATTCATCAAATGTCAGAACATTACAAAAGAATGTCAAGCCTTTCCTTTGTCAGACTTGAGATTTTCATGGTTTGGTGTCCTGGAAAACAAAATAGAGTCAATAAAAGTAGGGTTAATTTTATCTAATTGTTTAAGAACATTGTGACATTGGAAACCAGTCTTAGTCTTGTGGTTAGCAGAACAGAAATGATCGAGAAGCATGTATTGGTTGGGAACTGACTGTCCTCTTGGTAGTTTGTCGTCTTGACCCACTATTGTCATCTAACTTCCAGTTCAAGTTTTAATTTCAACCTTGCCAAGCCTTGATGTGCTGAAAGTGCCTTGTAGGATCAGAAAGCTTCTCATTGCCACTTTTGAGGTTTGGGTTAGTTAGCGTATATTTAATAAAATGCATAGATTGGTGTCCTTTGCTCTACAGGTTTTCCACATGCTCTGTGACTCTTGCATCCCTTCTCTTGAGTTGTGAAAGTACCTGCTTCTGCTATGGGCTTTGCTTCGCTTCGAGTGACAGCATGAGATTGTCACAGTATAGAATCGAGCCTGGTTGTTTGTCCATAAGCTAATTACCTTGCATGTCCCTTATGGTTATTTTTGACAATAATTTTCATATTAAGTATTCCTGCTAAAATAACAAACGTTCTGCTTGTGCCACTGGTTTTATTTGTTGTCTGAGTCTGCAGGCATTGAGGAAGCATCGTTGTCTTTCCTGGTAGACAGCTCTCTTGTCTTGCTCTGCTATCAGTAGCTCTCCTGCATGTTATCTTCATTCTGTAATTAGTGATAATAAGATAGCTTTATATGTAATAAATTACTGTCAAGTTTAAATCAAATCTAATTTGGTTTAGCGAATCTGTGTGTTGCCAAACCAACTGCATGTGATAGATGTCAGAGATGTAAAAGATAAAATTGCTTTATAGTCGTATTTATAAATAACACTAGCAGTTGCAGGTATTTTGTTTAAGTAGTAATAATTGTTTCTAATTGATCATATTCCAGTTGTTCCTGAATGTTTGTTTGCAGACAAGGAATTAAGGAAAGAATTTTTTTTCTGCTTTTTAGTGCAGCTGCTGTTTGTTCCTGAGACCGCCAATTACAAGAGCTAGCTGCTGCATTTGTCCTTCCGGAGCATGTAATGTCTGATACCAAATGCTGGTCTTCCCCATCAGGGCAGGCGTTATGGTTTGGATCGTGGTTCATGAAACTCCTCTTTGTTCTGCATTTTACCTGGTAACAATATGGATCCGTTAACGTGACGTGCTGCATCTCAGGACTGCAGCTGGGTTTTTATTACTCCCCTCTAAAGCATTTGGGAGGTTTGACTTGCAGGAAGGCAGCACTGCTCCGTTGGACAGACAAAATCCTCAGCTGCCACGTGGTTCCCGTTTTGGAGTGGGGCCTTTGCAGTTAATGGCTGCTGTGGCACTGGGGCAAACAGCCCCAGTGTGCGGAGGAGGAAGAGGGACAGGCTCAGTAAGCGACTGAGGGCGTATCTTTGAGGACAGGTCTTCAGTTCCAAAACGCCATTCATTTCACCATTTCAATATCTGTCTACTCGAAAGGCCCAGTGAAATACGTAAAAGCTGGATGGTGGCATTGCCTGGGGGTTAATGCTACGTGTTTCAGTGTCTAGCCTTGTTCAGCATGAAGTAGTTTGGACAGAAGGCTCGGCCTCGCGGAGGCGGGCAGCCCGAGGGAGGAGATGGCTGCCGGCAGGGGCTGCGCAGCCGAGAGCTGCGGTCCCATCGCGCAGTGGAGGGTGCTGTACCCCACAGTGCTGGGGACGGCTTGGAAGCCACAAAGACCTCTCCATGCTTCGGGCTTACCTGGCTTTTGAATGGAGTACAAAGAAGTTTCATTTATTTTCCTGGTTTGTTGATGAAGCACTTCTGTTTTTTCCAGGACTGGCAGCCTCCATTTGCATGTGATGTTGATAAGCTTCACTTCACTCCGCGGATACAGAGGCTTAATGAACTAGAGGTAAGCTGTAAAGCTAAACATCGCTTCTGCTCCAGAATGTTTACATGTTCCTTTTTTTTTTTTCCACTGGATTGTCCGTGAGCTCTGTTTGACTTCAGTTCACAGCATTTGGTACATCTGAACATCAGTTTTGAATTAGCACACAGAAATCCATGTGTTTCAGAATTTACATAAAAACATACCAACCATAAAAATTAAAGTTAATGCTCACTGAAGGAACAAAAAAATTCAGGCCTTTTCCACATAGAGGCGCTTATAAGCAGTTAAACTCAAATTATCAAGTGCCATAAATTTTTGTCTGCATTTTCCACATATACAGCATCTTTTAAAAGTAGAAGAGATGAAGCATTTACAGAGTGCTTTAAAAATAACAAGCCATTTGGAAGAAACAATTGCAAAATCTGGATTCAGTTGGTGCAAAATGTGCTGTTCACAGGCACTTTGATTCACTGCTTTCATAAATTCAGACTAGAAGGGAGTGGCTGGGAGTCCTGGTTGGCTCACTGCTGGTAAGAACTGGAATGATGGGGACTCTTTGCCTGCCTGATTTTCCTCATGAGCAGAGGACACTTGCTTTTTAAAGGCCTCGTGATTACGTGAAGTGCCAGGCTAAGAGCTCAAATGTTGACTTCAGGTGCAAAGGAAGCAAGAGATTTGTATGGACACAAGCTGGTTTAGAGCTCTCTGTGGAGTTTAAGAGCAAGATGGTCTGTATAGACATGGCCATTTTTTACCATAAGCATAGAAAAATGGGATGAAATTGAAATGTGGCAAAATTTAAGCTACTACTCTTTAACACAGCAGGTGTCCAATTAGAGCCTAATCTTACTGTGTGAAGTGCGCTACAGACAAAATAGTTGGCTTTCTTTGCCATAACTGGTTTAATTCCTTCATAAAAATGATCCAAATGCGGTTGCAAGTGAAAAAGGCTAACAACGACAACAAAACTAATAAACTACCTGCATTACCAGGATTTAGGTAGTTTTTAGCAGTAATAACTCACTGCTTTTCTGTTCTCAGTACTTTTCTAAATGCATTGCAGAAAGTTAATAAAAAGTGACTTCAGGAAAGACGGATGGAATCTGTATGGAATTTTTTTCCCTGCATATGACATGAGGGGAAAAAATGCAAAATTACACTTGCAGAGGGAAAAGGCAGGCATGCAATAGAGGCTGCAACCTTATATAAGCACTGGGAAACAGAAGCTTAATCTGCATTTAGTATGTTGTTCACTTTTTGTTTTTCAGGCCCAAACCCGTGTAAAGCTGAATTTTCTGGACCAGATTGCAAAGTTTTGGGAGCTTCAGGGATGTACACTGAAAATTCCACATGTGGAGAGGAAGATCTTGGATTTATTTCAGCTTAATAGAGTAAGACTGTTACAAGGGAGACACTCTTCTTAAAAAGATGTTGTATTATCACAGTTTTTGGGATAGTATCAAAATTGTTCAAGATAGGTTTTTGGTGTGTATCTAAGCTGGAAATGTATCACTTTATTTAACCTAACCTAGCTAATGTGACAAAATAATAGGAAATGTAATAATCGTGGGAGTTTTCATGTGAGCAAGGAGATTAAATTAAATTTCCAACTCTTCTTTAAAGTTGAACTTGAATGCAAATTGATTGAGAATAAACTCAACCTTAACTGGAGGAAGCTTCTGAACCATGACAGCAGTGAGAAAAGGCTTTTCCGTTAGGAATATGGGAGAACAATATCATTACTTTTAGGATGAAGCTTGTTAAGCTTGTGGAGGAGATGATGTACTCTGAAAGCAAAGGATGGGATTCACTGACCCCCAAGGATATGTTCTCTCTGCTTCTTTACGTTTAGGGTAGTATTTGTTTGATTGGTTTTGAGCCTATTTCATAGTAAATGTTCCAGTGAGAAGAACTGATTGTACTGTGCTAGAAAGTCTCTTGGAATACAAAGTAGAGGAGTGACAAATTGCAACCAGAAAAATTCTCAGAAGTAGTCTGAATTGCTGTTTGGTCATCACGTACAGATGCTGACTTGTTTGTAAAGTAATTCAAAGAAGTTTACACTTCCTGAATAGGTTATATGTTCCAGGTAAAGCTTTTGGACAACTTTAATGTATTTTTTAAAAAAATCTGTACTTTTCTCTTTTAAAATAGAAATTGTGTTGTTGTCTTTTTTTTAAACTAGCAATGCTTTCCTTAAATGCTGATCATCTTAGTATTAAGTTTATAGTCATTTTGTTTTCTCTTTTTAGCTAGTTGCAGAAGAAGGAGGATTTGATGTAGTTTGCAAGGAGAGAAAATGGACCAAAATAGCCACTAGAATGGGATTTGCTCCTGGCAAAGCAGTGGGTTCACACATCCGTGCACACTACGAACGTATTCTCTATCCTTACAACTTATTCCAGTCTGGAGCTAGCCTACTGGTAAGCTATTTTGTAGCTAACTAAAGTCTGGTTAATTTAACAGCCAGTCTGTTGTTTTCTTTTTATTGGCGGAATATTTCCAAAGACTGTGTTTTATGCTTTTATGGCATGCAGGTGACCATAAGCAATTTAGAAAGTCATAGGCAAACTTGTAATCAAAAATAAAATTTTTAGAATTACTGCTAAGCTACATTCTTAAAGGTAAACTCTTATTGACTGGTTTGAATACTGCCTGTTTGTATTTTCTAGAAGCCTCATGATAACAAACATTCAGACTTCCTCTAATGATTTCTGGAGTGCTGTTTGTCAAATGCAAAATACTGTTATAATCATAGATCAACAGATCATTATATGTCCATCTCTCTAATAGAACAAGAGTGCTATGGGTCTCTATCACTTCTACATAGAGTATTTGAGGGACTACATCAAACAGTGGTAATTTTGTGACAGTACGTCATCTCGCTTTCACTAAGGGCATCCAAGTTTTAGAATACTTCATGGATACTGCAGTACAGTTAACAGTATGGCTTTTGAGTTCTTTAAAGCTTAAATCTTCATCCTTCCTGCTTAATATTTGGCCATTAAAACAAAATTCAGGGTTGAATGAGGGTGCAAGCAACATAATCTCTAATCAAGAACAGGGCTTTTCTTTTAGAGCAGTAGTCGTTTATTTGGAAAACCAAAATACAATGCATTTGCTAATGTTCATTTTTATTTATTTAAAACACTCTTACCGTGACATTCTCTTTTAAAGAGATGGGTGTTGAACTTTTTTAAGTAATAAAGGCCATTATATTGTTAGAAGCATAGTTTCTTCTACAGAAACCCAAACTAACCTTTTACATAAAGCTACCAAAACGAGGAAGGAAGGGATTTGACCAAGTTGAGAATGGTCATGACTGAAGGGTTTTTAGTTAGCTATTGATTATTGCTTTTCAGTGAAGGGCGGCTATATGATGCAGACCCTTCAAACAAATAATTTAACTCCTGTAGGTTTGAATGTTTTTCAAATGGAGGATAAGAACAAAACCTAGTTGACGATAAAAATCTTGATGCTAGGGAAACTGCTGTGTCAAAAATATTTTGCCTTGCTTCAGACATGTTCATGTGAAGCAATGGAAAACAATACCGTTTTCTGAAGGCACGTCATTGAAAACTTTGCATTTTTGTTCTGGAAACTTTGGATTCTTGCATTGTTTTTTTTCCAAAGTGATATGTTTTGTGACACCTATCTTTGGTTTCATATTTTTGAGATGCAGTTACACAGGGAAAGAGATCTAAATGAAGGTTATAAAACAGTTAACATGGTACTACACTTTCATGGAAATGTAGGTTCCCCATGCAAGTGTCTACCATGCAGTTGACGTTTCAGTTCATGGTTTTCTCAGTAGTGGACCCTTTCAGAATAGAAAAGCATTCTCAGATGGCTGCTTGTGATCTCATTTGATGAGGTCATGCTTCTTTTTAAATGCAACTTTCCAAGCTTTCTCTTGCAATAGACACCTGATATTTTTTTTTTCCAAACTGATGGGTTCAGTGGATCATTTGGTCCTGGAAAAGCTATGTAGATATGTTTAACTTTGTTTCTTAACTCCCCCCTTAAAAGCCGTTAAAATATTCCCCTCCTGCATGTGGGAATGATGTATATTTTTAGTGAACAGAAAGAATCCACAGAAATCTTGTGTTTAGCTTATTTTCAACTCAGATTTTTTTTGTTGTTGTTCCTGATAATGTTGTCTTCCAATTGAGTTTGTTTTGGTACATTTTAAGAAGAATCTCAGATGAGATTCTGTTTGGCTTTCTTCCATGTGTTCTCAGTCAGAGGTGCTTTCTGAGATGCTTCTTGTGGAGGTATCCATTTTATTGTCTGTCTGTTCGGTGCTTTACTGGGACTCTAAGCTTCTCTGATTTTTTGGTGGGGGGGGTGGGGAGAAGATAGAGCTATTGGATTACACAGCTGTCAGTTTCAGATGCGTGTTTCCTTCTTGTCGTACTTCAACAAGAATTTTAAGAGAAACTTTCCATGCAGCCAGGATCATCATCCATCAGATTAGTGCTTGCACTCACTGATTTTTCTTTTTAATTGGTAGTATTTGCAATATTATTTCTTCTTTTTCCTGTGCAAATAAATAAATAAATATGGAATAATGTCATTTCCACTGTTGACTGTGCCATAACTTAAATCTTGTCCAGATCTGTGTATAACATTAATTTTTTATTTGTGGCTTAATTGTATGTTAAGCTGCCTTTGCGAGTTATTTTGACAAATAACCCAGCTGGAAATACTTACATATACATAATAAGGTAGTGAAACTATCTGGAGCTGTTCAGTGTTGAACTAGTAGCATGTTTTTATTAAAGCTCTTGTTCAGTCCAGAAATTGCTTAAATCAACATTTTTCTAATACACAGAGAAGCTCTCCACAGGGGTAAATTTATTTTATTCTTATCTTGATATATTTGACTAGACATGTCTTGGGTGTATGGCTCCAGAGTAGTTGCAGTAGACCTGCTGGTGTACCGGTCAGTACTATGTGCCTCACTGCTGTTCTTAGCCACAATAATTATCCGTGTGACACTACATGAACTGAGGTGTCCAGAATCTTGTGTCAAAACTGTGATGTGTTGCCCAAATGTTTGCATTTTTTCAAATGCAGTTCCAATTTGGGGGGCTAGAGCTGGTGTTGTGTTCTGTTTCTCACTGAATATCCAGTTCATTAGTTCTTGTTTTGATCTCTTTTCTAAACTGAAGATTTAATGTCATGAGTTGGACTGATCAGTCAAAAATTTCTATGTGTACATCTCTAATAAAGATAGGTCTGTGTGAGATAGTTCTTTGGGACCCTGTATTGCTAGTGGAGAGAAATAAGCAACTCTGGAGTGTGATGCTTCTTACCTTAAAGTGGATACGTAGTGGGGTAGACCAGTTGTATTCTGCAAGTGCGGGGAGACTGGATGATTAGCTCATGTGTAAATGACTACTTCATAAACATCTAAAACTGGAGGAGAGGGATTGTATCCCTATATTTTTTCCACCTTCTGACATCCTGGAGGTCTTGTGAGCATTCCAGCTGTGTCCTTTGGCTGCCTGGTGAAGAAGCTGCTGCTTAATGGTTTCAGCTAACGGGTTTGTAATTTATTCTGTGCCACCATTTGGAGTTCAAGGATTGCATTTGCAACCATCTTCTCAGAATATAATGTGATCATGATCACAAGCTAGCTGACGGGTCTGGAAGATGAGCTTATGGTAGAGTAATTGTAGAAAGAAGTTTAACTTTTCCAGAAAGACTGCTGGCTGGGAGAGGAAAGCACTGAAGTAATAGCAGCTAGTAGCCTTTGTTAAAGACATGTACTTGCAGTTAATCAGGTCGGTCAAGGAGTGTCATAGATTCAGAGGAATTCTCATTCTTAAGGCAGGACTTAAGTTCGTACTTACTGTAGGTAAAATCGAAAACGTTAAGTAACAGCCATTTTATACTGCTGCTTTGCCTTCAGGTTACTGAGGCACTGGGAAATGTTTCTACTTAAATAGCTGTTGAAAGCTCAGTATTTAGGAAATGTCTTCTGGGCCTTTTTTTTTTTTTTTCAATGAGCAGTGCTCTTTTTTTGCTTGGACACTCCACTGAAATGAGGCAAGTTACGCTATTTGTTGTTTTTCTTTCCAGGTTTCATTATTGTTTTGTTCCGGAAAAGCTGTTTGCCTTCTAGATATTTGCTTTCAAGGATCATATGTCTTCTGTTACCAGAAGGAGTAGAAACTTTTTTCTTTCTGTGAAAGGTTCAGGTTTCACATGAGCACATAGTTCAAGGAACCAGAATTTACAAAAGTCATTAAATTTGTCGGTGTTCTGTGTGGCATTGGTCTCCTTTCCTTTTCTGTTCACTCATTTTCATATTTCTCCTACTCGGTTGTCTTTTCTGCTTGTCTGTTTTCTCTCCTGAGAAGTTATTTGTGACTTTCTCCCACTGATGTTAAGGTGAAATAATTCAAGTCATCTTCTTTCAGTCTGAGCCTTAAGGGAGCAAGATCTTCTGAAGAATGAACTGCAGTGCTCTGTGGGGCCTCTGAGTACTCAGCACAGGAACATACCTGCCTTTGAGCATCAGCCAGGACTTGCTGCTTCTGTGTTTAAGCTGCAATGTTAGGTGGTTTTCTGTGTGTATTTAGTGTTGAAGTTAAGTCATGCATTTGCTTTCAAAGAATAAACATATAGCTAACAAAGTCTGCCCTGGAAAGCAGTCCTAAGTAGAAGAGGAGTTGAGGCTTCTCTGAGAAGTGTTGTGGACTTTCTGTGGGTGATATTTATGATATTCTGCTGCCCTTGACTGATATTTCCCTTTTGTCAAGCATGTATTTCTTTCAGCGTGGGCTTGTCTTCTGAAATACCACTTTTCCCTCCTCTTCCCTCCCCCTTCTGACTGCGATTTGTTTCTGAAAGTCTGGTTTTTGTGTTGTCTACAGAGGAGCGGTCCTTATGCCACTGCAGTGGTTCTCTCGCAGTTCCTGTCCTGTTTTCTCTGTTGCTGACAAAATGCTTCTGTTGGGAACAGATGAACAGAACTGGGGAAATTGTATCCCAGCAATTTGTGTGGGATATTTTCTGACAACATAAGATTCTTCTGTTCTTTAGGATTTGTTGTTTACTCATTACAAAGTGTTATGTTTTGTCTCCTGTTACTGAGTGCTCTGTGGCTTGACAAACTTAGAATTGCACTAATTATTACTTGCCAAATGTATGCACAATTTTCAGGAATTAATAGAAATGACCTAATAGAAATGACTTGAAAGAACTAGCTGTTCTTGCATCTTCTTCTGCCCTTAATTCACCTAGCAGTGTTGTCCTCTCCAAAATATATACAGAATGTATTTTCTGTAGTGTTCTTCAGACAAAATTCTGTTTCACTTGAGAGAGCCTATTATGTATAATAGGCTGTAACTTACCTTTGTATTGCTCTGTATGTTAGCATTACAGTAATGCAATGTCAGGACACTACAACAGTTTCCTGTATGTGGTTGATATCATTTGCAAAAGCATCATCTACTAGAAGAATTGGTATTAGTCCCATAGTGAAATGTTTGAATTTTAGAAGGAGCTAATAATGTACTGCAGCTGTGCAGGGGACTATAACTTCGTTTCACAAATTATTTTGACACTTTGACATGTAGTTTCACTTGCTGAGAATGAAATTTCCAAATGTTAAATTTCCCATGCAAAAAGAAAAGACCCTGGTCACTGTGTAGTCCTGTCTGGATGTCCCTTGACTGGGTTGGCCTTCCAAGAAATTCCAAGTGTACGATGCATCATTCCTACAATTCATGACTTCCCACTAACTGGTTTTACGAACGACCCAGGATTAGGGGTGCTAGAGGTGCTCTATGAAAGACTGTCTGGTCAATGCAGTGAAGTAAAGGAGCCTGCAGGTACCGGGGTGAATAGGACCTTCGTTGCACGCTGCGTGGGCTGCTGAACAACTGGATAGGCAGACATAAGAGGAAACTGGACAAGCTTCTAATGAAAGTTTGCCTGCTTTTTATACCATTTTGCTGCAATTCTTGTTTTGGTGAACAGTGTTCTGGAAGAGAAATGTTTGGTGCTCGTAAAATTCAAAGGATAACTTCAGCTTTATTTAAGATCCTTTGTTATAGGTACTGCACATAGTAAAAGGGCAGGAAAAAGTGATTTTGTGACTTGTACAAAATGGTAACATTAAAATTGTAATAAATACTGTTTTTATTAACTCATCACAGTAAATATTAAAGTCCTGTCTGCATTCTTTCGCATTGGCCAGGAAATTGTTCTACGCAGTTTGTATTAGAAGTGGAGACAGAAATTAAGTAATCAAATTGTGTCTCTTTAGTGTTTGCAGAAACCAGATCTTGCTAGTGACACAAAGGACAAGGAATATAAGCCCCATGATATTCCACAGAGACAGTCTGTTCAGCCATCTGAAACTTGTCCACCTGCTCGTCGAGCAAAACGCCTAAGAGCAGAGGTGAGATAATCTGTCTTTATATGGGTAAGTGTTCTGTGGTGTCTGCATTTGAAGTTGTAATCCAGAGATAGTTGACCTAACAGTTTAATGGCACAACAGGTTTTAGTTAAGTTGCATACATTTTATTTCTATCACGTCACTAAAAATATATGAATAATAAATAGCTGTTTATCTGTGTCTTTGTTAAACATGCCTAAGTATTTATAAATGTATGAAGTATAAACAATAAGATTTGTTTGATGCTTTAAAAAGAAAGGAAGCAAAAAAAAACTGTTTAGGTTGGGTGTTCTGAGTGGCTCTTCTAATGAAGTTGTTCCACTTGCATATTAGTTATGAATGTGTATGCTACAATAATGTTTTAGCATAATTATAAATAATATGGGGCTTATAGATTAAAATACAAGTCATACATTCTAGAAATGAAGCTTGTCTTTTGCTGCTTTGGTCTTCTTCATTTCCTCAGAAGACAGCCAGTAAACAGTAGTTATTCTTTTAATGTGTTGGGAGGTTTCTGTTAACCTTTCATGAGTTGAAGTCAGACATTAGAGTACAGAAGGTTTTCCTTACAGGTTGTAACAAAATTAATCTTATGTGCTTAAGAGATAATATTTATTTAGCTAAACATAAAATGTATTGATTATATCTGCAACGAGTTTTCCTGTGAAGATGTATTTTAGAAGATTGTCGTGTTTCCTTAGTTGTTCTGTGATTTCAGCCTTTCCAGGCTGACATTACTGCCTTCACAGAGCTTACTATTTCTTTTGTTTGAGCAGTTGAAGAGGCTTATTCCCAGGAGACAGTCTTATTAGTGGTGACATCATGAGTTAGGAAGGTCACGATTGACTCTGTTTATAATCCAGTTAGTTTCAGACTCTGTTAAACTCCCATCATTCTAATCATGGTTTTCATTACTACCAAGCAGTACAGCTTAGTTGTTGCAAATTCTGCTTATATTTTTTTCTTAGTAAGTTACAATTAAGGTTTTCTAAAGCTTTTCCACTCAAATACCCTGTTATGAGTAGGTTTATAATTCTGAGAAAACCTCAGCAGTTTGAGCTGAAACTTTCCATTTGAAGTATCTGCCTGTGGTTGAAAGACGTTCATTCTTAAGCATCCTTTAAAGATTAAAAAAAAAGTATGGGAAATATATATTAAAATTTTAGCTGTTTGTCAGTGGGTTCAGATGACACTGACTAACAGAGAGTGCATGTTTTTGTCATATCTGTGGAAACTAACTGGCTAAAATGCAAAGCTACCTTCTCTACTCTTTCCCTGGTTGCTACTGAATGTCATATACCTAATTTTTGTGGAAAGAAAATACTTGATCAAAAATAGAGTTGAAACATACAGAGCTAAGGCTGAATTAAGCAGCATGGACTGACTCACTTTGGAAGGAGTTGTACTGTTTTAAGACAATTTCCAAAAGTTAAGATGTGTTAATAGATGTGTTTTTCTGATCCATTTCAGTGAAAAGTTAGCTGCATTGGTTAGCTACTCTGCTCTCGTGTACCTGTTGGAGAGAGTCCAGAGGAGGGCCACGAGGATGACCAGAGGCTAGAGCACCTCTGCCATGAAGAGTGACTGAGAGAGTTGGGGTTGTACAGCCTGGAGAAGAGAAGGCTCTGGGGAGACCTTACTGTGGTCTTTCAATATATGTAGGGGGCCTGTATGAAAGATAAAGACTTTTTACCAGGGTCTGTAGGGACAGGTCAAGGGGCAATGGTTCCAAACTGAAAGAGGATAGATTTAGTTGGGAGATAAGGAAGACATTTTTTACGTTGAGGGTAGTGAGATAGTGGAACAGGTTGTGCCAGAGAAGTTGTGCTTACACCATCATTGGAAGTGTTCAAAGTGTGGCTGGATGGGCGTTTGGGCTACCTGATCTAGTGAAAGATGGCAGGAGGGTTAGACTTGGATGATCTTTAAGGTTCCTTCCAACCCAAGCCATTCTATGAAATTCCTTGTATTCTTCATTTAAGCTAAACCCAGTTGATTTTTGTGCTAACCTGGTTGCAGAGTAATAATGCTGGGTTAAGGTGTCTCGATATTTCGCTCTAATGAAAAAAGTGAGATCAATCAGTATGATGAAAGACTAATGAAGGGAGGCCAAAAAAGAACAACTACTATGAAGTTAAATACAGTATTAAACACAGAATATGGGACATACCTCATCTTCTGCATCTTTAAATTCTATGAGTTATCTCTTAATGCATTGCATGAGGATCAGGGAAAACTGATCCTGCTTTAGTATTACTGAACAGCAAAGCTTTTGATACTGTTTCTCACAGTATACTTCTGGACAAAATGTCCAGCATACAGCTAGACAAAAACATGGTGCTATGAGTGAACAATAGGCTGATGGGTCGGGCTCAAAGGGTTATAGTAAATGGGATTACATCAGGCTGGCGGCCAGTCACTAGTGGGTTTCTGCAGGGCTCCATTTTGGGGTCAGTTCTCTTGAATTTTTTCGTAAACGACTTGGATGGAGGACTTGAAGGTATACCAAGTAAGTTTGCAGACGATACTAAATTGGGAGGAGCTGTTGACTCTCTCAAGGGTAGAGAGGCCTTGCGGAGACATCTTGACAAATTAGGGGGTTGGGCAATCACCAACCACATGAAGTTTAACAAGAGTAAGTGCCAGATTCTACACGTTGGAAGGGGCAACCCTGACTATATGTACAGACTGGGGGATGAGAGGCTGGGGAGCAGCCCCACAGAAAGGGATCTGGGGGTTCTGGTTGACGACAAGTTGAATATGAGCCAGCAGTGTGCCCTGGCAGCCAAAAGGGGAAGCTGTACCCTGGGGTGCCTCAGGCACGGCACTGCTAGTCGGTCGAGGGAAGGGCTTGTCCCGCTCTGCTCGGCGCTGGTGTGGCCTCACCTCGAGTACTGCGTGCAGTTTTGGGTGCCACAGTATAAGAAGGACATAAAACTATTAGAGAATGTCCAGAGGAGGGCTACAAAGATGGTGAAGGGTCTGAGGGGAAGACACATAAGGAGCGGCTGAGGTCCCCTGGTTTGTTCAGCCCGGAGAAGAGGAGACTGAGGGGAGGCCTCATGGCGGCCTGCAGCTTCCTCACGAGGGGAGCAGAGGGGCAGGTGCTGAGCTCTGCTCTCTGGTGACAGCGACAGGACCCGAGGGAACAGCATGGAGCTGTGACGGGCGAGATTCAGGCTGGATGTTAGGAAAGGTTCTTCACCAAGAGGGTGGTCGGGCACTGGAACAGGCTCCCCAGGGCAATGGTCACGGCACCGAGCCTGCTGGAGTTCAAGAAGCATTTGGACAATGCTCTCAGACACATGGTTTGATTTTTTGATTTTTGGGTGGTCCTGTGTGGAGCTGAGAGGTGGACTTGATGATCCTTGTGGATCCCTTCCAACTCAGGTTATTTTATGATTCTAAATATTATGAGCTTTATATTTTTTGTATATTTTAAGCAATGGGAACTCTGCTTGTTCTCATGGAGACAGGAATTCAGACAAAGAAAACACAAAAAGTGAAGGGGAAATAAAGTCAAAACTACATCTGCTCTTTTTTTATAAGGTAACTGATGATGATGCATTCATGCTGGGATTCATGCTTTTAGAGCTAGGCCAGCAACTCCATGCATTATTTGGGAGTCAAGGAGGGGTGGACAATGGACTGACTGGTGTGAATAGCAAGTTGAATGACCTCATTTTCTTAAGAAACTAGGCTTAAAAAAAAAATACAATGTTGGAGAAACCCGTCTTTATGCTGAGGGATTTGAGAATTGTTCTTTCACAGTCTTAAAACTTCAGGGAAGAAATAAAGAATTAAATGGAAACATTATTCTGTGTTGAAAGCTCCACAATACAATGAGTTCCCAGCTTAGAAGACTGGAGTATACCGCTTTTTGAAGAGTAAAATAAAATCTTATGAAACCCAAAGTTTGTTGCTCCTTTGCTATTTATTGAGTTCCTGTGAGATGGAATTAAAAACATTATGGTGCCGTTATTGCCACTGGCTTTTTGTAGATTTCCTTCCAAATCTCTCCAGGTTGTTCCCTGTGTTATTTTTCTCTGAATTCTAATTTTTTAATTTTATTTTTTCAAATAATAAAAGTATTGAAGAAATTCAGGTTACCTTTTTAGATTTATTCGTTTTAAGTATAAAATAGTGTAAGGGAGTGTAAACAAATTCCTCAATGTCTTTGACTTCTGTCTGCCTGGCTTTTCCCTAGAAGTCGGGTTACAAGTTTGAAGACCTCCGTCATACCTTAATGAAGGGAAAAGTTTGTCTCCCATCAGCTTGTTCTCTGAACCTTTGCTCTCTTCACTTGGCATTAAGATTTGTGTCCGGAAACATCTTTTGAATTTGGAAGTTAAAATTGTCTTTTTTTTTTTCAGTTCTTTCCTTAGCTTTGAAAGCATTGAAACATAGACTTTAAAGCATTGCAAGGGTCTGCCACCAAAGTTACTTAGCTGTAGAGACTTGCAGAGTAGTATTCAGATCTTTGTGATGTTCTCTTGTTGGGACTTCGAGTGTTGGATGTAGCCAGCTTTTTCCATTCTTCAGAGCAAGAGCAGCTCCGAAGGGTGAAAAGGAGTTGAATACAGGTTGGATCTCTTTGGGTGTGCAGCCTTTCCTGAAGCATCACGTGCAGTGGCCAGTGGTCTGGGAGCTTCTGGTGTTTTCAGCAGGCCAATGCATTCCAAAATTGTAGGTCTGTACTTGGGCAAGTAGTTATGAGTTTGTATGGCAGTGAATAGTTTGACAAATACAAATGTAAAGCCAGTGTTCTATTTAAGGACATTAGTGTGTTTTTTTAATTATTTTCTATTATTTTTTTTAAAGGCAACCAATACAAAAACTGAAGCTGAACCTCCAGAGGCCAGAACTCATAATCTGAGACGCAGAATGGGATGTGCACCTCCAAAGTGTGAAAATGGTGAGTGGGGAGTGAAACAAAGTGAATGCAAGGCCTGTTACTCTGTAAAAACTTATTTTAAGACCACACTTTAATTCACAAGTTGGAACAATTCAAGCGTCTTTAAAAAAATATATATATACTTTTGCTAACTTTCAAAATAGAATTAGTTGTAAAAGTCTTTAAAATCTTTTGTTTTGTTTTGTGAATGGTTGAGTTTTCTTAGAGAAGGTGATAAATTCTACTTTTTAAACTTCAGTGTCTCTTACAGAGCAAGCAGAAATGAGATTTGAGCCATATTTCTGTTTTGTATATTAAATAGCTATAGCATCAACCTGCCAGCTTTAAATAGAGGAAACACTTTTAGGAAGGTATCAGATATCAGAATCTTTTAGGAAAGAATTTGAAATAAGGAATTGAAACTCACAAAGACAAAAGATACTATGTTGTGAACTTAACCATAAAATTCCTGTATTACCATTTTTGAATTGCTTCTGTCAATAGTCCTGAGTCTGTTGTTATCTGTCGTTAAGAAATAATTTCAGACTGAGAAGAAACGTTTAATGCCGTCAAACGGAAGAATAAGCTTGTTGACAATTAATTTGACAAAGCAAATATGGGAAGCATTTACAATTAATAATTGACATTAAGCAGTTGAGTCATCTTTGTTTCATTCAAAATCTTTGTTTTCAAGAATTTCTGTGTACATTGTGGTCTTTTATTTGATAATTTTTTCTTAGTGTCTCTAAGCATTAATCTTTTTTACTTTTTTATCTTTAGAACAAAAAACCTGTAGATAGTTTTTACCTTTCTGATAAAAGTAGGCATTCTTCTTTATAATATATTTGTTAGCTCTTAGACTCCAAAAAATGTTTTTGGATTGTGTCATATCCAGATGGAAAGGTCTCTAGCTCACTTGTAGGCTTAGCTTAGAACTTTATTACCCCCTTGTCTTCAACACCAGAGCCCTGGGATTCTCCAAACTCTGTTGTATGGAAGTGAGCATGCATTTATTTTTTGTTTGTTTGTTCATAACGTCAGGAATGAAGACTTGAGAAGAAACATGCCCAAATTGGGTAGGAGTGTAAGAATGTAGAGGAACTACTTCTTTCTCAGGGCCATTTTTGCTGCATGCTCATCTTTGACGATATGCTATTGTGAAAGCTACCACTGCAAGCAACTGAAGTGTGAACATCATCACAGGAAGCTGCAGTGTTGTTTCATGTCTATATGTTACACACTGCCATAAAAATGATAGAGTTATTCAACCACATTTGTTAACACCACATGTAAACAAAATTTTAGGTTTTGAAGATAAATAGACTTGCAAAGTATTTAAAATACCACTTGAAAACATGTGGACTGCTGTAGTCATTTCTAGCTTGTGATGGCATGTTCAGTTTTTTTTGATAATACTGGCTTATGTAGGCATTGCAGGTGTTCAAATCTTGCCTTAATTTAACTGAAACAATTGATATTAATGTTTCATTACCATCATAAAATCAGGCATCTGTGACCATCTCTGCACATGAGAGATTAAAACAGTTTATGAACTTGTCTGCACTGTCAGTGTTCTTAGTACAACCTTAAGTAATGGTAAATCCCCTTTGAAAGAGAGATACTCCCAGTGTGTGTATGGGACAACAGGTAATTCAAAAAATAACATTGAGTGGCAATCTTAACAAGTAATAACAAATAAAATAATAAGCAGTGATGCTAAGCATTAAAACATTTTGTAATAGCCTTATATTTTTTTTTTGTTGCACCAGAAAAGGAAATGTATAGTGCAGTGAAACTTCCTGAGAAGAGAGAACATGCTGGGGAGCCAGAGAAAGACAAATCCAAAGCCCGATCTAAAAAACCTACTAATGCTGTGAGTATGCCCTGCATTCCTGGTGCCTCATATTGATTGCAGGTGTTTCTGGGTTTCTCTAGGGTATGTAGTGAAATTTCCTGCCGCTTAAATCACAGTAAGGACTCTGTTGTATTTTTGTGTAATTCTGTGGTTGAAACAAAGCAGTGTCTGTGCCTGCTGGAGTATAGATACTTGTAAAGCTTCAGGCAGCTACAAAGCTGAAAATAACAAGATAGATAAGCTTCACTATCTATAACTGAAATAACTTGTTTTCTGTCTCCAAGGTACAATCTCAAAACAACAATTTTGAAAGAATAGTCAAAATAAAAGTTGTTCTTCTGTGAACTGATCTCTCTCCCTATTGCTCTTTCATCTCAAAGGGAGTTTAAATGCGAGCTTTTGCACTCAGGTCTCTAGCAGACTTGCCACTTAATCACAATTTCACCACAAACTTGGAAGCTTTCTTTTTAAAATTCTTCATTTAAAAAAAAAAAAAAAATCTTTTCCTGCTCCAACCTTCCATGCACCACCACCCCCTAAATAAAATCAAAACCAAGAAAAAAAAAAAGCGCACCAAAGCAATAGTATTATCTTACTTGTGGGAAGGTGATACTAAGATTTTTTTTATGTCCATGCTACTATTTGGGTTCTTTCTAAAACCAAAAATGTTCATTGTTTAATCCGCACCTATAAATAGACACCTGAGAATGAAATGTGCAAATACTAGAAGCCTGACTCCCCAAAAAAGGGGATGGGTCAGGTGAAACAGAAGGTCTTTTTTTGTTGTTTTGTTTTGTTTTTTTTATGGAGTAAGACAATGGGGTTGGCTTCTCCCCATTAGTTCTATTCCGTATTTGAAAAGAGCCTTCCAGTCTGTTGCTAATGAACGTATAATATAGTATGGACAGAAGACAACTCCTCCCACATGTTTGGAGTGCCTGCACCTTTTCCATGGGGTTCTGCAGCTGCTGTGTGAAACTTCCATCAGACTTCTTTAACAACTGCCCCCCCCCCGCAAAAGCACATAGCTTTGCTGGGAAGCTGGTACCTTCCCAAAGAAAAAGGAAGGTCTTGGCTAGCATCTCCGAGGAAAAATAGGAACTTTCTCATCAAGAGGAACCCCTCTCTCTCTTCTGAGACTCCAAAGAGTTGGTCTCAGAGGAGGCTGAAACATCTGCACACGTGTTACACATGAGAGCACCAAGAAAAAGGATATGTGAGCCACCATCAGGTGTTAAAACGTACTTGCTGAATCCACATGCTGCTGATGCGAAACTATCCTGGCTGCTGAATCAAGTCTTACATCATTTGGAAACAAACTACATGGGAGAGCTTGCAACTTTTGTGGCCCTTCCTTAAATTTCAAAGGGGGTTATATAAACTCTTACAAAGACATAATAGATTTGTGTTTGCTTGTCTCACTTCCATTTCAGAGAGAAAATAAAAAATAAGCTTTGGTAAATGTCACAGATGACTTAGTTACCAAACTGCTCTTTTACCATGAGTTACCTTAAGTGCTCAAATTCCCACTCTGGCAATTTTTTGTTACAGGTGGATTTGTATGTATGTCTCTTATGTGGCAGTGGTAACGATGAGGACCGTCTCCTGTTGTGTGATGGCTGTGATGACAGTTACCATACTTTTTGTTTAATTCCACCCCTTCATGATGTTCCCAAAGGGGACTGGAGGTGCCCCCAGTGTTTGGCTCAGGTAATTTGACAAACTGTAAAAGATAGGATGCAAATTGTCTGTTTTAAACGCGGCCCCAGGGATTGAAAATACAATTTATTATTACTTAGTTGTGCAAACAAGGTGATTGAGGATAAAACTAAAATGAAGGCTGGGTGTGCTTCAAATTGCAAAGCTATCACTTAATATTTTGAAGCCAAAACTTGATCTGCATTAGCATTGCTGAAATTCCAAAGAATACATTGGATTTTAATTAATGCCTTCCCTTCGTATTTAAAATTGGAATCTCGCTGTGTGGTTCAGTATGGAGTTTTTTGCATCTTTTTTGCTTAGCTATATTAAAGGAAGGAGAACTTACGACATTGCATACTAATTCATTGGTGTTTGTGCAGATTTACCAGTACATACTGTAGCTTGGTGAATCAAGCAGAGAGCACTCAGGGCACTCTGAGTGTGCTTTCTGACTTTTCCTCTGGCTGTGTGACTTGGGGCAGTCTTTTCATTTTGGTGTGCCTTCCTGCCCCTGTCAAATGGGGTGATACTAGCCCATCTGTGTAAAATCTGAGAGCAGATTGTCTTATTAATACGTTATGAAAGTAGTTATCTTTTCAATTGCAGGAGTGTAATAAGCCTCAAGAAGCATTTGGTTTTGAACAAGCAGCAAGAGACTATACGCTTCGCACATTTGGAGAAATGGCAGATGCATTCAAGTCAGACTATTTTAACATGCCAGTACATGTATGTTCATGTATTTATCCTGATGCCATAATGTAATTTCATTTTCTGTGCTTAGTTAAACTATGTAACTTGTGGGGGAGGGTGGAATCCCGATTTTGAATGGAAAGAAATGCCAAATCAGAGGTTCTCGTTTACCCCAGTGGTTATAGAGGAGTGGTTTCTTTTTCCACTGGCTTCTTGTTTTTTTCACTTTTGAAAAAGTATCTGTAAGGAAGAGGATACTCTCCCAAATATCACCTACTGCTGAGACTACAAAGAAGCAGCATGTCCTGGGTGCAGCCACATTTCTGTTGCATTTTTTTCTTTTGCTGAAGCAATTTTGAAATGGGGAAATGTGTTAAGCTAATGGAGGGTCCTCCCTGAGCTAGCTTTTATGCATGTCCCCTTTATGTACTGATTCTTGAGTGTATACTCCTTGTATGTTTATATTTTCTTCTTCTCATACCTAGATGGTCCCCACTGAGCTGGTTGAAAAGGAATTCTGGAGACTTGTTAGTACCATTGAAGAGGATGTTACAGTGGAATATGGAGCTGATATTGCTTCAAAGGAATTCGGCAGTGGCTTCCCAGTTAGAGATGGGAAATTTAAAGTGAGACCAGAAGAAGAGGTAGGTCTTTATTAGTTCACTGTGTATGTTTGTATCAGCTCTTCACTAAATAAGTCTCTTCGGTTCAAACTAAAATAATGGAACTGGTCTGCAAAGTGTTTGTTTTGTGTATCGGGCATAGTATTTGAAGAAGAGAATTACATCAGTTTTGAAGAAATAAAATTTGCTGTGATGAGACATTAAAAGCCACGGGTTTATCTTAGAAGTTAGTAAATAACTTCGAGATTTTTTTTTTTAATCTCATTCTAACATAGCCGGTCAGTTTTTGGAATTAATGAAGACAATAGAGGTTTTGTTCTTTGATTCATTGACCTGTTTCTTTCAATTTTCTTTTGGGAAATATGCTTTTCTTCTATTGGTCTTTTGGCAGTTTTACCTCCTTGTTTTTTCACTTCATGTTGTTTAAACTTACGACTGTTCTGTTCAATTTTCAGGAATACCTTGATAGTGGCTGGAATTTAAACAACATGCCTGTGATGGAGCAGTCTGTTCTTGCTCATATCACTGCAGACATATGTGGAATGAAATTACCCTGGCTATACGTAGGAATGTGCTTTTCTTCATTTTGTTGGCATATTGAAGACCACTGGAGCTATTCGATTAACTATCTGCATTGGTGAGTGTGAGGGATCAACTCAGCCTGAGAAGCAATCTCCCTTTCATTCACCCTTCCCTTTTTTAATTAATGGACTAAAAGCAGATTCATAAGAGTTCAGGGTGGAATAAGCCTTACAATTCCATAGCAACAGGCTTAAATTTGACACAGCGATTCCTGCATTTGAACGAGGTCATATTTTGGAAAGAGACATCCATTCCCAGTTTTAAAAAAATTCCATGAGAGATGCAGCAGATACTCCATCAGATGTTTTATTATGCTCAGTGTGAAGCTGAAAATCATGCAAGTTTTTTTAAAAACCATGTAGCTTCAACTAACAATCCTAGGATCCTGCATAATTTTTGTCTCTTAGATCATTTTTGTCATAAATCCTCTCATCAAACAAACACTTGTCAATTGTAATCAGGACAGATCTTTGCCATCTCTTTGATATTCTAAGTAGATTGAACTTTTTAAACTTCTCACCTTATAACAGTTTTCCTAGAGTTTGAATTATTCAAAATTGTCACTCTACCTGAAACCTGTCAAGCTCTTTTCCTTTCTTTTTTTTGCATAAGTTTTCCAGCAGAATGATAAAACCACATCCCAGCTACCGTTCAGTAGGTCTTCTTTCTGGTCAGTTATTCAATTGCTGCTCTTTGAAGTAGTTTCTAATATAGCACACTCCAAGTAGTCAGTGACTTAAATGGCTTGCTTTCTTAGTACTTGGCAGTGTTAAAATGAATGTTTGAATGAGGCTAAGTAACTGAGTGATCAAGATCACATTGTAAAAATGTTTTTCATTGTCATTTGTTGCTATTTTTTTTTGTCTGTGTCTTTTGTCAGGCTGAAAACTGTGGAAAGGAGAGGAGGATTTTTGGATCCAATAGAAACTTAATCTCTCCTAGGAGAGCTTCCTAGGGAGGAATGGTACCACTATCTTGGATAACTTGCGGCAAATTGCATTGTTGTTTGCAGTCAAGGCCAGACAAATACATAGGTGCAGCCATGTATATGTGCACACATTCACAGACACCAGCATGAATTTCCTTGATGTGTTTTCTTTTCCTTTGCAAATATTCTTCAGTATGTCCCTTCAATTTATAAGCTTATGTCTGTTTTTGTTGCAGCTTTTAGCCTACTTGAGCATAATGTGTAGTTGGGGTTAATAGTGTTCTTAGCCAGAAGAGTAAATTGTAGTGACCTGCCACAGGAGAGACAATGCTCCAAACTCTGAAAAGGCTTCAGAAGGCAGAACTCATTCTTGCGAAGTACTACGGATGGGATATCTATCTTCAGTGTTCTCATGTGCATTGAAGGACCTTGGTTCCTAGTACAATATTTTTAGTAGATAGTCCCAAGTGAACCAGGTAACAGCAGCAGACCCTTCAAAGGGTTGAAGGAAATGGTTTTCCTACATGGCTCTAAATCCTGTGTTAATTCTTGAAATGGTAAAAGGAGATTTAAAAAAAAAAAAAAAAAGCTTTGAGCAGTGTTTGCAAATAAATAACATGGATCAGAGGAAGAATTGCCAGCATTGATGCCAGTAATTCTTAAAGGCAGGAATGTGGAGCTCTCTGGTAGCAGTGCAGAAAGAAGTGTTGCCTTCATCCATTCCTCAGCATGCGGCCTTCATAAGACTGACACATTACACATAGTTTAGAATTTTATGTTTCTCCACTATCTATTCTCTTTGACTCCAGAGACCCCATGTCCCAGTATCTTGTTCCAAGCTTAGCATAGTGCATAACTGCTTGTCATACATTTCTTGGCACTGACACATCAAGGACCAGAATTCTTGACTAACCCAGTGTGTTGGGTCCAGACACAGGACAGTTTTGAGTTGGATCTGTGACTGTTCTTCATGAACTCATGGAATTCATCCAAGATGATGGTCAGGTCCTGGGCTGCATAGTCATTTAGTCACTGTATAGTAATGACTCTGTTTGTGCTGCTCTTTGTGATATTAATATAGTTGTCCTTCCACAGTCCCTCCCACTCGCTGTCCTCTTCACCATGATAGAGGTGCTGTTTGAGTATAGGAATAAATTCCTGGGTATGAGGGATATGCTTTTTGAGTCATCTTTTTCCTCTTTTCTGGAATTCTCCCAATTGCTTTATGATTTATTGTAGGAAAAGAAGAAAAAAAAACACAACGTTGGGTCAGCTTTACTTTGCCAGCTCTTTAGTAGTCTTGGGTGAAAATGATTCATCTGTTATCTTCATTTCTAAATACCTTTTCTAACATCTTTCTTTATAAGGGATTGGAAGGCATTTTCATCTTTGAAGTAAGCCAGCTTCATTATAAACCTGAAACAACATTTATTGGAACACATCTGCATAACCTTTTTTCAACTGGCTCGCATTGGTTTAAACTGTTGCTAAAGGTTCTTTGTTCCTACTCTGGATATGTTTTTTTTTTTTTCTTGCTGTCTTTTGCTTCTCTTATAGTTGCATACTATGGAAGTTTAATTTCTACTTCCTACATGTTGCTTTTAGAGCAATTATGACCAAGACGGAAAGAAATGGCTTTGGCTGTTAGATCCAACAGGGAATTTTATGTTCATAGTAAAATACAAACAGCTTAGATTTTGAAGTTGTGCTGGAATCAGCAGAACTTCACTGAGGACTTCTTCAGTCTTTTTTTTCTTTTCTTTTTTTTTTTTTCCTCAGAGTATTTTAATTATGCACTCAGAAATATAGGCAGTTAAAAACTTAGATTTGGAGGAGGGACCTGCATAAAAAGTGAAGATTCAGGAAAGCACATGTTCTTTACATTCCTTCCTGGTGATATACTCTTCTTTTGACATGGTGTATTTAAAGCAGGAGACTGAAAATGTGTCTTACAAGATTGTTGATATTTAACTTTTTTTAATAATCTTGCAGGGGGGAGCCTAAAACGTGGTATGGAGCCCCAGGTTATGCAGCAGAACAGCTGGAGGATGTAATGAAGAAGCTTGCTCCAGAGCTATTTGAATCTCAGCCAGATCTCTTGCACCAACTTGTCACCATAATGAATCCGAATACTTTGATGGCCCACGGAGTGCCTGTATGTTGTTGGACTCCTGTGCTACTCCCCCAGACCTAACCCTCTTTCATTTGCGCTGAATTCTACTTCAAAGCTGATAATTGAAACCACTTTTATTACAGAGATGTTGTGGTAGTTTCCATGTGTGTTGTATCTTCCTTGTCTAGTGTAATGTGCCAGTATGAACAGATGGGCAATGGAATCATTGCTTTTGGAATTGCTTGGCAAACTCTTCTCTGGAGATCCACCTTAGTGTATTTCTATTTCTGTATCTCAGATGGGAAGTGTAGTCACGACCTTTGAAACAATGGCAGGAGCTCTTCGTATGTCTGTTTAATCAGACCCATTTTTTTTGGCACAGAGTTTCTGGCAAGGGGCCAAAACCAGTTCTTCCTTTGTGTGTCATCAACATCCTCTTATTTTTCCTGGATAAGTTCTCAGCTATTTAAAAACATTTTTCATCAGTTTCCATCATATTTCATATTTTCATGGGAATTATGTCCCTTTACAACTTAATTAGCTTTTGACTAGCTGACCTTGGGACTTAAAGGAAAATCTGGAAAAAGTGGCACAATTTGTGGTGTCTACGGTGCTTTGATAAGAATTCAAAATTGAAAGATGCAGGAAGATCCACCTGCTCTCATGCAGGTTGTCTGTCACTAGAAGTATGAGATTTACAGCAGTGTATAAACTTTTGAGTAGGTTCCAAATTTCTCTTCCCTTTCAGCTACATGTTGAAGAGAGTCTCACCTGTGCTTTACCTGTGTAACAGTTGACAGAGCGAAAAGTGCAAAAGGCACAGGCAGCAGACTTAAAATTGCTCAGAGTGCAAGTATGGCTGAATGAAATCCCTTTGCTTTCTGGGGTTTTCTGTGTTACGGAATGCCACTTGTGATTCCTGGGTTTGAAAGCTATATGAAGTTACCACAGAAGTTACTGGGAACTGGAAATCTATATTCTCAGTTCAGTTTTGACCTAATGGTTGTCTGTCTTTTCTCCTAGGTTTATCGAACCAATCAGTGTGCTGGAGAGTTTGTGATCACCTTTCCAAGAGCTTATCACAGTGGCTTCAATCAGGGTTTCAATTTTGCTGAAGCTGTGAACTTCTGCACTGTTGATTGGGTATGTTCCAAAACCAGTATTTTAGAAAGTGTGCAGTTCCAAAATTGTTCCTAGCTGATGTACAACTCCAGTATTTTACTGCTGATGCATAAATCTAGTTACAAATCATAAGGAGCCTGTTACTGGAATCATAATGTTTTGCTAAAGGTACTTCAAGGTAGTGAGATTAAAAAAAAAAAAATCACTTAAGGTTTGATTTGAAATTATAAGGTAAGGCTGATGTAGCAGGAGATAGGCAAGGTTTTGTGTATGCCTGCAACATGAAGTGCACCAATGCTGCTTGAAACTACTCTTTTTGTGTCCCTAAATTCCTTTCTTATCCTTTGTACAGCTGAAAAAGAAAGCTGACTCGCACTTATTTCTAGATTCTTCTATTTTAACTTCTTTGATTAAATTGGATGGCACACATAACACACATTAAGAACAGTTAAAAACTTCGATAGTTCTCTTGGGGAGGGGGCGGGGGGATAAGCAGAAAAATCACACCTGATGTGAGTACGTCCTGTTGGATAGGAGAAGTGCTGTATGTTTTCAGGAAAGAATACCTTAATGAGAAGGGAACAGAAAGTTCTAAAGTTCAAGGAATAAAGTATTGGTATGTAATCCTTTTCTAAGTGAGTTCCACTCAACTCATTGAAACAACAGATATAGGTATACATTGCAATCATTAGGTCATAGTAATGTATTAAGTTTTTTATGAGAACAAATGAAGGATAGTTCCTCCAAAGAAGTTAAAAGTAATCATTTCTCCTTGTCAGCAGATTTCTGAGACACATTGTTGCCTGATCTCATAATGACCCTTTGAAGCCACTGACGAATCCTCTTATGATTTTTTCCTCCCCAAAGTGGTCTTAGCTATTTGTAAATGTGGCCTATCTAAAAATGTTGCTAGATGTAAAAAAAATTAAAAAAAAAAAAATCACTTAAAAATAGATGACTGAAACTGGAAGAAACCTTTCTGCAGCATGACTGTGTTTTTATAATTAGTTGTTTGGTTTGGTTTCATTTTTTCCCTCTTGCCCTCCTGCAAGTTTCATATAGGACTCTAGCATGTAACCTCATAACCTGGGCATCAGTGTCTGCCTGGGTCAGCAGAGAGCCTTCAGATAAAGCAATGAGTAACCTGGCCAGCTCTTAATGAATTCTTAAGTCTGTCTGGGATTAGTTAGGGACTTTAATTGTTCATGGAGTCAGTGATTTCCCATGCTGAAGCACAGTTTATGTCTTAAGTAAAACAACTGTATGGTTTGAGACTAAAGGTCATAGAATCATAGGTCCAGCTTGCCCTGCATCCTCCCTTTAACGGGGCATCCCTAGAGTGGCAAGAATAAGGCAAGTGTATGTACTTTTCCCATTGATGCTGCTCCAGCCTCTGTGCATTTTTAACTTGGGTCTTTCTGAGCCTACTGTGATGTAATGATTCAGTTGCCCCTAATTATGGTCTCTTCCAGATGGTGCGTTCTCCCCTTGAGCCTAGCTAAACAACTTACATCCACAAAGTCCACTGTGAAGGAGTTGTAAGGAATTCTGGTCTACAAGAACTCAATGGGGGTCTTGACTTCTCTTTTGTTTTACATTCAGAATTATGAGTATTGCTGCTAGAAGGATTTGTCTTAGCCTTTCATTCAGTTAGTTTTAGTTAGTAACATAAAAAGTCAGTATCTTAATGTAATTTTCACAAAGAACTCTTTTTTTAATGATTTTTCAATGCAGCTGCCATTGGGTCGTCAATGTGTAGAACATTATCGGCTGCTAAACCGTTACTGTGTGTTTTCTCATGACGAGATGATATGTAAAATGGCTTCCAAAGCAGAAGTTCTTGATGTTGTGGTAGCATCTACTGTTCAGAAAGACATGGCTATTATGATTGATGATGAGAAGATATTGCGTGAGAAGGTTCAGAAACTGGTGAGTTGTTGGAAATAAAATTACAGTGGATGAAGGAACATTGAAATAGTGGTGTGCAATACATTCTAGGACTTGCACTGTATTGTCAGTGGTTTAAAGCTACGTAGTACCTTCCAGAGTAGTAGCATTGTTGATTTCAAAGGAACACTTGGGAAAAGAACCATTTAGCATGAACCTTGTTTTATCACCTGCCCTTTAATACTTTTCAGATGTCTCTTTTAATGTAGTATGTTTGTTCTCTTAGTAATTTAGTCAGAATAGCTGATCTTTCATTAACCGAGATTTCTGTCTGCCTGGTTTTAATACCTTATTTCTAAACTTATTGTTCCTTTGATAAATTTAGCTTCTAATGTTTTAGCTTGGATTAATCACCTGTTCATTAGACTTTGAAGTGATGTAACATGCTCTTTTGCAGGGAGTGACTGACTCCGAGAGAGTGGCTTTTGAGTTGTTTCCTGATGATGAGCGACAGTGCTTAAAGTGTAAAACCACTTGTTTCATGTCTGCTGTTTATTGTCCATGTAAACCTGGATTACTGGTATGCTTGTATCATGTAGAGGATCTTTGTTCCTGTCCCACCTACAAATATAAACTGGGGTAAGCTTTAGACAGCAAATAACATTGGCTTCTGGAGATATTCATTATACATGTAGATATTGCAGATTGACAATCTAGGGCCTATGCTGTTTTGTCAATGGTGCTAGTCTCAGTATTCTGTTTCTGACAGTCCTTTGCAAATAGAGTGCCCTCAAAACAAAGTGCCTTTTTTGTGCTCGTATACAAAGACGCTTTCTTTTCAGCATTCAGCTCTTTTTCTATAATGGCAACAATTACTGGATAAATTAGTTTGCTTTTTTTATTTATAGCAATGAGGTAATCTTCCCCTACATTATTTCCAGTCCTCGCAAAGTAATCTTTTTTGTTTTTTTGTTAGCTTTCCTTCCTGCTGTCATTTTTTTTTCCCTGATGTTTGTTACATCTTTGTCCTACACGAATATAGCTTGTGTGCTTTTTGAAGCAATTGTGTGATTGAATTTGTCTTAGTGGAACATGGTGTGGTTGTAGGTCCTAATCATAAGACCCTTGGTGCATAGTAGATTGTTTCTGTGTTGTATGGGCCAGCATATCTTGATGCTCCCACCCTCCTGTTCTCCCCCAGTTTTTACTAAAGAGTTTGAATTCTGTGTTACTTCTAGGTACCGCTATACTCTGGAGGAACTCTATCCAATGATGAATGCGCTAAAGATGCGCGCAGAATCATACAATGAATGGGCTTCCAATGTTAATGAAGCTTTGGAGGCGAAAGTTAACAATAAAAGAAGTACGTATCTTACCTTTTGTCTGCAACACATAATTTTAAAAGCCTAATTTTCAAGTTTTTAATTTTTGAACCTTAGCAAGTTTTGCCATATATGGCAATCAAAAGAAATCATGTATAATTTCATGTTTTAAAGTAAATACTTTAGCTGTTATAGTTACAGAAATCATGCCAAGCTGTCCCTATGTGAGAAGATTGTAAATCACTTTTCTTTTTCACACAAAATATAACTGAAGTTGAAATAGAAATATATTTAAAGTGTTGTATTATTCAGCTTTACCATTTAAAATCCATCACAAAGGGGGACTTGTGTTAACTTAGTATCTTTCCCAAAAGGTCTCATCAGTTTTAAGGCTTTGATAGAAGAATCAGAAATGAAAAAGTTTCCAGACAATGACCTACTGCGACACCTCAGACTAGTTACACAGGATGCAGACAAATGTGCCTCAGTTGCACAGCAGCTTCTTAACGGCAAAAGACAAACCAGGTAAATGTTATTACATGTTTGCAACAAAATTGAGTCACCGAAGACAGATGACAATGGTGATAGATGCCAGTGTTCTGTAAGACTTAAAAATTAAAGCAATCTTTTTTTTTTTCTTCTCAAGAGGGCCATCTTTTACAGGGAGATTCACCCTTCCTCCATGCAATAAGTTAAACATCCTGAGCTACCCATCTCCTTCTTTTCTGTTGGGCAGCTGGGCAGTAAATCCTTTCTGTTGTTCCCTGAAAGGAAAAATTGCTGTGATATTTCTAGACAGAGCAACTCCCAGCAAGATACAGTCCAGTTGTCTTTGTGCCATGGGAACTGAAAAACTGTCAGTGGTGCATATGTCGTTATATTCATTACACTCTATGCCTTGTAGAAAAATAAAGTATCTTAACCTCCTGAGCTGGCGTGGTGGGGCTGCTGTATAAGAGCTCTGAGAAATACTTGCTCTTTCTTTGGAAGCACTTACATTAAATCTTCTAGACAGGTAGTTTGTTCAAGGGATTTGAAGGTAGGACAGTGTTTGGGTAATATGTTCCTTGTGAACTGGAAGTCTGGCTGCCTGGTCTTGCTACCACTTTCCATGCCTGAAATGAGTTAAAAGGAGTCAGAAGATCCAGAAGGACAAGGCCAGATCTCCTGATTGCATCAGATCAATTGTGACTGTACTGATGTACTAGCTGTTGTCTCAGAAATCACAGATTACCATCTTCTGTTGTAGATTCTCCACTCAGACTTAAAATGACTGCATATAACCTCACGGGATGACAAGTTTCTAACAAAACCTTGTTTTATGTATGTCTAGGACAATATTGCTCAAGTCCAACAGTGTAATATCATGAATTACTTCAGGGAAAACTGTTTCTCTTTTGGCCCATCTTGGCAGTTTTCACCTCTCTCTGCTGCTTTGAACAACGTAGTGTTTGTCAGAGTAGCTGCTCTTTGTCCTAGTATAACCGCATGAGTGTGGTTTCTATATGTTGCCTCCCGCAGCAGGAATCTTGTAGGTTGTCGCTCCCTGTGTTCGTGCAGTACTTTAAAGGCTGACTTTTTAAGGACTTTGGCAGCAAAATATTCAACTATTGTTTAGTCATGATTTTTGTAGCTGCACTTTCCCTTTCTAGTCATCCTTGCTTAAGTCTGTGTAGCAAGGACTTAATAAAAATACACCTCTACTGTCTTGCAAACACTAGAGGATGAAGCCTCTGTCACAGCAACAGAAAAATATTACAACAGGAAATGAAAAATTCAACACTCCCACCAGACACGATTTCTGCCAGATGGGTAATTCTCAACCCAGAGGTTCACGGCACTGTTATCAAAGGACTTGTCTACTCCAAATCTCTTCTTCCATTTAGTGCTGAGCCATCTCTTTGCGTTCTGGCATTCCCAGTCCATGTGTTCTTCCATCCAGATCTGGGTATTTGCTCAGGCCTCCTAATGGTGAACTTTGAGCTCCAGCCAGGTCCTTTCCAGCTGTTCTGTGCCAGAGGAGCTCTTCCAAGGGTCTTTCCTGCTCTTCAGATGTATGTAACTTTGCTTGGCCTGGAAAGAAAGGGAGCAAATTTTATCCTCATCTCCTTGACCAGGTCTGTTCTATTGTCACCATGATAATGCATCAGCCTTTCTCATATCTGTATTTGCCAGCTCCTTCAGCACTGCAGACTGTCATGAATAAACCTCCCAGTGCTGCTCATGCAGAACCAAGGCAAGGCTTGGATCTCATTTCTGACTTGCTCTAAAAGTGTTCTTAGCCTCTCTCTCACCATTTCTCCTGTGATTATTTTTTTTTATGTGGCATATTTCTGGGAAAAGTCCAGTTGCAAATCTTTGAAATTAGAGTTTTAAAAACCCATGTTATTTGATGGGTTATTTTCTTCCTAAAAGATTGAGGGGGAGAGTTCTTATGACCTATATAGGAAGATGCAAAGGAGAGAATAATCAGCTTAAAATCTGAATAGATGTTATATCAAATACAGTTAGGAGCATATGAAGCTCACATATTTGTGGAATATTGGGTGACATTTGTTACGCTGCTGTGTATGAAGGATTGTAGATTCTGCCTAAAGTTTGGTTCGTGCTTTTGACAAACTTTCCTTTATGGACTGAACCTCTTGTTCTTCAGTTGAAACGAGTCATATAGTAGACTTAACCAGAAATGTTATCCTTGTTTGTCATGGTAGCCAGTGATACTCAAGGATCTCCTCCTTTATTTTTCTCCTCCATTCTATGATTCTATGATTTATATATAGCAAGAGAATATATATAGATGATACTGGAAGGGAAAAGTATGATGGCAGAACAAGTACAAAGAGATGCTATCACTATCCATCCCATTCCTTCTCCAGGCCTCCTGGCACCTTTTCTGCCTAGTAGAGACTCCAGGAGTTTAGAGACCTTGTACATCTGTATGCTTAATAACCCTGGATGAACATGGGCTTTTCTTCTGTGAATAGGTTTTTTAGTTCATGTATTTTCTGGTTACGAAAAACATCCTGTGACAGTTTTGCAGTGTAGGGCTGTGTGTGTGTATACATACATATAAACATATATTACTTCAAAAACTTCTGCATTTTCCTGGAAGATACTACAGAACTTCCCCAAAAATAGTAAAATATTGCAGACCTTAAAACAGTCTGTGTCGTACCTGAGGTTTTGAATTCATTTTTATTGCCTCATGTTCAGCTTAATATGGATTTTGGAACTCCCAAAGTTATCTTGCATATCCTTCAAAAATACCTATTTTTAACAGAGTGGTAAGTTAAAATTCATTTTATAGCATTCACATACCAGTGGCATATCCTGCTGGGATGTTGTTTTCCTCTTTAATTTAAACGACATATTGTGGATTAAATTGGAGCCAGCATTGTAAGACATTTCATTCCTTTTCTGTTCAGGATACTCAGACCTAGTTAATATTGGCTTGAGTTTAGAGAGGTTTTTAATATTAGCTAATTTGGTAACACTTATAAGCCACTCATTTGATACAAAGCATTTAGATAAAAAAGAAAATGATTTCAGCTTAAAGAGGGTTTTTCAGAAGTGTCTACACAACCTGTGAATATAAAACCCATTCAGAATTGGGATTTGTTCTCTTTCGGTATGGGCATGGGGAGAGCTTACTACAATAGCTATTGCAACATAACTGAACAGTTTGCCCACAATTGCTTTGTGTTCTGGAAAAAAGTCCAAGTTTATTCCGTAATAACTCGTGCTCTTCCAAGGCTGAGGAGTTGTTCCAGAATACTGTTTATATATGAAAGAGCGTTTTCAACAATAGTTTATTCTGCTATTGCTAACTCAAGTTTTCTCATGTATGTAAGCCCTAGGCTGCTTGGGTGCCTTTGAATATTACATTACATATGAGTGAAGTTCAACTTACAAGAAATTGTAAGCAGATTTTTGAGAAGTTTAGATGTTTAGATTTGGTTTTAGTGGCATACAACAAATGTAATTGTGTGTAATTGCAGGTACCGATCCGGAGGAGGGAAATCTCAAAATCAGCTGACAGTGAATGAGCTCCGGTTGTTTGTAAGGCAGCTGTATGCTCTACCCTGTGTCCTCAGTCAGACACCATTACTGAAGGTAACTTGGAAAATTCTAGGGTAAAGAACATGGGCATATGTCAATGACATATTTGTACTTCATTAATCTCCTGTTATGCTATTTGTGCCAAGAATAAATACCTTTAAACTGGCAGGCCTGGGTAACTTGTGCACGAGTTACTAAACTGAGCTCTTTGACCTGATGGTATTCATTGTCAGTAAATTTTATACTACACAGGGGACTCGAAATGTTAATGTTGTACAAAGAAGTACAAAAGAAGTAGGAGGATGACCTGGGTAGTTACAGATCAAAAGTTTAGGGTCAATTAAGTAGTCTCCTCTTAAGAGCGAAGTCCACTTTATCTGAGAATATGCAAAATTCCATAATGCTCTGAGTGACAGCTCTCGCATTCATATTACTTTCCTTCTTTCTTAGTTTAATCCAGAATCATCTGTCTTACAGTCTTTTGATTAGATACCTCCTCATGGTATCAATCCCTGTTCAGATATTATGTAATCCTATTTACAGTTATTTGTTTATAGCATTGTAACTCTGTGAAGTTACCAAATTATTTAAAAAGCAGCAGTTCAGAAATACCAGACATCCAAACAGTTCTTCTCCATCTGGCATTCTTGAACAGGGAAATATTGAATGCAAATGGTAACAGTATTCTTTTATATAATTCTCAACAATCCTAAATTATATGTAGTCATACAAATTAGGCTGTTAATATACAGAATCGTACAACAGCCCAGCTTGGAAGGGATCTCAAAAAATCATCACGTCCAGCCTTTCATGGGAAAAGGGGGCCTAGATGACATTATCTAGCACCCTGTCCAGTCGCATCTTGAAACCTCCAATAATGGGGATTCTACCACGTCCCTAGGGAGGTTGTTCCAGTGGTTGACTGCTCTCACTGTAAAATGTGCTGATGTGTCCACCTCACCGCCCAGTTTAACATCATCAGCAAGCTTGGTGAGGGTGCTTTCGATCACGTCATCCAGATCATTTATGAAGATGTTGAACAGCATGGCACCCAGTATTGATCCCTTGGTGGCTCCACTGTGACAGGATACGGCCCAAGTAAAAAAACATTGATTACTACCCTCTGAGTGCAACCTCATTCAACTTTTCTTTTTCTTTTGCTGGGTTACTTCTTCACAGCCAGTTTAATGTGTTAAAGCAGGTCATAGAAGGCCAGCAGAGCACCAGAGCCAGCAGAAGGAAGGCAGGGGGACTATATTTAAGGAAGGTAGTGGAGCCACAGCTCCCCTTTCAGGGGCAATGCCAGATTAAGCTGGCTGCCTGGCTGCCACTGTGGGAGTCATAACCTAACAATAGGAAGCTCCAGTTTAAGCATTGATGCCTACCCAGCATCTGAAGTAAAGGTGGATTATGGCAGGAAATTCTGACTTACCAGACACACTGGCATGGTCAAAAGACCACAGCATAAAAATGCTTAGATTTCTGACCAGGGAAAAATTATATTTGTTTTTAGAATTGTCTTCATTCTCTGTTTTTTATTTCCAGCTATAGGATCCATATAAATGACCAAGAGTTACTGGTGATTGGTTCACAGTTTAATATATCTCTAAAAAGGCTTTGTTTCTGTTATGGGTGAGATTGCCTACCCTGGCAAACAACCTCATTCTCAAAATACCAAGACATCAGCTGTGAAGGAAGAACGTGCTGCTAGAATAGCATTTCAGGCAGTCCTAGAAGCATTGGGCAGGTTAGCTAGGTACTGAATAAATCCAGCTCCAGAGGGAGATTACTCGGGGTAACTGTCCCTCATCCTGGGTGAAATGCAAACAGCCACATATGTACTATGGTAATTATCTGTTGATTTGGGGTAATTATCTGTTGAACATATGGAAGGAGATAAGGTGTTGCTTATTGTCCCAAAAGAGTAAAATGTCTGTGGCTTACTGGAACTGTGTGTTCCAGCTCAAAGCCTCAACAATGCAGTAGTCCCTCCTCAGAAATGAACCACAGAAGCTCCATGCTCTTCCCAGAATTCTTCAGATCTTTCTTAATCTTAATGCTGATGTTCTTCAGTCTTCTTAATCATCCCAGAACAAAGCCAGAAGATAGCACTGATGGAACACTTAATTTCCCTTTGGAGCCTTTTGCTTCTTCTGAGTTTGATACCTGTCCCTTAGTTCAAAGGAGTTTTGAGTAGAATTCCCTTGTATTATGATCCTCAAGCTAGTGGAGATATTATTTCTGAGGAGATGCTGAGGTATACTATGTGTTGAAGATTCACTATTTAAGTGTTCCAAATGTCATAGTAATTTGCTGGGCATGCTGTGTGCTTGGCAATGCGATGCTTGCCAGGAAACTTACACTTAATACTTAAGCTTACGCTTAAATGCTTAAGAGATTTGGCAGTGGGTTTTCTTCTGTTTTAACGTTGCATTTATATATTTCAGGATCTTCTTGATCGTGTGGAAGCTTTTCAACAGCAAAGCCAAAAACTCCTTTCTGAAGAAATGCCTTGTGCTGCAGAACTCCAGGAGCTGTTAGATGTCAGCTTTGACTTTGATGTTGATTTACCCCAGCTTGCTGAACTGCGGATACGTCTGGAACAGGCACGCTGGCTCGAGGATGTGCAACTGGCTTCCTCAGACCAAAACTCTCTTACTCTAGATGATATGAGACGTCTTATAGACTCAGGTGTTGGACTGGCTCCCTACCCAGCGGTTGAGAAAGCAATGGCAAAGCTGCAAGAGCTCCTTACTGTATCTGAACACTGGGATGACAAAGCCAGAAATCTGATAAAGGCCAGGTAGAAGCTAAATCTTAGTGTTGCATTTTGTAGTTCCACAAGCTATTTAAGATGGAAATAGTTGGCTTTATGTCTGAAGGGGTTCCCTTTTGTTCATACAGTCCATAACATAAAGGCAAATACTTTCCCCATCCTGAAGGGGAAGAGATGGAGGTGAAGGATGAGTGACTGGGCGATTTTAAACACTGGTGTTGGCTTGCACTGTATGTGGTGCTCCAATACCACTGCACAAGTCCTCCTTTTGCCACAGAGGAAAGGTTTTAAGATTTTCTCTCCGCCCATTGTCAGTGAGGTTGTAGGATGCATGCCCAGATGGAGCTTAGGCAGATACATACCACCAACTGGTAACATGTTATTATATGGACTATTTCTAACATAGATGAAATTTGTCCAGATCAGTTTGTGCAGGGGAGAAGGAAATAAGCCAAATGCATCTTTATTGAGGAAAAAAAAATTGTTGTTCATTGCTTTGACCTTCTCATTAATAAAGTAAAAGGCAGGGGAACCATCTACTTAAAGTTTATAAAGGTGACACAAACTTCTATGCAAGGTTTCTTCCTTAGGCTTCCTGATTTTTATTTTTATTTCCCTCCCTCTGCTCCCAGCCTCATAATTATGAAAGCGCTTGGGCATTTTTTACCCATTAGTAACCATGCTCTTTTATAATAATAACTTTGCAGAGCACTAAACAGGAATAAAGCTTGGTTTTATCCTCCAAAATGAGGATGCAATTGAGTTTGTACCTTTTTGGAATGTCAGAATCAAATTGTGAAATACAGAAAATCTCCACTTTTATTGTAGAATCTCTTGGCTGATATTGTTTTGGGGTTCAGTGTGAGTTTGAGGATCCAAGGGTTTATCATTCAAAAGTTAGTGAATGTTAAATCTCCCTTGAGCCCAAATATGTGAATATTTTCAAAAAAGACAACAGATTTCTTAATGTTTTTAGCATTTCTAGTAGGAGTCTTTAGCGAGCAAATACACATTTCTGAAAACCTCACCTGCATTATTTATGTAGTGGTTGTACAGTATGCATCTCTAGTACCAGGCATAACATCATTATTTGGTGTACCCGAGTAGAAGAACCCAAAGTGTGTTGCAGTATTTTACATTTTGAGCTGTTTTGTATACCTAGACCACGGCAGTCACTGAGCAGTCTTGTAGCAGCACTGAAAGAAATAGAGGAGATCCCAGCCTATCTCCCAAATGGTGTTGCACTGAAAGATGCAGTACAGAAGGCCAAAGACTGGCTGCAGGAAGTGGAAGCTTTACAGGTATGTAAAATGAGCTGTTGGCTTTTTGAGGATTGATAGTAGCTGCTGTCAGGTTAACACACTGCACACTCCTCACTCTGTTGTGTGCGGTTGGTGCTTCAGTATCCTACAGAATTAAGAATGCCTATTCTATAACTTCTGTTGTCTTAAATGGGGTGCAGTTATGCTCCGAGTGCTATTATTTTTAGTTTTGTTTCTGGACCTGATTTGTATTTGTTCACCTTTACAATAAACTGACTGCAACAAAATCTGTAAAGGAGCTATTAACAAAAATCTAAAGTTAAAAAGATATAATATTATGGTACTTTTTTTAAGGTAAGTTTTGCACAGTCACTGGTGCAATGATCGTACTACCTGGTAATCCAAGAAAAATACTGTAGTAATCTTATGAAGATCATTCTCTTGTTAAATAGGGTTAAATGTTTTTGCATGTTAATAGAGTCATTTTGCAAAGACTCTCCAAGCACTGTTCTAACTTAAAGGAATGCATCTTATTTTCAGAGAGTGCTTTCAATGAAGTCAGCAAGCTAAAGAACGGTTATACTGTGAAAGATGATCATGATCTTACTGTACTCATATAACACATAGCATGGAGCAGGTGACGCAGTCAGCATTCAGCTTGTTGACTCTTGAATAAACAAATTCCCTAAAGTATTTAAAACTCGATATCTTTTAACAGCCTTTGTTTGCTTGGCTGAACAAATCATTCTCCTCTAGTATCTTCTAAAAAAACATATGGCATTTCCTGATCCAGAAATATTCCTGATTAGACAACTGTCCTGACCTTTTATTTTCTCTGTTTTTGAATGCACCTATCTGGAGCATGTCCCAAACTGTACTGTACCACAGGGGATGTCTCAGCAAGACCTGATACTGTAGACATACTGATGCTGGTGGTAGAATTGCCTCTTCTGAGGCCCCGTAGAAATCATTTGCCATTTCTACAGCTGTATCTGGTGGTATTTCACATATCTTGTGGTTGAGAGGTATGGCCTCATTAACCATTAAGCATGGTCAGTCTCAAGGCTGTTTATTGTTCTACTGCTGTATGGTCAGCCTTTGATTTCATAGATCTGTCAGAATTTGGAAGTGGAAGTTGCTTGGTTTCTTCTTCCTTCCCTGTTTCTTCTATCCCCTTCCATTTTTGAAGCTCCTTCCAGTCTTGTGTGATTTCCATTTTCATGTTTGCGCTCTGAAATAAGTCTTCAAGTGAGCAAAAAACTGATGGCAGAGGGAGAAAAACAGTCTCCTAAAGGGAAAGATCTATACAAGTTTTTATTTTGGCTTCCGGGACTTATCACTTGAATCCTTTTTGATCTTTCAGACAGTTTTCTTTGCGGATCCAGTTTCCTTTCATGTGTTTTTAGGTTCTTTGCTTATTTTACGCTTCATTGGCAGTTTAACTCTCCTTTTTTCTCACTGCCTACTTCCTTTCTCACGTTAGCACCGTTGTTCACGCAGTCAGACACCATGCTCGTTCAAGCCCAAGTGAATAATTGTAGGCTGGACCATCCTTTGAAGTGGTTCACGGCTCAGCCTCACGAGTACTGGTGCAAGGGGTCGATGGGACTGTACAGGTGATGAAAGGATGGGACTGTGATTGCACTGATGTCACATTTTGACATAAATTGCCAAATATTTTCTTAAGTTTTCATTTGTCCTCATGTTTTCTCCAGAAAGTGAGCTCTAACCTGACTTAAAAATATTCTCAGGCCAATCTGACCTGGATGGGGATTTTAATAGAAACTTCTTTGGAGTCAAGAAATCTTTATTTAAAAATTATTTTCTTAGGCTTTAAATTTTTTGAAGGAACAAACTTTGTGTTCAAAGTTCGCTAACTTTTGTTTGAGGGTTATCTTGCGAAGGCTGAAGTGAATTTTCTTGGCATTTGCTAATTTCATATTTTAGATTCTGAAATTCTGTCTACTGAATATGGAAAAATGTGTTAGTATGTGCCAAGAATTTTTGCACAATCTGTGAAGATTTTAGTAAATGCCTGAGGTCATTGTGACTTGCCAGAAGCTCTTGGTATCTGTGCTTTGAGGTTTGCTGCTAGAGATGTCAGGGTTGTTCTGGATGAATGGTTCTCAAGTCCCAGATGACTGCCTATTTTAGAAATTACCTCTCAGTCCTGCTTTACTGCTGAACTTCTTGGAACTCTGCTGCCTTAAGCATAAGTTGCTAAGTGAATGAACAGAGGTCACTTTCAAATGGCACGTTGGATATTTGAGATTCTTCCTTGCTCTTGGCGTACTGACGACTGGGTTAGATTTGCCTTCTGGGTCCATTTCAAAATTAATTTGATTTTCTACTGGGAATGCAGATTGTTAGATTGGGGGTTTGGCTATATTGTTGGCAGTCTTTATTTTTCTGTTCTTTTAACTGTCATTTGGTAAGTATTTCTTTTAACTGTTTTATTAGTTTTGTCTGTGTACTTAATGACTAGAGCGTGAGAAGCTCAAATGTTGAAATAATGGGTACAAAAATGACAAAAGTGTCTAAGCAATAAATTCTTTACCTTCAGTTAATTTGAACGGTTTATTGTGATTCACAGAATGTCTTCTGTACATCAAGCATTTCCTAATTTATAATCTGACAGGTTGGAGGGCGTGTGCCTGTACTAGACACACTAGTGGAACTTGTCACAAGAGGTCGATCTATTCCAGTGCACCTGGACTACCTGCTGAGGCTCGAGTCCTTGGTGTCAGAAGTTCAGGCATGGAAGGAGTGTGCAGCTAACACGTTTCTGTGCGAGAACTCCCCTTATTCTCTTCTGGAGGTAAGAGATCTCAGCTCTGGAGAAGACCACCATTCATAGGACAGCTAAAGCGCATCTGAGTTGTGGTATTAACCCATCAAATAGCAGGAAATACTAAGTTTTAGGATTATATTACCTATCTTAAAGTTATTTCATTGACCTATGCTTTTAATGTTATTTTTAAACTTTGAAAATGGTCAAGATTTAGCTTTACTTTCTATATGCTTTTTAATGAGTGGCTAACATGAGAATCCTGTGCCACAGTGACATTTCCAGTATGAATATAGGAAGACTGACAAATTTGTGTCACTGAATTTACTTCAGTGTGTCAGGCTGCAGCAGCTGGAGCATGGGTCCGTATCTCAATCATCCACCGCAGCTGTGGTGACTGTAGGGCCTTAGGGCTGGGCTGTGGTAAGGCTGAAGTTGTAGGTGTTTTAGCTGGCCCTCTAAATCTGTTGCTGCACATGCGTCAACATCTGTGGTTCTTGAGCAATCCACACCTTTTAGCCTACACTGAACCCCTTTTCTACCCCAACCTTCCTTTCTCCATTAGGACTGACTGGGAATGTGACAGCTTGTGAAGCCCTATGCTGTGTTGCATGAACTGGAGTTTCAATCACGTGAAAACTATTCAGTGTATCAGCTGTCTCATATACCAGCAGGCTGAGTGAAACATCCAGGTGTTGCAGGCTGCCCCTTTTATAAAATTGACTTTTTAACCTTCCAGCTCTCCCTGTTTTCCAGATAACCTCACCCTAGTCCCCCAAATCTTTGATGGAAAAAAATGCAGGAATCCCTGTTCTAACTTGTTGTATGTGGCTGTGTGAGGGCAGGATGAATGCATTAAAAATGTTGCAGACAATACTGCTTTCCTGTCCACTAGGTGTTATGTCCCCGCTGTGATATTGGAATGTTGAATCTTAAAAGAAAGCAGAAGAAGCTGAAGGAGCCAGTGCCAAGTGGAAAGAAGAAAAGCACTAAGCTAGAGACTCTGAGCGACTTAGAAAGAGCTCTCTCTGAGAGCAAAGACACTGCATCTGCGGTATGTGACTTACAGTTTTTTTTGAACTGGAGTTTCTTCTAAGTTCTTTGAATCTTGAATGTCCTGATAAAGCATAGGAAGGTCAAAAATTGGGATGTATTTTCCCCCTCCATACCAAAACCTTGTTCCCAAATCCGGTCCTTTCAAAGAACACAATAACACAACACATTTATAATTAAAACAAACACCAAAATTAATTAAAGAAAACCTCCTGTACTACGAAGTCAGTTAGACACTAGTTTTGCATGGAGCAAATTTGGTTGCTGGTGGTAAAGTGCTTCATCCCAAAAGAGCTATTTCACAGCCTCCACCACAGCCAGATTATGATTAATGAGGAGGCCTGTGTGAGAGCAGTAGACTAATTTGGTACAGTTTGAATATAATTGTCTTTGTGGGGCACACTTCAGTTTTAACTTACAGCAACTACTTGAAACCCATATGTTTGGTTCTTAATTCTTTAGCTTCCCTTGTTTGAAAACCCAGGCTTACAGACTGAGTCCCTCCTAGGAGTGCTTGAAGGACAAAAGCCTGGATCCTTTAAATCATATATCCTTCTTCTCTCTGACGAGATGATTTCTCATTAACTGCTGGGTTATTGAAAGAGAATATGCACATGGACTTCACCCAGGAAAATGCATTCATTTGGTGTGTCAGGTTTTGCTTCTGACGTATGAGGGGAATCTTATTATAGTGGAGGTTTTCTTTCGGGATGGTTGGGATACTTTACATCCCAGTGCTGTAGCTGCAGTGCTTAGTACCCACGGCAATACACTGTGCTGTGCACAAATCCTGTATCTGCCCATACTGGACACAGTCGTCTAATTTCTGCATGGCTGAATTTCTCTAGTCATCGCATTTCAAAGCCGTGCTGTGTGAAATACCTGTTTTGTATATATTTATATGCCTGTGAGCCTGCATATTTGCCTGCATATATTTATATGCATAATACAGTGTAGAGAATTTATTAGTTGCACCTGCAACTAATAGCCTTTAAATTAAGCCTTAATAGCAGATAATGCTACATATTCTTGGAAAAAAAAAGGATCATAAGCAGGTATAAAAAATGGAAAGCAACACGTTCAGGAGTACACCTAAATTTCACTTGGTGTTTACAACCCCAGAGTAAGTGCATAGGTCAGGGTATGGCCCTGTGTAATGACCTTGTGTGTAATGGCGGTATCAGAGAAACATTTGTACTTCTGAAAACTACCCAGGTGTGTTTTAAGGTTATACAGAATCAAGCTATGTATCTGAGAGGCATGTTCATAGAGAAGTACCTGCAAACCAAATCTGTGCTTGTTTCAGAATTTAAGCTGCTTTAATGAAGGTGGTATTTTTGTAGTACAAAACGTGAAGGATTTGGAACAAAGAGGAAGGGAGTTAGGAGGTTATTTTTGCAAGGGAATAAGCTTTATATCTCTGGACCTGATGAGAAAATGAAAGGAAACCTGTGAAATCCCATCACTGTGTATCCTTATAACTGCTTCGCTTCAAACATTGAAAGCTTTGAAAGGAGGCCTGCAGGGATGAGGAGCTTTTTAAACATCTCAAATAGTCACTAACTTGTGTTTAACAGTGTGATTGTGCGGAGGTCTCGCCATTTCTAATAAGTAAGGTTTCTTAAATTACATCCCTTTCTTTGAACTCCCTTTTAGATGGCTACGCTTGGGGAAGCCCGGTTAAAGGAGATGGAAGCGTTGCGTTCTCTCCGAGCAGCAAACGAAGTGAAGGTGCTGTCTAGTGAAGAGGATGCAGAAATGAAAGTCTGTCTATGCCAGAAGGAGCCGGCTGCTCCGATGATTCAGTGTGAGCTCTGCAGAGGGTTCTTCCATACCAGCTGTGTTTCGGTGCCCAACATTTTGCAGGGACCTCGTGTATGGCTCTGTCCACACTGTCATCGATCAGAAAAACCACCTTTAGAAAAAATCTTGCCATTGCTGGCCTCCTTGCAGCGTATCCGTGTGAGGCTTCCTGAGGGGGATGCCTTACGGTATATGATAGAGAGAACTGTGAACTGGCAGCACAGAGCACAACAAATGTTATATTCAGGGAATCTAAAACTTATACAAGACAAAGTTGGCTCAGGATTGTTGTACAACAGATGGCAAGCCACAGCAGGCCAATTGCCAGAGACAAATAAGGTAAGACTGAGTACTTCAGGGTTTCCTGGCTGTGGGTGGTATGTGGTCAGCAAGAACAGTCTTTAACACTTCTCTGTTTTTTGGGTACGTTGTATCTGCTTACAAATACTGGTGAGACAGATTATGTGTTGCTTTACAAGTACAAGGAATTAGGCTTCTGTCTTGACAGTTAGCCAGGATGCGTGTGTCCCCTCCAGCAACAGCTTGGTGTTCTTTTTCTGCTGGAGTCCTGAGAACAATTACTCCTAAAGGGCCTATTTTTCCTTCTCCTTTTCCCCGCTTCTGTGCTCTAATATGACGCCATTAACGACAGTTGCTTAAGCTATTGTTTCTAAGAGCTCTCAGCATTCAATTAGTCTTTATATTATTTTCTTACAAGTATTTGAATATAATCTTAGATGTTGAGAATTAGTAGCAGAGGCACAAACCTTCCAGTGTGTTACAAGCTTAGAACTCAGATAAAGTTGTTTTCAGCAGGGTGTCTTCACCCGTTACTGCTGCTCCTCCTTATCGCTTATGGGAAAACTCCCAAGCTGAATCTTGGCTAATACTACCATGAGTTAGGCTGCAGTAAGTGTTTTAGGTGTGATCTTCAGGGAGTTTGAAACGTCCAAGTAAAGAGATCTTCGAGCAAAAAGGGAAAGGAAAGTGGAAAGTAGGTTAAACATTTCTAGCTTTCCTGAGATAATAAAGGCAGGAAAAAAATAAAAGTGAAATAAAAGATTTGTGCAGCCTAAAGAATATAAAATACCTGAAAGTTAAATGCACTGGTGCTTTTGTGGTTTGACTGAGAAACGTTACTTTTGCTAGTCCAACCCTGTTGAAGATGGTCTGTGTCAGTGTTTTCATGCTCAGTTGTTTCAAAAAAAAGAAAGTGCTACACATGCTCGAGGAGGTATTGTAACTGCTTCTCACCTAACTCTGCGATAACAAGTTGCCTGTGTTGACCACATTTTTCAAATAGACAAGCCTAATTTTAGAAATTAAAGCTTTATTTAGGCACCCAAGAGAATTTCTCTGATAATTTAGGTTTGAAAGTATCATTTTACTAAACCAACTAGTAGAGTTGAAAAAACTGGGCAACATTGTGGGCATATAACTAATGTTTGGGGCAGAAATAGAAAGAGTAAGGTTAATTTTATTAGCATAGCTTTAGTTCAGCGTGGAACCACATGAATGCAACTAACGCTGCCTTGTAGCTGAAAGCAGCATAACCATTTTTGTGTGGTCTGCAGCTCAAGTTAGTAAACATACTAGGTCAAGGTAACTACGGCTAGAGCTAGTCCAAGTGTCCTTGTGACTGCATTTCCCAAATCAGAAGTTCTCGGGAAGCTCAGTGAAGAGCATCTTGCCACAGGGTCAGCTTGGGTCCCCTCCTGGAGCCAGCAGTGGTGAGGGCAGTTCACAGTTGCTCTCTGGAGCCACCTCAGTACAAGCTCTGAGCCAGAGCCTCAGTCTCAATGGACTCGAGGTTTTCCTTCTTTGAATCTCATTTCTCAGCATTGCTCTCTTGTCCCGTAACAATTGTTTTCCCTGCTATCCAGGGTAGCCCCAACACTTGCTCCCCCAGAGATGCTCGTGGCAGTAACCGCTGGAGGTGGGTTTCTTTGGCATTGGCCAAAGTGAAGAATGGGGAACATTTAGCTGAGTTTGGAAAATTGAGCTGAGTTGAAAAACTTGAAAAACAGTTGAGAGCGAGCCAGATTTTGAAAGGGGCCCAGACCCTTGGACAGTGAGGTAGATGATGGTGTGGGAGGCATCTAGTGAGACACTGGAAAGTAGCTTGGCAGGTGAGGAACAACTGCCATTGAGTGTCCTTGAAGTGGCACTTAATGTACCTTTTAGGTTTCACCATTGGCATGTCTTCTCTGCGTGATGTAAGGAGCAGTGCTTCAAAACAATTTGGTGTCACATTGGATCAAAACAGATCACTTTCTGTGAGAAATCACTTCTATATTGTAAATTAAAAAGAAAAAAAAAGGAAACTAATATTTACACTGAGTCGATTCTAGAGCTGAAGATCTTGCTTCCACAAGTTGTTGATTTATCCCTGCAGTGACTGTGTTGTCTCTGCTCCACAGGCAGAGCATGTTGTTTCATGCTCTAGGTCTAGATTCTGATCTTGTGGAAATTATAATTCGCAGCTAAGAATTCTGACAATAAAGTTGCTCTTGCCTGTTTCCAGGTTTAGGATGAAGGATTTAGGTGTGATAGATTGAACAGCTTGCAGGAATATAAGTCTTAAGCAATTGTAAGAGAAACAAGTTCTGATTCTTTTGCAGCTATTTGACACTTCAGAACTAGATGTGTATTGAAAATACCTATGCATTATGTTATGTTTGTTTTTTTTCTAGGTTTCCCAAACAATTGGAGCTATGTCATTCTCCATGCCTCATGACTGGGATAACAGAACCATATATTTACATTCTCCATTTTCTACAGGACAACAATGCATCCCACTTCATGGTTTGTAATCTTCACTTGGGTATTTTTCTTTTTTTCTTTTTTTTCTTTTTTTCATGTGTTTGGAGAAGAGGGAGTGTCCTGATCAATAGGAGTTGGCTAAGGCAGGGAGGCACATGGTTGTGCAGTGTGTCTGATTGCTTCTCTATCCCCTCAAGAATTTTGGAACTTAATGTCCAACGTTGGCAGAGGGGTAAATTTCTTCACACAGATTTCCCACATGTGTAATGAGAAGATGTGGCATGGTAGGAGAAGGGGCATCGGCAGACAGCTGCCCCCTTCCCACATGCACAGAGGGCTGTGGCCAGCCAAGCAGGTTGCAGGAGATGGAAATGGATGGGAGAGGATTTGGGAGGCAAGAGACCATTAAAATTGCAGGAGCTGGGTGGGAAAAACATACAGAAGTAGTGCTGGAGACAACGGGATGCTTCATAGGACACAGGTCCACGTAAGGTTGCTTGCAGCACAACTGTCACAGTCGCAGAGACTTTTGAGTGTTTCCTTAGCTGTTCTGGCTGCCGGTGTTCTCCAGGTTGCTCAGCACAGTTCTGCACGCTTCCTAGCTCAGACTTTGTGTATTTTGGACTAACCCAGGCATGCTAGAAGTGGCATCATTGTAGGACTTCAGGAGGCTGTTTATAATTTCTTTCCTCTGGATGCATAATGCTCCAGGGACCCAGGTCTAGCCTTACCTTCATGTTTTCAAGTCAGTGCAGCTTAATGCGTAATAATATTGCACAAAACATTTATTTCAGTTTAAGGTAAAATCAAACAGGGCAGTCCTTTGAGCCACCAAATTTAACTTTACAGGCCTTATTTGAGTTTTCTGGAATACTGTATTAAAAAGCTGTTGAATAGACAGTGATTTTGACCTACCCTAGCTGTGTCTGTTTCAAAAGCCTAATTCAGGTTTTGTAAGCTTGATTGTAGTAGTAGATGGTGACTGTACAGCAGGAGTCAGTTGCAAGGCTCATCTTCTCAGCTTTTCTTCCTCTCCCCTCTTGGCTTCACTTAGGAATTCCACTCAGTTTGTTCATCTCATCCACTTGTTCTGTAGTGAGATCATTACACTTCTTGTATCTTCAGAGGAAGGAGAAATTGCCAACAACGATGGCAGTGCCTTACCCTAAAACCAGCAAGAAATGGAAGCATGGAAAGGGTACTGAGTGCTGTTAAGTAACTTCTGTGGAAGCCTTTATCTTTTTTTTTTTTTTAACCCTGCTGTTAAAAATGAGCAGTGAAGAGGGAACAGATAAGAGTGAATTTGTAGAGTTGCAGATAAAAAAAAAAAGTCTTTCACAGTTTTTTTTTTTTTNTTTTTTTTTTGGTGCTACCAGAGAAGAATTTTCATTATCCGTGTAATTCTCATAAGTGCTGACATGGAAGAATTCCTTTTCTTCTCTCTTTCAAAATAGTCATTAGCACAGAGCTGGATGAGCTGATGATGGAAGCCCAGCTGCTACAGGTTTCGCTGCCTGAAATACAGGAGCTGTACCAGATCCTATTCACAAAGCAAAGCCCTGCTTTGCAATCAGAGCAGAAGTCATCAGTTGGACCGACAAATGAAAAGGCAAGTGTCTGAAAACAGCAATGAGATTAGGGTCACGTTGGAGTAGAGGTTCTGCCTGAACCTATAAGCTTTACAATGAGGTTTGTGTGCGTGTGTTTGTACTTCCATGAAAACATGTTTTGCTTATTCAAGAGGGGTTAAGAAGTTGATAACAAATTTGTACAAACGATTTAATGTAATTTGTGGTCTAATGCATTTTTGCTGTTTGAATCTGGATTTTACAGTCACCTTCTGTATTTTAAAAACATCTGTCCTAATTTGAACAGCAAAGCTTGTCCTGTGTTTAAGATGCCTTCTTAGCTGCCTCTGAAAGCAGTGGACTTGGATGGGAAATGAGAATATTTTTCTATAAACTTTGTCACTTGAGTGTGACCCTATCCTTTGCCCCCCTTACACATCACACTTTGGCTGAAAAGGCAGCACTCTGTCAAACATTGTGCACTTTTACTTAAGACTATTCCTAAAAGCAGGGCATAGAATAACAGAATAATGGACGTTAGTTGTATACGTAACAGCTTGTCAAAACATCTTTCCAACAGAATGAGTGTTGCCGGGGAAAAAGGGATGGAATTAGTTATATGGAGAGAAAACTAAAGCGGCGTTTTGAGAGAGAGAGCTTCTGTGATGAGAAGAGAGCAAGGGTAAAAAAAATGAGAACACCCAAAAAGAAGAAACTGAAACTGAATCACTCAAAGGATCTCTGTACTAGCAAACTGGAGAGAGAGCGGGAGCGACTATTTGAGATGCAGCGTTCCAGTGAAAGCCACTTGCTTCCCTCAGATATGTCATTCTCTGAGCAGGAGGACTCTGAGGATGAAGATGCCATCTGCCCTGCTGTGAACTGTCTCCAGCCTGAGGGAGATGAGGTCAGTAAAGACAAACCTGCTGTGGTATACTGAATGCTGGGATCTAGGACATTCAGCATTGAAATTGCATTGAAATTCTGCATTGAAATTGTTTTGTCTATGGAACTACTGTTTACAAAGAGAGGATGAGGCACTTAGAAATCCGGAGGCACTGTCTGCTGCTGCTGGACACCTTTGGTAATGATTCTTCCCACCTTCTCTAAGAGCAGCTAGGAATGGGGAAGGTGGGTGGACATCGAAACATCTGCATGGAGTTTGGAAGAAGGAGGTGGGGATGTGCAGACACCATATTCACTTGTGCTCTTGAAATATAGGTGTAGATAGACTTTGTGGATTGCAGCCTTTCTATGGATAGATGCCTTGAAGCTCTGCATAGGTCTATCCCTACTGAAAGATGAAGAAGAGGGACATTGCCAGATGCTTCGGAGGGCTAGTTATCATCCATAAACTTGCTGTAGGTGGGAAAACAACAGCGAGGGGTAAGGGAAGTGAGCCCTTCTTTCAGCTTCAGAGGAGCTGGGCTACAGCAGTCCAGAGAATGGTGAGCGTAAGCTGAGTATCCAGCAGTAGCCAATTGTAGAATGGGATGTTACGTACTCATTTAAATAGATTAAGAGCTGAAAAATAGCTAATGAATGCTGTGTGTATTTGTTTGGTTCTTCTCTGAACCCTGGTGTGTCTGTTCTTCATTAGGTGGATTGGGTCCAGTGCGATGGCAGCTGCAACCAGTGGTTCCACCAGGTGTGTGTGGGCATCTCTCCAGAAATGGCAGAGAAGGAGGACTACATCTGCATCAGCTGCACTGGGAAGGACACTCAGTATCGGAAGTAAAACTCCCCATAAACCATTCAGAACTTGAGTAAAGAAGGTTATCAGAGTTTTCCAATAAAGCCACAGGGGCTGGTTTAAGAACCAGATTGCAAATGGTGCTACTTCTATCCTCATGGGATCATTTTCCAGAACTCAAAACAATTTTTGACACTTTTGTATTTTTCCCTTGATCTTTGTGGTTGTTGAGGTTTGAGAAGCTGACTGTTTAGCAGGGGTTTCCACCAATTTGGAAGGCATTTGAAACATGCACCTTTTATTGTACAGCATTAAATTACCTCTCTGGGATTTACCGGCATATTTAATTCAGCTTGGTTTAGGTGCAAAAAAACCTGCACCATGGATTTTCCAATAAATCCTCTTTTGAGGAAATCCCTGTTTACTCTGTTAACTTTGGAGACTTTAGGTTTTTTCCACTTTGTTTTTCGTAGACTAGGTTTATTTATCTGAGCAATAACTTCTATGTCTGGTTTCAGTGACTGGAATGACAATTCTGAAGAGCGTGTTGCTTTTAGCATTGGTTGATGTACAGAAAGCAAATGTTAGATCCTAGTGTCACTGATGGCCCAGTGATGTAGAAGACAGGATTAAAAAAAAAAAAAAAAAAGCTCTGTAAAGTAATTGCCACAGCTGTATTTTGGCTTTCTCCTTTTTTGGGTAGCTTGTATCAAATGTTGCAGTTTATATTGTGGAATAAACCCCTGGTTATGTTATAAAATTAAATGTTGGTGTTTTTAGAGAGCTTGAAATGCAGTTTCATTCCCCTCTGGGTAGATCTTGGTTGCATCAATCATAGAATCACTTAGGTTGGAAAAGACCTCCAAGATCATCAAGTCCAACTGTTAAACCAATGGGTTCTTGTATTCAAGAGAAATCCCTCTTAAAGGAAAAAATGCAAAAGCCATGGTATTTTCTTACCTTACTTGTATACTCAGGTTCTTACATCCAAAAAAAAAAAAAAAAAGTTTCAAGTCTTTTGCAAAGCCTTTCCAAAACTGAAGTTATTTACAGGTTGGATGAACAGAGGGTTGAAACTACGGTTTGGCAGGGGGAGGAATGGGCAGTTGACTCAGGAGGCGAAGGTGTAGGGCAGCTCCTTCTGCCGGCCTCATCCAGCTGCCTTCTGAAGGAAGGACTCTCCCCACAGCAGGTATTGCAGCTGGTCCAGCAGTGCACTCGTTGGCAGTCCACAGAGCGCTCTCATTCCGTTTGGCTGCTTCTGCTTGTGTTTAGGCTAAAAACCTGAGGAATGAGGAAACTTCTGGACAGGCTATGATTCCATCAAAGACTGTGTTTCAGGACCTTAACCTGGGGGAAGAAGGGATGGTACAGCTGATGGCAGTAAGAGGGAGGGGAAAGGAATAAAATAACCAAGTGCACTGTGCCCAGGAGCTCCCCAATGCCCGGAGGAGGAGCAGAGGGTCAAAAAGCGTGTGGGCAGTGGAGTCAGGAGCACAGGAAAAGAGCAGCAGCAGCTCTGCCTCAGAGGGGACAAGACCTCTGAGAAGGAGAGGTATTTCGTTTGAGCCCACAAGCTTTGAATTAGAAGCACCTGGGGCTCATCGGAGAACGATGCAGAATGCAGTTGCTCCTTTGGGAATGGACTGGTGCCAGGGATGTGGCTGCATTGCCTGCCAAGGGTGAAACTTACAAAGCCCTAGAAGATAGGAGGTCTAGGGGATCTTTGTATCAGAGAGAGCACTCTCCTTACAACATCCTGTCATCACCAGAAATGCCGCAGTATTGGTATTCCCTCAGTTCGTCATCAAGAGGAAGTCGCTGGTAAATTTTTCGCTGCCAGTTTTAGACCTTTCCCGTGGGCCAGAAATGTGTGGGGTCTGAGCAGTGTGGCTGATAATGACTGGTGGATGTGTGAAGTGAGAACTGTGTAGGAATTAGATTTCCCGGTTGTTTGGGTTTTGTTTGTTAGTTAGTTTGGTTGTTTTCTGGGGGGTGTTTTTTTTTTCCACCTTTAGTATACTTTTAAGTCTCATGTTGATTTTTAACTGTTTAGAAAATCTTTGGCCTGGCATAGATGATTTGTCTAAAAGAGGCAGAGGTGGGGGTAGTCAACCTGACCACACTTCCAGTAGTTAAATGTGTGTATACTTTCATATTATGACTTGTCTTCATCATTTACTGTAATTGCCAAAAGAATGTTTTGTGATTTCGGTTGGAAGAAGTCTTTGTGCAATGCTAAGGTAACAATCCAAGCTGTGGGAAAAGTGATCTCTATTATCTTCCTTTTAAAGAGGGTAGATGGACAAACTTGAAAGAGCTTGCACAGTGTTCTGAGCTTGCACAGTGTTCTGATGTAGCTGAAAATATTACAAAATTTTCTCTCACGGTATTCCTTTTATTTTTCTTTCCATTAAAGAAATGGCTGTTTAAAAAGAAGTGCTAGAGGAAATATGATGCAATTAAGTTTAGCGTGATGATTCAGCATAGGACCAAGGGAAGGTTGTGATTTTGTGTGTATGGTCCTGACTACAAAATTTTTCATCAGGCTTAATGAATGCAGTGGACTTTGCAGCACTCTGACAGCCCCCTCACCTCCCCCCTTCAGCCCATAAGAGAAGAGCTGCCTGTGGGGCCACTCTTTGGCCCTGACGGGCTGTTTTGGATGCAAATGTAGGATTTAGAGTCTTTGTGACTCGAGCAGACTTTGGAGATGCCTTGAATGCAGAGTCGCTGAGAGCTGTGGAACCCAGCACAGAAAAGTAGGCAGCTTTGGAGGAAGATGGGAAGCTGGTATCCAGGCTGGTCACTGCATGCTCCCATTCGCAGCGGTGGCTCGGTGTCTGCGTGGGTCGGCAGTCGTGGATCTCTGCAGAAGGATTCTTCTGGAGGTGGCAAAAGAGATGTTAGGCAGTTGGCTCAGGTCAGCACTTGCTTAATGAAGGTGTCAGAAGTGGTGCTGGTTTTCTTCAAGCACTTCTCTTACACCACCTAAGTGCCAGCCATTTTCTCTACTCACACCCAGATAATGCATACCCATTGTTTATATTCCACAGGCAGAAACTGCTGCTGGAATTTCACTATTGACGTGATCAGTGGTTAGCCCTGCTGGCTACCAGCAAAGACAAAAATCTGTGGAATCAAATACATTGGGAGAAAAGAGCATGCCAAAGGTTTGGTATAAATTTCTTCCCAACTTGAACAATAAAATAATCCAGTCTACTCCTTCCCTGGCACCTTCTGGGTGTTGGTCTATGCTGAGACCTCTTCTTTAGGCTGGAAGACAGAAAAGGTACAACTACTTAGGGGTTAAAGCGAGTTCCAAATACAGAAAAGGATGTAATTTCTTAGGGACAGCACATCAGACCCCAATATTTCGTATACAGTTGGGGAAATTAGGGAATACAAACAGAATTGATTCAGGGAGGGGGAACATTTCCTTTACAGCTATGGAGTTGTGTTTATATATTGAATGGCACGAGGAGAGGAAAAACAGACCTGAAATACCTTCTTTGTACATTGTGGGACTTCAGCAGTGACTTGTTAGCCCATCCAGGAAAGGGGATGAGGGGTTCTAATGCTGACTAAATATGCATATATTCATGTGAACAATGCAATAACAAATGCAGTTAATTTTATAGCGTGGCACAAAAGCTGTTTTGTGTTACAGCTGCCTGTGATGCATGGAGGATTGTTTAGCCATTAGCACACTTCAGAGAAAAGGGAGTCAACAGTAAGGGACTTCAGCTGTACGCCAGATCCCTACCAGGGCAGACAAAAAGGTCAGGCTGCTGTATCTGCAGTAGGAGAGATGCATTTGTAGGATACGACTACACTTGTCACATACGATTTAGGAAGGGAAGGGCTCCAGAATACACATGCAGGCAGCAGGTACCTGGAAGTGAAATTAAGGAGCTGGGATGACTCTTCTAAGAATCTAGAAATAAATGTGCTTTTCTAAGAGAAGGGTTGAGGTGCAGCCTTGAAAAATAGCTTTATTCTTTCTTCAGAAGTGAGCAAGCAGCATATTGAGAGTTCACTTCTAGGATGTAAACATGTCAGTCTATGAAGGCAAGAAGAGGATCAATAAAAATAAAAACTGTCTGGAAGAGGAGATAAAGCAGTCATGCTAAATTAAATACTGCAGGTTCAGCATACAGCTTCTGTTCAAGATGGACAAACATTGAACTTATCATCAGTGGGTTCCAGTAAAAAATACTGGGTAGACGGAGGAAATATTTTATGAAAGAAACAGAAGTGTATGTGATGTTATGATATGCTGCTGGGTTCAAAATTCAAAGTGCTGAGAGAAATGTTTGCTGAAAGATAGTTGGAAAGAAATACTGACATACCCGAAATTAAAAGAGGTGCAACTTCATGAAAGTACCTTATGTACCTCAGTTTTTCAAATTCTGAAATGGTTGGTATTCCTATTGCTTGCAGTAACATCTTTAAAGGTACCTGGCTGTGTAATCACAATATTGGGCCAGTTTTTGCATGTGTGTGGTTGCCTCCTGAAATCTGGGTGAGCTGGGCATCTAAAAATGTATAAACATTATAAATAAGTAGTAAAAACAGCAGCTTTTTATCTACGATGTACACAATTTGCTCAGTGAGCATTGCCATCATGCAGGGCTTGTAAAGGACAACCCCATGTCAGAGAATACTGGTCAGGTGTTTGGGCTGCTTCAGTATCTGTTGGGTTTTGGGGGTTTCTTGTTCTTGTTACTGCCTGAAGTTAAATTTTAAACAAAAGGGGATGCATGTACCACGTAATGCCCTCATTCTCATTCAGGCTGATGCTGTGCCCTTGTGCTGGCCCTGATTTCTCTTGGAAGATTTTTGCTTGTTACAACAGTAACCATATCAGCTGTACATCTTTCTGTGGAGTCTTGCTTGCGCAGAGGAGCTTGAAGGCTTATGCACCTTGCCCTGTGCTAACCATGAGTGAAAACATCACAGGAGGAAACAAGGAGTTCATCACAAAGTACCTTTTCATGCTAAGAATATAATCTTTTTCTGGTGACTGAACTTTCTTCCCTGAAGCATGTCAAAAGAAAAGGTGAATGTCCAAACCCATTTGGTTCTGATGAAAAATACATGGCATTTGAAAGGCAAGCTCAAGTTTGCTGGCTTTGCAGGAAGCATCTATGCAGGAAATGGGTGAAGAGACCATGCAATGGACAAAACAGATGGGAATTCAAACCTGACAAGGCCTGGAAGATTCAAATAAATGTTATTTCTACCTGGACACATTGGAGCGTTCAGAGCTGCTGTACAGTCAATTGAGTGGAAAGGAAGAAAGAAAGAAATGGGCTGGACAAGCATTGCTCTGGGATACCTCATGTCCCTAAACTGCGTCCTTGTTTTCTGCAAAATGCTGAAGTACAGAAGAAGCAGCCCTGGTTGCTACAGAGGGACAAAAATGGTGACAAATACTTACATGTGCAGGCCTGTTGTTTGCCTGTTCTGACCTCAGTCAGCCAGCATGGGGGGGCAATGGATAGTCTTGTGAAATAGTCCTGGCATGTCTCGCTGGTTTTGGTGCAGTAGGAATTCACTATAGTTTCCACTAAACCAAAATACCAGGCCAGTGCAAAGATGAGCAGATTGTCCTAGACTAGCCAAAGTTACACGCTGTATAAATTTGTAGTTGTTCCTCCAGCAGAAGCAGCATTTGGGATTGGGAAGAACAAGAGAGAAAATAATCCTTATCTGCCTTATCACCACCCGACTTGGCCCTAGGAGGGGCAGGGGTGTGTGCGCACAGCACCGCCGTGCCGGTATGTAAAAGGGGGGGCTGTTCTCTGCCTCTGGGTGTGAGCAGTGCCCCTGAGGTCTGTTCAGCACAAAAATTCCGACCTGAGCCATGGTGCTCAGTGGGAATGGTGGCTGCGGGCCCCAGCTTGCGGGGAGGCTGTAGGGTGCAGGGGTGCAGGGCCTGCATTTCCCTTGGTCCTTGGGCTGCTGCTTCTGCCCCTAGAGGAAATTTCTGAAATGCAAGCTGCAAGTTATGTGCGTGATTTACACAAGCACTTGCAGCTTTCTGGATGAGAACACTTCAAAATATGAAAGAATGTGACTGGAAGCATTATCCCAGAGGAATGGACTTCAGCTCTGAAGAGGCCAGCAAGGCTGCCTTGGTATAAAACAAGTTACACAGAAAGAGTGATGCGTGATGGGGAAAGGGCATCTTTGGGGGAACAGGGACTTGCACACACGTGGCTTGATTATAAGTGGCTGAGGCCAATAGCCCCGTGCCCCTGATGGGGGCACGTTGATAGCAGAGAACTGCCCCCGTGTCACGGGCTGGGCGCTGGGGCGAGCTGCGCGCCAAAGCAGCCCCTATGCCACCCCTCGAGCAATGTGTCCATTTTGGGTGCGTTAATGCTGCGTTTTGGCACTTGTAAGGGTTTGTAAAGTCACTTATACCTCCTGAACAGCTGTAAAGAAACAGATGGAAGCAGAGCAGCTGTTCCGCTGCCAGTCTAGGCCCCCTTGTCCCCCTGCCCGGCGGTACCCGAGGCCTGGACCCCCTCACTCAGCGACGGGGCGAGGCCTTCGCGGGACCGGATCCCCCCCTCTTGGTGCCTGAGCAGCCCCGACCCCGGGACACCCGCGTGT
>VXAA01002061.1:66212-105048 GCA_013399115.1 Anseranas semipalmata
ACCCGGTGCCGCATTGGGCACCGGAGCCGCCCCCCGGGGTCGCTCGCCCCGCCGGGGCCTTCCCGCGGCCCCCCGGTTTTCCAGGCCCGGCGCCGCGCTCTCTCGCAGCTGCAGGGGGGGGGCTGCGGGCCCGGGCCCCTGCCCACGTCCCGCGGGGTCGTGGTCCCCACGCGGCGCGGGTGGAGCGTGGACGGGACGCGGCCGCTGCAGGTCCCTCGGGGAGCGCTGAGGATTTGGGTGCTGGAGCCGGGTGTGACGAGACAGAGCCCCAACGGGCAAGCGCCCCAACTTGAGGCGGTCTCGGGTTATTCCCCTGCCCCTTTGGCTTTCTTAGGGTGGCACTAAGCTAGGGCGCGCACTCGCTGCTTTTCCCAGGTGCAAACCACGCTTAAACTGTGAGCATCAAGAGAATCTTATTTCACATCAGCTCCAGTTTTATGACCCATCCCAAAGGACTGAAATCTGTCGAAGCCACTGGAAGATCCGTGAGTAGTGTGCTCCTACACCGGAGAGCACGGTGCTACGGCCCTTGGCCCTGACTCGTGCCTTTGGCCTGACTCCTCAATGGGCTGGTTGTTCCTGGTCCCTCCTGGACGTTTACCTTACTTCTTGTCTGATTTTGCCTTTCCAAAAGCGTTCTGTGAAGTGTTTTAAGCTCTTTCTGCTCCTGAACTTGAGCTCAGACGTGTTATCAAAGGAAATTTATGGTAAAGAGAAGGAAGAGGTAAGGGTGCGCCTGGCTCAAGGGTAGTGTTGTGATTGCTCTGGGTGAAACCAGGGCAATGAAAGGAAGGCAAATTGCTTGATAAAAATGTATCCAGATAGGCAGTCCCTAATCATGTGTTGTAACACTCTCAGGTTGAATCTTCCCTGATGTATTACAAGGAAATCTGTTGCCACCGCAGCTGCTGGAGGTTCAGTGATGGCATTGGAAGTGCTGCAAGGTAGTCAGCATGCTCTTCAGTGGCAGCTTTCTTTTTTCCAAACAGTCCGAATATTATCACAAGAAATCAAATCAAGTTTGTGTAATGGTTTGAGTAACAGATTTCCAGAAAACAATATTTTTTGTGGGCTGTAGGTGATGGATGTCCGTAAGATCCCTTAGCATGCACAGGAGAACAACAAAACTACATGTGGTCAATAGCGTTCGGGGAAGAGGCATGGAGTCATCTACACCTTCTCTTTTTCGCTGTTTTGCAAATGTCATGAAGTCACCCAACACCTCTCTGCTGTCCCGGTCCCAGAACCTTGTGGCTCTGTTGTGGGACTTGTCCTGTTTAACAGCTTTAAGGCTACCGAGTACGCTCTCATGCAGTTTGCAGGTGACGCCAAACTGGAGGGAACGTGGCTGCGGGAACGGACCAAGAGGAACCTCCTGAAATTCCGCAGGGACAAAGACCGGGTCCTGCACCTGGGAAAGAAGAACCATGGTGCGGGCTGGGCTGTGAGCCCTGGGGGCAGTGAGCTGGGCAGGAGCCAGCAGCGTGCCCTGGCAGCGCGGTGGTGATCGGCCCTCTCTGCTCAGCGCTCGTTAGACCTCATCTAAAACACTTGTCTGGTTTTGCGCCCCCCCCCCAGTACCAGAAAGCAATAAATGGGAGGGGGTTCAGACATCAGGACGGCCGGGGAACTGCAGCACTTGCTGCATGGGGAAGTGCTGGGAGAAAGGGTTTTTTAGCATGGAGATGAGGTTTTGGGGGTGGATCTGACAGGAGCTTCTAGTAGCTATGAGGAGGTTGTCAGGGCACTGTGGGGTGGGAGAGGATCATAGAATGGGAGGTTCAGACTGGGTATAAGGAGAATGTGTTTTTCATGATGAAGACAGCCAGGCTTTGGAGCAGATTGTCCAGAGAAGCTGTGCCATTTCCATCCTTGAATGTCTCCAAGACCTGAATAGAAAATGCTCTGAGCAACCTGATTTGATCCTGCTGATGCTGCTTTGATCAGGAGGGCTGGACTAGAGACCTCCTGAAGTCCCTTCATCTGAATTATTCCGTGCTTCTGTGATTCCTCCTCTCTTGTCATAGCCGAGCAGCATGGGAGGAATAAGCTATATTCTCCTTGCAAAAACCAAGAGGAGCAAAAGGAATACAGGGTTTGCCAACAGCATATTATTGAGGGAAAGAAATGGTAGATCACATGGGTAAGAAGTAATTTAAAGAAACCAAAAATGTGCTGTCATTAAGCAGGGTAAAGAAGATGCCAAAAGTAAAAATAGGGTAATAGGAAAGAACAGGGGTTTTGGCACTTTTGATGAAAAATAAATGTAGGCAGGCCAAAAATGATCGAGGAAAACACTTGTTAAAGACATAAAAAACTTATGCTTTCAAATTAAAATAGAAGCAGCAAGCATTTCAGAGAGTTTGCGTGGCCCCCAGCGATAGAAGTGCGGAAGGGTGCACTCAAGGTGTTTAGGAGCGAGGAAAAGCTGGATTCCTTGTGTTGGTGCTGCCTTAGCTCGCCGTGCCAGAGCCTCTTCACAGGAGCCATGCAGGAGGGTCCATGCCCCGTTGAAGCATGACCACAAGCAGTTTCACTTACTGGTTTACTTTCAACAGCAAGCGCTACAGGATGCATCTCCAAGAGTTTTAAAGGGACTCCACCACTGAATTACCATGCTACGAATTGTGCTGTGAAACTTGTTGCTTGAAGTCACTTAGGCATCAGGTAACGTAAGCTGGCAAACACGGGGCAGCTTTTGGTAAGGGGCAGTGGGGCAAACGTGGGGTTGTTGCAGGTGAGCCGGGACAGCCTTTGTGCTGCCTCCAGGAGCTAAAATTATGTCAGGAGCTGGAATGAGTAGAGCTGGATACATGTGATTGTTGTGGCAGAGCTGATCTATGTTTAATGGAAGAGCTGCTTGAAGGAGTCCTGGGACTGCACTAGAAAATTCCCCTACAGAAACTTTTTGAAGAAACTAAACTGCTGCAAGCAGCTCTTGAATTAATAACTGATTAAAAGCTTGAAGACAAGGTAGAAGTGCCTGGTTGCATTTCACACCACATGGAGATAATTTAAAGTCCCACACAAAGCTGTGCTGTTGTGCACGTCCATAATGATGTGCAAAAGAGTGAGCAGTGGTGTGACAAAGTTGCTGATGGTACCCTGCTGTTCGGTTCGGCTGACGAGAAAATTGGTGGCAAAAACCACGGAATGATTTCACGAGAGTGAGCTGAGTGGTGGGGTGTGCAGATGGGAGGCATAGGGCAGTGCTGATAAATGCAGAGGAGGAAGAGGAGGAGGAGGAGGCAGCCCCAGTGATGCCTTAAAAAGTAATGGGCTGTGCTGACTACTGCCACTTGGAGAAGAGATGCGATTGTTAGCGTGGAGAGTTTCCTGAAAATATCCGTTCGCTGCTCTGCCCTGCTCCGAAAGGCAAATGGACCGTAAAGAAGGGAATAGAGAACAAAGCACGACGTGAATTCCTTGTGCTTCTGCAGACTGAGTTCCGCATGCGTTACGGGCTTGCTGCTCTCAGGAGGGATGAAGCAGGGAACCAAAAGTGCAGCACAGAGACGTTCAGAAGTGTGGAAAAGCTTCTGTTCTGAGATGGAGCGAGTATATTGGCTTTTCTGCCTGGGAGAGAGCAGAGATGGAGTCTATAAAATCATAAGCGACAGAGAGGGTGAGGAGTGATTATTTGTGACTTCTCACAAAGCTAAGGTAGCATCAGATGAAAATCAATCTAAGACAAGCAGGAGGAAGTGGGTGTTCCCCCTGCGTACAGTGTGGAAATGGCCGCTGTTGGATTTTAGAAGTAGAAATGGTTTAAAAACAATTGGATGTTCCTGGAGGAAAAAAATTCGAGAGCCATTGAGCACCCAGGTCCAGGTGCCATTCCTGCTGCAGGCAGTCGGTCCGTACCGTCAGACAGTCGGTCCGTACCGTCAGACAGTCCGTAACGCCGGTATTTTGGAGGGGATGCACCAGGGAAGGGCCGCCCTGCCCACACCTCGCTCCTTAAGCTCGCGAGCGACCGGCTCTGCCCTGCCATGGCCTGGCTCAGGGCCGCTGCTGGGGAGCACCCGAAAATCAGACCCTGTGTCAGAGCGTTGTCCAAACGCTCCTTGAGCTCCAGCAGGCTCGGTGCCGTGACCGCTGCCCTGGGGAGCCTGTTCCAGTGCCCACCACCCTCTCGGTGAAGAACCTTCTCCTGACACCCAGCCTGAACCCCCCTGTCACAGCTCCGTGCTGTTCCCTCAGGCGAGCCTTGGAGAAGGCTGGGCTGTCGCGGAGGGGCCTGCTGTCTGCTGTGGTGCAGCTGTCCTTGAGGAGCAAAACAGTTCGGTCACAAGGGACCTTCAAAGCTCATCCAACTTCCTGACCTCTTCAGGGCTCACCAGAGCAGGGGACGTGAGCTCTGGACAGGACACGGTGGCAGTTTTCTTCCTGCCGTGTCACCCCGTAGCCACCTGCAAACATGTCCCCATCTCTTCACTGCTTCCACGTCTCCCGCCTGCTGGGAAACGGGAACGAGCACCACCAGGCAGTGTGGGGCGGGGAGACGCGTTGCTGCTGGTCAGGAGAGAGTTCACCTGGTGTCCTTTGTCGTCTCGAGGCTTTAATGGAAGATAAATAAAAGCAATGTCTCAGTCGGCTCAAGGTGAAGGCAGGGAAACGAGAGCTCCGGGCTGTAGATCGACTCCGCCATCGGCTTCTTGCCTGCTGTGTCCCGTTAACATCACACCTCCTCTGATGGCACTATGGCTGACATCGGGCGACTTGAGGATAATTCCATAACGTGTAACAGCAATCTCTTCCTCCAAGCCTTACTGTATCGGAGAACGCTTACGGAAGCCGAGCCATCTCCGGGAGCATCAGAGCACGGGCAGCGTGCCTCTGGAGCGGGTGGACGGTGCGTGGCCGGCACCGGGGCTCGTGCGTCGGCCCTGTAAGAGCAGCAGCGTCTGTAACGCGTTCCTCTAAATGATGCGGATAAGGAATTTTAATGCCAACTTCTTGTACAGTTGAAAAATACTGCTACCAAGGCTGACTGGATAATGCTGTAATTGGAAGAGCGTGTCGTTTGTCTGGTTAGATAACGAGGTGGATGTTTTATGGTGATGGTATTAAGTGTCTGAGTTGTGCTGTGGAAGTGCGGCGGTGATGGACACGTGGCTCCAGGCAGGAGACTTGCCTTTCTTTTGCCTGGCTGCATTATGTATTTCTGTTTGCCCTTTCTGAAGGCAGAAAATCCATTTCTGTGGCTGTCTTCAGCTTGGCTTGTTATGACATTTTGTGTATGAAAAGGCATCTGTAGCGCAGTCCTTCGCAAGGTCATTTCTTGCCAGAAGCTGAGACATCCAGGTGCTTGTGAAGATGATGCTGACCTTGGGAAATTGTCTGACATGTCAGTCTGGGCACGCTGACCCTTTTTAAGTTTCTTGTCTGTCTTGTTTGAGACTTCTTTGTAGGAAACAACCAATGCTTTGATTTGAACGTGACCTCAGGTCTGAATACTGGGCTTAAGGGTCCTGTGGATGTTCTTTCAGAGTCTTCTCTTTCAGAGCAGGTGGCTGAGCACATTCAGTGTGATGCATTCAAGTCCATTGATTCTCTGATGTTTGCGTGATGCAGTGTGCTGTCCTTTGTGTCGGGAGAACAGCCATAGGTACAACGATAGCATGAAACTTGCTGCATCGCTTCTGCTTCAACAGTTCAGCATGGTTTTGCTTTATGGCAGGATCCTTCCTGACGTAACTGTTCTGACGCAAATGGCTGCAAGAATAATTTCTGTATTGCACTGGGCACCTCCTTGAGTACATGAGACTATGCCATAAATCCTGGTGTGGTGTGAAAGGAGGGATTCTGGAGAATTTACGAGCATGACCATGGTATGGAGCCATATGGGTGGTCTCTTGGCTGTAACTTGAATTATAGCCGGGTAGATGATGGGCAGAGGTGAGTGGAAATCCTGTGAGTGGATAAATTGAGCAGAATTGAGCTCTTGGTCACTGCTGTAGCAAGTACACCTGTAGTGTACCAGCGATGGCACTGGAACTTGCTTGGATAGCAGAATTAGAAAGGTCTTGGAAAATTGGAGAGATGGCTAAGTCATCAAAACAAAATTCTGTAAATCGAGTGTGGAGTACTGTATATAAAGGAAAAAAAATCAAATGTACATATGCAAACTTGAAAATAACAGATTTAAGGATTTCATTAGTATGACTGTTTTGCTTTGGAACTGTGTGAAGCCACTGTATTTATTCTGGCTTCTTAGTTCATTTATACCCTTTAAAATGTGGCTCAAATTCAGTGCTGTATTCATGTCTGGAATATGGCAGACTCCTAGATGAATAATTACTGCTATGGTTAAGAGGAGTATTACATTAAGTACATCTTGGAATGGGTCTCCCTGCTTTTGCAGCTAGGATAAGAGGTTTGTTTGTTTGTTTGTTTGTTTGTTTTTTAAATGCATGATCTGTAAGGAAAGGTTGAAGGAACTGGGTTTGTTCAGTGTAGGCCTGGGAAGGTGAGGGGCAATTATCTCCCAAGCCAGCAAAGCCTCTGACACGTGAGGTGGTTATTAGGAGAAGCAGAGATAACCACGTTTGTGAAACACTCAGATATGTTGCTAAGGAAAGTTGCAGAACTGTTTGAGAAGAATTTTCAGTCCGTTTTTGCCAGGGATGCTTTAAGCACATTTAATCCTGTCTGGGGGAGTCAGGTTGTGCTGGCTGGACCTCAGGGCATACCTTCTGCTCCAGAGTTTATGGAACTAAAACCTCACAAATGCATTTCTTAAGTAGATTAATGAAATTAAATGAAGTATTTAGTACAGTTGTCAGCAACCTAGAGCTTGTAGTTGCAATTTTAAGGAAATTTATCGAGGTGTATGCATTTACTGTACCACAACAGCTGCTCTTGGTCTTTATTTCCTGTGCTCAGTCGTCGATAGAATTGGTACAAGCATTTTAGTTTTGCCTTTGCTATAGAACTTGCTTGGGCACTAAAAGCAGGTCCTGCTTTTTCCCGACCAACAGTCTCACCAGCGAAGTTCCCAGAGCCCTGCATCCTGCTGCGTGGGACTGCAGGGACACTGCTGGCGGCAGGGTGCTGGGTCAGGGTTTGCTCTGGGGGGCTCCCAGTGCACCCCTGTGGGACAGCCGAGGTGATGCTGCCAGATCCGGGTGGCCGAGAGGGGACTGCTGGCCGACGGTCTTCCTTCGTGCTCCGTCCTGACCTTATCCGTGCATCCCTTGCGTGGGGACTTGGCTAACGATGTTAAGTTGTAGATAAGATTTTTTTTTTTTTAAAGTTCTAAATCATTTGCTTGTTGTTAACCCGAGTTGCAAAATTTTTGCCTGTGAGAGAAAGAAATGAGATGCTGAGAAAATAAATAAAGTTTGTGCAGAGAACACAAGGGGGAATTAATGTTCATGATTCATTTGAGAAGCTATGCTTTGGAATTGTCATCTGCTTCCCACATATGAGTCATTCAATTGGTATTATGTCTTTCTCCAAAAATCTTGGTGAGTTTTGCTGTGTGGGAATAAAAGCCATGATACGAACTCTGTTTTTGTTTGTATTGCAGAATTTGGTGTTCATTTAGCAGAACTGACTGTGGATCCCCAGGGTGCCCTGGCCATCCGTCAGGTGAGTTTACCTGAAACTGAAGAAATAAGTTCAATGGTAATTCCCTTGGTTTGTAGAGTGTCCGACTGTGTTTCCAGATGGGAAAACTGGAAGTAGTTTTCCATTATCGCTTCTCCATTTTCAATTAGATTCCTGTAGAACCGTCGCTTTCTCTTTCCAGATATTCAGGTGTCACTAGCTTTCCTTTTTTGAAAATAGTGCTTTTTGGACTTGATAAACCTGATGCTGGGATGGTAGCGTGCTGGGGATGGGCACGTGGGGAACCTGTTAGGTGGGTGGCAGGCATCGGCAAGCAAAAGCGCATCTTGCCTTTGCGGTGGTTTTTGTGCAGGCGTTTTCCTCCTAGAAAAGGAGGTTTAGGTTCGGTATTTCTGTAGTTACCATGTGGCCCATATCTCATACCTTCTTGGAGGTGAGAAAATAAAGCTGTCTTCTTGTGTTAGTACTGTATGGGCCATCATTGCTCAATGAATGACTTAGTTATCTTTTTACTGCAGCGGGTTTTTTGTCCATTTCACAAAGATTTTTGCATATTGGCAAGGCCTGTCACCCCCCTAAAAGCAGCTTGATGGGATGGAAGGCTGAGCAAATGGGTCAGGGCTGCTCCCTGCCGTGGTTGCAAGATTTGTTACTGATTTGTGACCTCTCTTCTAATACAGCTAGCGTCTGTCATTTTGAAGCAGTATGTGGAAACTCATTGGTGTTCTCAGTCAGAAAAGTTTAGACCTCCAGAGACCACAGAAAGGGTAAGATTGGTTTCATGTCGTCTAATTTAAGATGTTTTATCCATCAAGAATATTAACTTTGTAGTTGGTTTAAAAAGTGTCATTGCCCTTGTGTGTTACGAGAGATTAATGGCTTCAGTTAAGGTTTTCTGACATTTTCCACTTTAAAAATGTGTTTTCAGTTGCTTGAAACAATGCTAGACTTAGGATGCTTGGGCTGACTTCTGTAAGAAAAGTTCAACCATAATGTTCCTGTTGTTCTGAGAGCAAGACTAAAGGAAACCTGCTTTGAAATTTTTAAAAATACTAATTCTGGCAGTCCTTTTTCAGAGATTTGCTAAATTTTTTGTTTTCCAACTTGGGACTTAAATTTGTCATGGGAAAACAGCCTTTCAGTTTAAAGGTCTGCTGGGTTTCATTCAAAATCTGTTCAGTAGAAAAACCTAATAGCTAAAATGGTCAAAGATTGCAGCCCTTTGCCACTTTGACTGTTTGCTGGACCATCTTTCACATCTAGGGTGTGATTCATCCCATTCACAGCTGGTTCCTTGAAATAGCTCTTGTGAATTATGCCCTAGAAGCACTGGCTTTTTTTCCGTCTGTCCCTTCAGGGTTGGGTGACTAGTTCTACTTTACCAAATCTTCCAAAGTAAGCAAACATAGTCCCTGACATCAGAACTGGCATCTATCTCAACTAACCCTGGATGTCTTCCATCCATATCTACATCCTATCAAATTGCAGCTGTGAGCTGGGAAAGACTATTTACTGTATGCTTGGCTGAGTGCTCTGCATGAAGAGTGCTACTTTACAACACACCCTGCAGTTTTCCATAAAAAAAAATTCCAGTGTAGTGTGCAAGGTTTTGTTATGTCATGAGTGTTCATTTTGTAAAACTGTTGAACCAGTATGAGGATATGGTCACAGGTGTGTGTATATATATATGTACATACCATATATATATATATTTTTTTTTGATTAAATCGTCTTATGATTGAGGATGTGTTTTGCTAACTAATGTTATTTTCTACAGGCAAAAGTTGCTATTAGGGAGCTCCTACCCAATGGGCTGAGAGAATCGATCAGCAAAGTGCGCTCAAGTGTTGCCTATGCAGTGTCAGCAATAGCCCATTGGGACTGGCCTGAAGCCTGGCCTGAGCTTTTCAATCTCTTGATGGAGATGCTGGTTAGTGGAGATGTGAATGCAGTGCATGGAGCCATGAGAGTACTTACAGGTACGTATATGCAAGAGCATGATATTTTTCTGCTGGCCTTCAGGGATTACCACACATAGGCCAGACAACACTGATCTAGTCAAGTATGAATCAACATGTTTCCGATGTGTTTAGTGTTTCCCCAAAATGCTCCATGTTGTTGCTACAAATTTGTTTTCTTACAAGAACTTCCCGTTTTTCCATTTTCTAGAGTTTACACGAGAAGTGACAGACACACAGATGCCACATGTTGCTCCTGTTATTCTTCCAGAGATGTACAAAATTTTCACAATGGCTGAGGTATGATCTTCACTGTTAAATTGGTACTGAATCTCATTAGTGGGAATATTTCTTGGAGCAGAGAAACACCAGATTTAATGGTTAAACTACAATATAGTAAGAATTAGACTGAAAGAATTTTCTCGATGATGTGATAATTCATGAGAACTGATGTTTCAACAGAAGCATTGAAGCCTGAAGTTTATTTATAAAATAAAATCAAATAAAGCAAAAAATAAATACAATTAAAAGAAGAAAACTGAAGGAAATAAATGTATATTGTGTTCCTGATCTGTTATTTAATTTTTTTTTCTAGGTGTATGGTATTCGCACAAGGTCACGTGCAGTGGAGATATTTACCACGTGTGCCCATATGATCTGTAACATGGAGGAACTGGAAAAGGCAAGAGTTTAACATTCCCTACAACATATATTGAATTCAAACTGAGTGAGGCTCTAAATAATTGTTAATATGAAAATGAAACGTCGGGAGAATTATACACTGTCAGCTGTAATTCTGGGGGAGAGGGTGTAATTTAATACATGTAAAGTGGCTAGCTCCCTCATTTACACGCATGCCTTGATACTGTGACTTGGTTTCCATAACTGAGTTTAACTTGTGACAGATAACAGACATGCATGTAACAGCTCAGAGAAAGGGAGTCAGCGTGGGGAGGAGATGGTGGATCATCCCTTTGTTTGGAAATGCCTGTCGGAGCTTCCAGTTGCCAGGTGGACTGTGTGTCCTAAATAACCTCCTGGGTTTTGATGGACAATTTTCTGGCCCTTGGATTAGGCACTGGTTACAAGCTCCTGCTACTTAATCAATTGCTTCAGCATACGTTGGCTCTTTGTTCCCAAAAGGGTGATAAAAAAACAAACCAAACAAAAATTTTAGAAGAATAGCAGTTAAGATAAAACCACTACACAGTCAAGCAGCTTTATACACATATGAATTCCCTGTCTAGCTGTGAGTACATCTGCTTTTTTAAATGGCCTCTGACAGGTGGGTTTTCCAGCACTCCTTAGGCACTGGATAACTCTTTCCAACTTTTTGGAGGTGGGAACGAGTGACTCTTATTCTAGCGGCTGGTTTTCTGAGTCTGTGCTGAGTAGCTCTATCTGCTGTTTCCTTCCTGTTTGCACAGAGAGGAATTCAGCACAGACTTTTGGGAAGTTCTGATAATTACACTGTATCTCTGCTGTACTGACGGAGTTACTTATGCAATAATGTATTGCTGCTGGTACCAGTATCCAAAAGACAGCAGTAGCTCCCCACTGTCTTATACTAGAGGGGGGTCTAAAAGTGTCCTCTACATTATATATAAACATTTTTTTCAAGTCAAATTTGAAGAGGCAATCTTTGTATAAATTGCTGAAGTGGTATTTCATAGTTAATTTAAACATACAACTTAGCTGTCTTAGATATGGAGTTATAATGAAAATTCTCAATAAAAATAATTTTGTCCAATATTACTTGCTCTGCCAAGCACTGCTTATGGAGTGCTTTGACATCTGGAAAAATACTCCCTGCATTTTCCTGGGAAGAATCATCACAGTAATCTCGAGGCCAGCTGTTGGTGCTCAGCTCACAAAGAGCTTGCTTGGTTTGTGGGCGGGTGGCTCAGAAGAGAGAGAGATGCTGTCCTCAGGGTTTGGCTTTAATTGCTCATGTGTGAGCTGGTCACCCCAGGTCCCCTTTATAGTCGGGGGGGTCTGGGCAGTAGGGTGCAGGGCATGATTCATCTAATCAAGCGGAGGTGCCTTCTTCAGGAGGACGTGCGCTGCTCCTGAGACTCCTGGCTGGATTGTCTGGATCTCTATTTAGAGTCTGGAGCGATTAGCTTCGATGCAGGTGTGTGTTTTGTAGCAGTCTGTGCTGCGTGGTTTTGAAGTTGGGACTCAGCTGAGATTAGTTCCCACCATTAGTTCCCATGAGGAAAGAGCCAAAGTGACATCTGAAACAGGTGACATTGCAACACTCTGCAGTTGTCATGAGTCCCTCTGGTTTCGTAGCAGAAAAATGGAATTTCTATTATTTCTAGTGCTTTACTTGTCAGATATGGGAGATCTGTACCTAGAATTCACCTGTGCTTGCGCTGATTTTAACCAGGGTGCGGCCAAAGTCCTGATTTTTCCTGTGGTGCAGCAGTTCACGGAGGCCTTTGTTCAGGCCCTGCAAATGCCTGATGGACCCACATCAGACAGTGGATTTAAGATGGAAGTCTTAAAGGTAAGTCAGCTAAGACTGATTCAATAAGGAAATGATCAAATACCAATACACTGTCAGCTGTGCTGGAAAACTGAGAAACTGGAGTGTCTGTCACCTCTCCTTGTACTGCTTGTGTTATGAATTACGAGGTTTTTCTTTGTCTCCCAGTGCCATACAACATTGAAATACATAATTCTGCCTTTACTGTAGATGCCTATCATGAGATCCATAGGGACGTATGTCTTTGTTGTTTACTGATCTAAGACACCTTGGATACATTTTGTTTGGACAGAGTGCTCAGCAGTTAAAGATCTGTCTTTCCTAAATGTGCTGCAGAATTCTGCTGCATTGAGGTATGAAAGCTTATTTTGTGTAGGTGCTTTACTAGAACTTGCCTGCTCTTTAATATTAAATTGTCTCTGCAAAATGGAGATGGAAAGTCTTTGTATTCTCTCAGTTTCCTTACAAGAGAAAGGAGGTTGGATTGCAGAGCTCTATCTGTGTGTGTAGCTCGGTGCCTGGGGACCAGAGTGCCAGTGTAGGCATGGTGAGCTCTAAAGCAGCTGGGAAAGCACCGGCCTTCCGGGGTGTGCTGCCTGCAGCATGGGAGAGAAAAGAAGAGGAGCTCAAAAACATAAGTTGCAGAATTAAATCCAGATTTTCATTTACTTGCACGCATGCTGGGGTAAGTCACTTGAGTCACAGCGTACAGGTTTGTGAAGGTGGACAGCTAAGCCCATTCAGCCATGCTCCTGAAGAAAACAATAAGGAAGAGTTATTGAAAACAAGCATCAAGTTTTTCATAATGATTAGCTTTGCACTGGAGCCGTGAAAATAAATGCTGGGAGCTGCAGGAGGATGTAATTGTATTATACAAACTAGCACCTATTAAGTTCTGTGTTGTGGAACCTGTTTTCATAGTCCTGTTAAGGGCAGCAGTCCCCTGTTACGGCATCCTATCACTTCCCCTACTGTTGCCTCCCCTCAGTAAGGCTGCAGGTATTGCAGACTGAAAACAGCAGGAGCAAGTTTCTCGCTGTGCAGCACCAAATGGAAGGGAGTTTGGGTTAGGATGTTGGCAGGTTTTGTTGAGAGTGTCTCTTGTGGAGCTATTTCTACTTTCCTGCTATATATCAGTGCAGACAATCTCTTGTAAGATGTGACAGGCTGGGAGAGTATTGGAGAAAATGTCATCATGTTCTTGCTCTGTTCCTTAATTGTGTGTGGGCATCTGCTTTTGGCTGTTGTTGGATACAGGTGAAGGACTTGGATCTGAATACACTGTTCTTATTGGGTGGTATTGATGGCAGCAGAAAATCAGTACAGATTTAAACAGTAAATTTTGGAGATCTGATGACAAGTGGTTTGTAGGAGGCTTTTTGTGAAGCGATGAGTATCCTGGCTGTTGGCTCAGGGCAATTCATGATTTTGTCACTTATGATTTCTAAGCTAATGATACCAATTTTCTAAGGCAAAAAGGATTCAGGTGTAAGACCTATAAATTGCCTTTCCTTCTAGGAAAGCATATTTTATAGTCATTGTAAGGCAGAAGTGAGAGACCTCAAGGGATTAGTTAAGCCAGCTCTACAGATGACATCATTATAGGAACTCCTTGAAGTGCAGATGCAATGGGAGAGGGAATTGAGACTTTTTTTGGTAATAAATTTTCAACCAGATGCAAACTCAATCTTATCTTTTTTTTTTTTTCCTCAATGAAGTGCTAGGAAGCAAATGACAGGAAGATTTTTTTTTTTTCTTTCCTATCTATTGAGAGCCATGTACTCCAAGGTGCATGGCATTCTCAGTGGAAATCAGAGGCAGCCCTGACCTAAAATGTACTTTCCATATAAAACATTATGCAGGACAGTGTCAAAAGTTTTTTCTGAATAATGCTGAAGTGCACACATCTGCCTGATCCCCTAGGGCAGTTATCCTGTTTAAGAAAGTTATGTAGGTTGGATCACATCATGGTGAACCCACTGTTCATTAATTTCTCCCAAATCTTTCCAAGTGTAGTCACAGGTTTAGAACAAGTTATCAGCAGGAAAGTGCCTTTAAACCTTGTAGGGTGTGTAGAAGGATTGGCCAGAACAAAAATATTTTCAGCCATGAAGATCAGAACAAAATACCAGTAGTGTAGTTCATTGTTTTGTTGTTTGGTATTTTAGCATGAATTAAATTGCTGTCTCTGAGGCTGAATGAGCTGCAACTCAATAATCCTTGCATCCCGGTTCCAATGTTGTTGTTGTTGAACATGCCCCTACTGATTGTTTTGAGAGAAACAGAGTAATTAAACATGACAGGTAATAGAGTTAAGGCAAATTTCATAACATGGGAATACAGATATGATGTACTTAGTATGCGGTAATTATATCAAGAACACCAATTAACCAACAGTATAAAAGCATCTTACAGCCTTGCTGTAGTGCTGCTTATGTGTAAAATTTGCTCTTTTGACACCTGTGTACAAGGTGGGTAGGAGAAGCTATGCTTGTACCTCTCCTGCTGTTTGAACAGGTAATTAGTTAAAAAAAACTAATTACTCATACCCTCTATGTTCTTATATGGAAGACAAAGTTATAGTCAATTGTTTGGACGCAAATTTCTTCAGCTTATGAGCAAAGTACATTAAATGCAGCTGCTGCACTTCAGCTGAACATTCAGCTTCAGCATGCTCTCCTGCTGCTGGCCAGCGTGTATTAGGCTTTTTATCCACACATTTGGGATTCCTTCTCTGCAGTGTGCTGGATTCTGTCTAAAGAAGCAAGTAGGAATTGAAGCAAGAAAAAGAAAGGGCTTTAGTACAGAGCTATAAGAGGTGATTTTAAAGAGATGCTGAACAATATTCGAGATACAGTTGGATGTTGGCTGGCGGAATGGCTGGAAGGGGTTAAGAAGCTGTCTTACTGCACCCCAGTGGTGATTTCTGAGTCTATGCAGTGACTCAGGCTGCAAGTGTGGATGCAGTCAGTTATTGCCTGGCTTGACCATTAGACATCCTGCTTGGAAAGCAGCTTGACTTTGCTCCTGAGAGAAATGGATAAGGATTTTCTTGGAGGATTGAATAGGTGGTGGAACAGTACGTGGGGCCTGGCAGAGGAGAGAAGGAGGAGGAGGAGATCTGTGAAGCTGTTTTTTTAGCTCAAACAAGCAGTGGGAATTGGAAGAATTAGAGGCCAGAGTTGAAATACAATGTTTGACAGGAGAGAGTGCTTTTTTTTAATGACTTGCACTGCAGGAAAGTGGTGAACTTGCAAATGCAGCTTGCTATTGTTAGAACTGCGGAGCTATTGAATTGAAAAGCTCTTTTATTGCTCCAGCAATGCTTCCTCCTGGTTTGCAAGATTTTCTTGGCATTATAGCTCAGGAAAAACTTCCATGGGGTTCGTTACCAGTGACGTATGGAACAGGTCTCTTTAGATGGTACTGTGGCCATAGACGGGGTGATGAGTTTGTGGTCCTGCAGATCAAGCTCAGATCCTCTGCCAGCACCTGCAGAAACTTTTTTTCAGAGGCTGGCTTGTCAACAGCTCTTTGCTGTAACGTATCTATCACCTCCCAGGCTCATTTTCAAACTGTGTGTATTTGAGTTATCTCTGGCTGCCTGCTCTTGACAGTGGCCACAACACAGGTATTAAAATACTGTTGTTTTTTTTTTTTTCTGGGAGGTGAATTATTATTTTTTATTTCCATTAATGTACCCAGTGCTACAAACAAACCGGAAAAACTGTTGAGTTTAATGTTGGGTAAGCAGAAATAAACTTAAACCCATATGTCTTGTGGTGTCAGGCACTTTGGAGGGGACTCTTATATAACTAATATAAAATAACTGGAGCTGTGCCCCTGCAGGAAGAGACAGCATCTGTTATGTGAAGTGGGAGTTCTGTGACTCCCAGAGGATCCCAACTTCTTGGCAAGCATCAGTGAAAGGGCTCCCCTAAATCAGCATGATCAGCTTCATGGAACCCCAGGCACAATGTACTGTAGAGCTGCTAAGCATCTCCCAAAATAGCCTGTGTGTTGGGCTGGTCCAGCTGCCTGTGTCTGCAGGTGGAAATGGATGAGAGAATTGATCTGGGTGGGTTTTCCATCATAACTGTTGCCTGGATGTGCAAACATGTGCTTGCATGTGTGGGGAATAGGCAGTGGTCTGATGTTACTTGATAGTCGAGTTCATTTTCTGGGACAAGATAGCTTCCAGATGGCAGTCGTGTTCAGGCAGTGCTATACAGTGGCGTACTTTGATTGGAGTCTATAGCATTACTGATCTTATCGCCAAATTATCGCATTGTCTTCATTTCCAGAGTTGTACATCTCATGTCATCCTTTTGATTCCCTCCAGAAGAGCAAATAAGAAGAGAGGTCCGTTTGTCAGAGTTTGTACACGAGATGGGACTGCATGGTCAGGAGTGACAGGAGGAGGAGACCTTGGTGGCAGCAAGGCTTTGGATTATCTGAGTTGTTAATGAAAGTGCAGCCTGTGAGCTGCGTGATTTTTGATGGTCATTCCTGGTTTCCCTTCTGATTGATACTTTTTTCCCTTCCAGGCTGTGACAGCACTAGTGAAAAACTACCCGAAGCACATGGTTTCGTCAATGCAGCAGATCCTGCCCATTGTCTGGAATACCCTTACAGAAAGTGCCGCCTTATATCCTTTGCAGTGAATGGTTTTAACTAGAGTAGAACAAGACAAACTGTCTCATACACCGTGAGGACCAGAACATGGCTGAAGAGCATGAGAGAGAGTAGTCCGTCACAACAGCCAGAATGTAGGAATCTCTTGTACAGATTTACTGAATATTTCTGTTACTTCAGTAGGCTCCATAAAGTCTCCTTTGGCATAAGTCAACTGTGATGAATGATGCGAGCACCAACGGTACTCTGGCTGTAGAATCGTGGCCAACCTCTGCATTGTTTCTGGTACTATTCAGTGAAAATGGCCTTCTTAAAAAGATGTCTAGTTGCGATGTAAAGACTTTAAAGGAGAATCTACAGTATCCCTTGCTACAGCAGTACAAACGACTGGTTAAGCTTGCTGCTGAAGTTGAATTTGATTTGCATTTTGAATTTTATCACTTAGTCATTACTTTGCTGCACAATCTGCTGTGTTAAAGAGGTATTCTGTTGGTAGTTTTCCCAGGACGTGCAAACTGACATGTCAAATCTTTCCATATTGTGAATCCAAAGGTTGCTTTTTTAGCCCTTTATAGTGAGGCAGTAAATTGTAGAATATTGAGCCTCCTTGTAGCTTTTTCTGATTTTTTTGTATTGGCACCAGGACTGGGCACTGTGTTGCAATAATAACGTAAGGGTTGACTGAGTTTTTCCTCTGTAATTTAATAATCATGACAGTTCTCCTAGAGATCACAGATCTACACCTTTTCATACCAAAGTTGCCTGCGTAGTCTTTTGTTTCACAATCCTACTGCATTTTGTTTTAAAGACGCCTGTTAAAACACAAGGAGCTGTTTGTTAAATTTCTGATCATGTATTTCTCCCTCTCCTGTCCTGACTCCCACTGTAGTTCTGCTGGCAGCTGAGCTGACAAAATAATTTTTTGTTTGCAAAAAGGGAGTCTTGTCCTTCCTTCCCTTGTGTTTGCTCTGGCATTTGTTGGATCTATCAATTCACTGTCCCAAAAGATTCCTCCTTCCTCTCCGCCCCCAGGTTAGTTTTCTGCCACTTCCCAGTGCTGGAGGCTCAGGGAAGAGCCTGGCCAGGAGCAGAGCCAACGCAAGGCAGCGTGTGGGAGCACAGAGTGGCTCCTCACCCTTTGGCAGCAGTGAAGTGTAGAATTGGCTCGTTGTCCCTGGGAAGCTTGAGTCTGTGTGGTTCCATTCTGGCAAAGTTTTAACATAGGTGAAGTTTTGGGTGACCTTGGAGGATATGGTTTACATGTATCAAATTATCTTGCATGCTCTCAAGTGATGTAGAAGCGGTCTCTGAAGCTGGGCAGTGGACAAAGTCAGGAACTCCTATGGCTTGTCTTCCGTTTGAAACACAAGACTGTGTGCAAGTCAGTGCTCTTTAAGAAAGAAAACATTGTAATTATTAGGAATTTTAATTCCTAAATAAATGCAGCTCCTTAGAAACATGCATGTTTGCTTAACTCCATCTACTTATGTGAGAACAGAAGTAAATTATACAGAAGAGGTGGAGGATCCTGTGGATTCTGATGGTAAGAACTTGTTGAACTGCACTTCTGAGTTCTCTTTTGAAGAGGAATGGACTTACCTAAATATTACTGTTGCCAAAGCAGTTGCAGAAACACCTTAGGAGTTTGTGATAATGTACATTTATGCTGTTAGAACATCATCCATCACTTCTTTCCAAGTTTCATGTGACTGTGATCAATGAAGCTGCATAATTTAAGGTTTCTAATGACTCAAGGAGCGAGTTTTGCAGCAATTTTGAGGTAAAAGTAATGGGACAAAAGAAAACCAAACAGGTTTTAGGTTGGGCTTGATCAGTTTTAATGAGGGGTGTGCAGTGATGTGGGAAGAGAGCAGAAAGTGATGAGGTCAGACATCCTCCTGGGGCTGCTGCTGCCCATGCTGGTACAGAAGTAAGAATAAACATCACCCCGGCAGACAACCTAACAGTCCATAATTATATTTGACACTCATTTATACTTTTCAGTACGTTAGCATATTCAGTCATGTTCCTTTTTTTACTTCTTTGTTCAGGTGAAGTATTGGGATTTGAAAATCTAGTGTTCAGCATATTTGAATTTGTTCATGCCTTGTTGGAAAACAACAAATTTAAGAGCACAGTGAAGAAGGCTTTGCCAGAGCTGATCTACTACATCCTTCTTTACATGCAGATCACAGAGGAGCAGGTGAGCATGTTTATCTTGTGTAGGAAGCAAATGAGATAAGAGATTTAAAAGAGTTAATGTCCTAGGAAGTGTTTCAGTGCATGGGCGCTGCTGTAATCTAATAGGCTGTTCTGTCAATTTACTGTGCCAGGAATTAGGGCAGTAGCATCCAGATGTTCCTATATAGTATAATGTGGACAGCAGATAAAGGAATATGCTGTGAAAATGAGGATTATTTTGCTGAAAGGGATAGCCAGGTTTCTGTGATAGTGTGAAGGGATTGTGCGAGTAGCATGAAATAATTTTTACTGAAAGTCTGCATGCCTCCTGGCCTCCCAAGCCTGAGAGCCATCTTCTGTTTCTCTTGTTTAGGCAGGCATGCCTAAAAACAGGCACTCTGTTAAAGATTCATCTGCTTCTCCCATTCCTCATCTATAAATAAAGCTGTGTAGCATTGATTCCAGGTCAGTCATTAGTTTGTCAAATTCTGATTTCAAATGAGGAGCAGTAGAGCAAGGTGAACTCAGAACAGTGGGCCTCCTCTTTTCAAAGGTTTCTCCAATAGAATATGAGAAAAATCGGTTATAGAAAATGCCTTCTTATGGCAGAGAGAATTTCTGAAAGGATTTTCTGCAAAACTGAGGTTGCTGGGAACAGAAAAGCTGCCTTTTACCCTTGTTCGTGTAAATTTGTTACCCACCCTATCCTTCTTCTCTCCTTTCTGTTTCAGATAAAAGTTTGGACTGCAAATCCACAACAGTTCGTGGAGGATGAAGATGATGATACTTTTTCTTACACAGTGAGGATTGCTGCACAGGATCTGTTGCTGGTATGAAATGTGTTCCACGTTTAGAAGCAACCAAAATAACAATAATAAATAATAAATTTAGCTTTAGGTAGGGCATTTGGAGAAAAGTCCAACTTCTAAAAGTCTATACAATTAAATATTATTTCCTTCTGCACAGGCTGTGGCTGCTGATTTCCAGAATGAGAGTGCAACTGCTTTGGCTGCAGCAGCTACAAGGCATTTACAGGAAGCTGAGCAGGCTAAAAACAACGGTGCTGAGCACTGGTAAGGAGATGGGGCAGCAGGAGATGATGGTGATAAAAATGTCAGGCTGTTTTGGAGTACTGAGTGCAGCACAAGTCAATCACATTTTCTTTTTATGGCATTGCTGCTGATGGGCAAGGATGAAATTTGAAAACTCTGATTAGAAGAAGAAAAAGAAAGTACAGCAGTTCTTGAGCCAGATGCAGAAATCTTCATGTGGCAGACTTCAGCCATTCTAGCACAAGCTGTCTGTCCCAGGCTCCTGCCCTCCAGGCCCTGTGACAGTTCCTTAAAACATGTCATTGGAAACTATTATTGGCTGTGTGTGATCTGAAGAGACATTGACACTGCCTTCACTTTCTGTTCAGTTAAGTGAGCTCAGAATTTCAGGCATATCTTTTTTTTTTATTTTTTAATGTGACATAAAGAGGAGATTTAGGTGCTATATGAAGACACGTTCAATTTTAAAACTTTAAAGTTGCATTTTTTAATGTTACTTGGGGATAGGAAAACACTTAGTTGAAAGAGTACCTTATTGCTGTTCCATAACTATTCTTGGTTTTACAGTGCTTTTAAAGGAGGTTATGTGCTTCACAAACAAAACCAAGGAGGAGTGTTATTTGCCTATAACCCTATTTCCTGATAATTAGCAAAAAGTAATTTAAAAATAAACTTTAGGTCATTAAAATACTGGGTATCATAGTGCTTCTGCACATAGAATAATCGAGCAAGACACAGATGGAGACCTAAGACTTCATAACAAATTCTCATTTCTTTTTTTTTTTTAATTATGGAAGCGGGGGTGGGAATAAGTGGTACAAGAAGGAACATTTATTGAAACAAAAATATAGAAAGTGATTGAGAATGTTGCCTATCCTGGGTGAGTTTCCAAGCCCTCAGCTTGCAGAGTTTTGTGAATGTTCATTTGTTTCAGGGTCTCTTTAAATTCTCTGCTTCAGGTTCAAGAAGATAGTTGTGGTAGCTTAGACCAGAAAATCTTAATGGTTTTCCTTCAGACTTTTTATTTATTTGTTAAGATGATGGTGGGGGGAAAACCTTAAAAACATTTGAATTCTTTTACAGGTGGAAAATACATGAAGCTTGTATGCTTGCGCTGGGCTCTGTGAAGTCTATTATTACAGACAGTGTGAAGAATGGTCGAATACATTTTGATATGCATGGCTTCCTGACAAACGTTGTTCTTGCAGACCTCAACCTTTCAGGTACATTGGCCCTGGCCATTAGTCAAATAACTGCTAAGTGCCAGACCTTGGAAATCTTACAAATGAAAGTGTCTGATGAATCAGGTTGCTGTGTGCATGTGATGTTGTGAAATACAACTGTACACATCGTACGTTTTGAAAGGGCATAAATTTTGTCTTCTAGGTTCGCACATGCTACTAAGTCTAATATAAGTCATTTAAATGTGGACCACTATGCCTTCAGTTGAAACACAGTTATCTGGATCCTTGAACCTGTGGTGCTTTGAGATGGAAGGGCAATTACCAGGGGAACTTAATGGAAAACATCTGTTCTATTGTCTTTTATCAGTTTCTGGGAAAGACACCAGCAGTATTTAAGAGGCTTCAAATTGCTAGGGTGCCATAACAACCCATTTTCTTTAAGCTGAGGCTGATGCTAGTCATAGCAGATGAACTCAAATAATATTCCTAGCTGAGTATGATCCTATTATTGGGAACTCTGCAGGCTTCTGGTTTCTGTATTGTCATACATCAGCATGCAAGAAAGTCAAAGGAGTTGTTGAAAATTGCACCTCAAAAGTCCTTGCAAATAAATAAACTTTGAGAAGTTTAGGCGAATACGAGCATTATTAGTAAGTCCACATTAAGTTGTGTCTGTGCAGAAAAAAGAAATTGATGGTTTATCAGGGAAACATTTGTTCAGCTGATTACAAAGAAGGTTTTTTTTTGGAGCAGATTTTGAAGAAATAGTTTGGAAAGTGTAAAGCATGTTTAAAAAGACAGCTATTTACATATATTTACACACATTTACATATGTAGTATTGGTTGTAAATGAGCTGTTGTGTCCTAGAAAGAGCTCTTGGAGTTGATATAGGTAGTTCTCGGAGGATATCTGTTTAGTGCTCAGTCATGGTAATAAGACAAAGGAATCTTGTTTTTTATAATATTTGCTTAAAAAAACAAAGCTTTTCTCTTGCTACACATTTTGCATGTAGTTTTTGATGTCCTCGGGTTAAAATTAATACTTGCAGGATTATAAATACTGGCAGTAAAGATGCTGAGGGATAGAGAACACTATCTCTTTGAGGATAGCCTAAATAGATAAGGGTACTCTTAGCCTGAAAAGGCAGAAGGGTGAAGTATGATAAAGATACCTCATACCTTGATAAGTGTAGAAGAAATGAGTAGAGAATGACTATTCACTGTTTATCTGGTGCTGTTGAACATTATATTCTGCAACTGCAAGGTGATGGTTGGAAACTAGAAAAGTAATCTATAAAAGATCACTGTTTACATGTTCTGTTTTTCTAATTTCCCCTAAGCTTCTGCTGTTTGCTACTCTTGGAGACAGAATATTGAACTACATCAATAGGAATTACTGAAAAAGCCTTCATTCTCTTCCTTCTACTTTTGTTCTGGTGATCAGTAAAGCATGTACTGCTGTACTGATGAACAAATTCAAGTCTATCTAGCTGAGAGAAGTCATTTTAAACAAATGAGAAATTATTTATTTAAGTAACTAAGAAAATAAACTGGACTCTGCCCATGGACAAAAACTGAATACTGGTCTTCTGTGTCATAACTCAACCGCTTTCCTACTGGGGTGACAAAATTTTGGATAATGGGTGGAAGCGGTTGTAATTTTAAACTCATGAAACTTACTCTAAAACCACTGGTTTGTTTTTGTTTGCTTGTTTGGTTCGTTTAGTGTCTCCTTTTCTCCTGGGCCGTGCTCTTTGGGCTGCCAGCCGTTTTACAGTGGCTATGTCTCCAGAACTAATCCAGCAGTTCCTGCAAGCTACTGTCAGTGGTCTACACGAAACCCAGCCGCCTTCTGTCCGAATCTCTGCAGTCAGAGCTATTTGGGGGTGAGCAAATGTGAAGATACTCCAAAGCCCCAGGGACAGGTGGTATAAACTATGCTTATAAACCTGATATGTTAAAATATAACATTTCTGTATAGACCGTGGAAATAATTGCATGGAATGAATATCAGCTTAAAAAATGTAAGTGAGCAGGTTCAAAGTAGAATAACTGATGAGGTTGAGATTCAAGGTTGGCTAAAATAAAATGTTATAATAGATACAGTCCCAGAGAAAAACAGAACTAGATAGTGATGACAAGCATATAAAGGAAACCCAGGTTAGTCCTATGCAGGCACAAAGATGGCTGAATAACATAATTTGTCCTTTTGGAGCAAAATCAGGGCAATAGGGAATGTTTGTTTTTTTTTCCATCCTGTTTTTGTGAAGAAGTTACAAGAAGAAAAAGGGAAGATCTGTTATATTGATTCTAAAGTGAAAACTGAAAATTAGTTTTTAAACACACATACACACACACACACCCCTACCCCAAACCAACTTATCTTCTATTTGCACTGAAATGATAATGAATAAAGGTAGAGCCTTACTAATTTTGTTATTGCTGAAATTGTTTTATCCTTCCTAGCTCACTTGGAGAACGTGGTAATTAAGCACTTTGTAAGCAGTGACGCTCTTGCTCAGATTACTTTTTTTACTAGAGGTTTATTTTCTCCGTTGGTGAGCAGTTCTAAAGAGATCATTATTACTAAGAGGCGTTGGAAGCTTTTAGCATCACTTGACTCAACTCTACTTTTGTGAACAGTCAGGGATGGAATGAGGAGGAACGAGAGATCAAGGCAGTAGTAGACTGAAGGGGAAAAGTCCTAGAGGAGACAACTTAAGGAAAAAGAATGGGTGGGGTGAAATATCCATCCATATATATAATCTAACGTTAAATGTATAAATCACTTTAATATATTCTGTGTGTATTTATGTATCTTGTCTAGCTACTGTGACCAGCTGAAGATCTCTGAGAGCACCCATGTGTTGCAGCCTTTCCTTCCCAGCATTCTTGATGGACTGATCCACTTGGCAACGCAGTTCAGTTCAGAGGTCCTCAACCTTGTGATGGAGACTCTGTGCATTGTCTGTACGGTAGATCCAGCATTTACAGCAAGTGTGGAGAACAAAATCTGCCCCTTCACAATTGCAATCTTTCTGAAGTACAGTAATGGTATGCATTCAAGTTACATTTTCAAAGTACAGTTGTTTTTGCTAGTGGATCCTGGTCAGGATTATCACTGTGCTGAAAACATAGTAAATCATAATTGAATGAACATTGATTCATACTGTAAAGCTAGAAGAGAAACTTGCTGCTATGCCGATTTGAAATAGCGGTAGCAAAAATTGAGATATGTTTGTTAGTATGTTTTAGTAAATGGTGCTTTCTCTCTCCAGATCCAGTTGTTGCTTCTCTTGCCCAAGATATCTTTAAGGAGCTAGCTCAGATAGAAGCCTGCCAGGGTCCAATGCAGATGAGGCTAATACCAACTCTTGTCAGCATCATGCAGGCCCCTGCTGACAAGATCCCAGCAGGGCTTTGTGCAGTAAGTGCTATAGTGGTACATGGTCTTAGCTGGAGATGATTCCCTATTCTTTAACATACAGGATGGCTGGTCTGCAGAGTAGAAAGGTTGCTTTTAAACTGCTTTTGAACAATAACTTCAGTGCTTGGTAGAGGTTTCTTTGTGGAGAGAAGGCAAACTGCAGGTGGGGGGAGATGTTTCCAAAAGTAAATTGTTCCTGTGGACTTCTTCCAGTCTCTGCAGCATATCCCTAGTTGTTTTGCTCTGACATAGTCATGTTTCACCAGTGACAGTCTCTCCTTTTTGGTGGAATGTTCTCCAGCAGGATACACAACTATTCCTTACATTTTTTTTCTGGGACTTTTTCTGACTTATACATCACATGCATAAATTGCTGGAGATAAATTACACAGGTTTGTTGCTTCTGTAAAAAGTCCACTTGTAAAAGATGAAGCATTGACTGTATAGAATGGTTGTATGGAATTAAGCCCATTAATATCTTTATCAATATGCTTATAATCTGCCTATTGAATGGTATTACTGTAGCAACTCTTAGTAGGTAATTAAAATAAATTTAAGTCAAGATAAACAAAATAGATCAAGTCAGCTAGAACAGTTCTCTGGCTGTACCAATTACTGTATATCAGGATACCTGTACATCCCTGTGGAACTGTTTGCCACGTATGGTTTTACACTGCTTTTAATGTTTGAACTGCCTTAGGAACTTTTACAGTGCATAGCACCATGTGTCCATGTCAAAAACAGTGACTCTGGGTACATGACTTTAAAAACAAATAAATAAATAAAATCTAGTGTGTAAAGTCAGGATGCAGTGGTAGTACTGGGTCACATCTCTCCTGTTTATGACTTTGGTGCTTGCAGTGCTGACCAGTGCTGACTTCGCATACTGTGGCTGCTGTTGTAACAGTGCTTTTGTTTGTGTTTTCCTTTCAGACTTCTATTGATATATTGACCACAGTTGTGAGGAATACAAAACCTCCTCTGTCCCAGCTCCTGATCTGCCAAGCATTCCCTGCAGTGGCTCAGTGCAGCTTGAACACAGATGACAATGCTACCATGCAGGTAACACTGTAGGGAGTGGTAAGAACTGCTAGGCGAGTTCAAGAGAGGTGACCAAATAAGACAGTTGACAAAGCCTTCACGGGAGCACAGGCTTTGCTTGCCCATAGCTATATCAGCAGCTCCTCAGGAGCTGCCTGCAGTTTATCTGTAGGCCACCACCTACATTTTATCATTAAAGCATTGCTGTTCAAGGACTTGCAATGACTTCTACTGATCATTCTTTAATTTGGAGGATCAGAGTGAGTAGAGCAGCAGCCTTGATCTTTTTTTCCTATTTCAGGGCTCTGGAGCACTTAAAAGCTTACTGCTTTTCTTCCCCCACAATAACGCTTATGACACCTAGGAACAGCACAGGCTATCTGCAGGAACACTCTCAGGCATGTGGAAGCTGAAGACCTTCTCCTACATCCGTTTCTAGCAGTTTTCTCCTATACTCATTTAGGTGGGAAAAGGTGGGAAGGGGAAGGCAAACTTCTTTTTGGTTGAGCCACATGTTGAATGGAGGGAGAGCAAAGATTCATCTTACAGCGGTAGTGCTTACCTGAGCTGTGCTGGTTGGCAGGCTCTGCTGTTACGTGGTGATGGCTTTAGGGTATTTAACCAAGCAAGAAAAAAAAAAACAACTTCTGAGGCTAAAAGTGCAGAGTGCCTTTTCATTCCATCTACTATCTGGCTTATAAATAACAAAGATAACTTCATTTCCTTACACAGGGAATTTTATAGCGCAAGCTATCCTTTGTCACGTGAATATGGACCATTGAAGTGGCTTTCCCTAAATAACATACCAGCAAGAATAGACCAGAGACCAGCAAGAAGAGGCTGGATACCAGCATACTGGTCACTGTGCTGGATCATCATTTTGAGATTTTTTTTTAAATTTCAGCTTGGCTGCTGGGTTGTTTTGTTCATGCTATGCTTTGCTGTCTTCATCTCTCACCTGTTAGAATCTCTCTGGAATTTCTCTGAATAACAAGACCGGCACAAAACTCCGGCTATTTCATGTTGACTTTATATTTACTAGATGATCCTCTTGACTGTTGCCTGGATAGTGAAGAGTGTCTGTTTTCAAAATGAACTGAAATATTTTGAAATACTTTTTAAATACAGGCAGTCGTTTTACTGTACATTAGAGAGCTTGGATCTTTCACAGTGCCACCAGTTTGCCCATTGTTTTCATCTTGGTTAAGGTTTTTCTGGGGGTGGTAAAAGGAGATGTCTTCCCATGTTCCCCCTCCACACACCTAGAAAGGCAAATTCTAACACAATAACTTTCTTGTTCAGAATGGCGGCGAGTGTCTGCGTGCATACGTCTCGGTGGCGCTGGAGCAAATTGCGCAGTGGCATGATGAGCAAGGCCACAATGGACTGTGGTATGTGATGCAGGTGGTGAGCCAGCTTCTAGATCCAAGGACCTCAGAATTCACTGCTGCCTTTGTGGGCAGGCTGGTCTCCACTTTAATTTCCAAAGCAGGAAGTGAGCTGGGAGAGAACCTGGACCAGATCCTGAGAGCTATCCTGAGCAAAATGCAACAAGCAGAGACGCTCAGCGTAATGCAGGTGAGAGGCCAGGCACCCAGTAGAATAAGTAGAAGTGTTGGGAAAAGAAATTGTCAGAATTTTTGTTTTTTCAATTGTATGCCTGATTGTTAGTGGTTAGTGCAATTGGAGGTTCTGCACACCCCCTGAATTAGCCGGGAAGATGCCTGCTCTGTTCATACAGAGTTGTCCGGATTACTGGGTAAGTCAGGTTCTTGTTGGGCAAGCTTTAATGCACCTTAAATAGTCTCTCATGACCTTGTGATTACAAGCAACGAACCTTTAGAAGAAACCTTTAGAACCCTAAGTAGGGATGTTGTGGTAAAGGCATGTTTTCAAGTGTTTCTGTGCTTTATTCAGAGGATGAATACCTCAGAGTTGAGATAAGGTGAACTTTTGGTGGCGGGTGGTGTAGTTGGCCTGCATCAGGCCAGACAAGAGCTTCACAATCTCTTCAAGCCTCGATTTACTTTTAGTTGCACGGTTTTATAGAATGATTTTATGCCAGTAGTCTTTATTGTCCATCCTATCTTTCTTGTCTGTGTCATTAATGTAAAACATCTAGTGATGCCTGCCCTGGTTTCTAAGCGGCAGCTGTGAAAAGACATTTTGCTGGCCCTGTTGCGGGGTCCTGCCTTTTGGCAAGATCCCACCTTCGCCCTCAGTGAAGCACTTGGCTGAGGCTCGTCTGCTCTAACCCTTTTATCTTGGGTGTATCTCTGATTTTTATATGTGTGTTTTTCAAGCCAGCAGATGGCAAACCAGAAAGGTCATTCAGATGTCAGCACAGATTTTATCTTAACGCCTTGATTTTTTTCACCTTGGAAACACTGTTCATTCATAACTGTTCAGAATGGCTCTCACTTTGGCTATTTTTGGATTTAAAAGATCCAGAAGCTTAAATCTGAACTAGTCACATGAAGCCCTTGTAGCTGGGGAAGAGGAATGAGCCTTTCATGAAGCTAAATCTATTCCCTATCTTAGCCTGAGAGATGGGTCTCTGGAGTGGGGCAGCTTTTCCCTGAGGAAGCCTGTAGAGGTGCCATCAGACTTGGAGACTGACATTTAGACGTATGCAGTGTATGAATTCTATTCCTGGTCTTTAGAAGTTGGACTGTAAATCTGTCTTGTAAATACCTTTCTAAAACTTGCGGTTCATTCCCGAAAACTTGTGTTCAAAGTGCATTCAAAATAGGAAAAGTGCTTCTGCATTATGAGGTGATGATGTAGAAGGATGGTCTTCTGGTGGTGATGGAATATCCCCGGGGTGAAAGGGAAAGAGAGGGTTCTGGCTGTGGATCTTAGCTTGATGATGGGACATTTCTGTTATATATGTGTAAATTTTGAGCTCTTCGTGCATAGGACCATGTGTACAGCATCTGGTCCAGTGAGCAGACTACGGCACCTGCAGTATCTGGGTGTTGCCATNATATTTTTTTTTTTTTTTTTTAATAGCTTTTTAATCCTTGTTTTAGGAAGGTTTGCTGGTTTGGGTCATGGGTGTGAGCAAATTTATTCCTGTCGTATGTTATGTGGGGTTAAATATTGCTGCTGATGGTAATAGTATTCTTGCCTGCTTTTGTAGCACACAGTATCTTGCAGATGGTTGTACTTTCTTTTCCTCTTGGGGCTGGTAAGCATGGTCTCCATTCCTGCAGGGCACTCAGTTACTTGAATATTTGATAAAACATTTTCAGCTATTAAATTATGTACAGCTAATGTTTCCTTTTTTCCCCTGCAGTCCTTGATTATGGTGTTTGCTCACTTGGTTCACTCACAACTGGAACCACTCCTAGAGTTCCTGTGTAGTCTCCCCGGACCAACCGGCAAGCCTGCCTTGGAGTTCGTAATGGCAGAATGGATGAGCCGGCAGCACTTGTTCTATGGGCAGTATGAAGGCAAAGTCAGGTAGGATGTTCTATAAGCAGGATCTTTAACCTTTGCTGACTGATCATCCCGTTGCAATTAAGTGCATGGGGTGTGAGGGAGAGGGGAGCTGGTTCAGCTTAGTGTGCCAGCATTGGACAAAGTGAATTTTTTTCCTGCCCTGTCAGTTCGGCTCAGGAGAGCTGGGGTAACTGGAGCAATCCCTGATCTTCCTCTGAGTGCTTCTCTTGCTGCCTGGCGTTTCTGTACAGGATCAGGGTGACCCAAGTGGGAAGGGGGTGTCTGTTGCAAGCACAGGACTGCTTTTGACGTTGAACTTCTGTGAATGGGATGAGAATAGCTTCCAGACGTGAAATCCCCTTTATAGACTATGGTAGAGAGTCAGCGCATTGTAGAGGGTTTCCTAAGATAATCTGGTGATTTAATGAGCTCTTAAAGTCAATAAAGAAATAAACTGCAACACAGTTTTCTCTCCTTTTTGCTGTAGGAGCACACTTGTGTTCCAGTGGAAGCTAAGTACTATATTCCAAAGCACGAAATGCTCAGTATTAATTTAAATTTTGCTGCAGCTGATGCCTTTGACTTCCTGGAAGTGAAAAGCCTAACAGACCACTGTTAGGGGTCACACCAGCTGTTAACTCGCTTCTTACTGTGTGCTAGTGTGTTACTGTTATAAGGCAGCCAAATAGCCTGTGGAATAAATAATAAGGAAAAAGCATGTTTAAAATATAAGTGTGTGAATCATCGATCATGCAGAATAGGAGGCAGTCTGATGTAGTGGATATCGAGTGCTGTTTTCAGCCACGCTCGGTCTGTTTTGTCGCTAAGAGCTGTGGTTTGTCCCCACTCTGAGTGAGAGCAGGGCTGTCCGCGGGGTCCTCTGAAGCTGCTTATGGCCGTGGGGAATAGCCAAGGCTGAAGCTGACAGAGAGAACAAAGTTCTCCCTGGGTACAATGCTGTCCAAGATCAGAGTGATTTGTGTACAGATGATTTCGCAGGGCTGCACACTGTGTTAAAACCTGATTTGGGATTATTTACAGTGGAGCTCATGATGCATTAGAAAATGCTAGGTGTTTTCTGAGTAATGAAGGAAAGGAGTGCCTGTGCAGAGGACCCTGCTGTATGGACACAGGCACATTAAAGTTAGTAAAAGGAAAATAGAAATAGCCTACGCTATGTAAACCTTGTGTGCGTCAGTCCCCATCCCTGTGAGTGGTGGGTTGAAGAAGTGGCTATTTGCCCTTGACTTGCATTAAAAAAAAGATGGGGAAACATTGGGCAACTCAGAGGTGGCATGTAAGGTCCAGGTCCAAACCAGCTGCATGGGAAGTTGGAGCCATGGTGTGGGAGAGGAAGAGGGTATGAAGTGAAAGCATGAGAAGAACGAGTTGTGCAGAGCTCTGAAACTTCACTTTTAGACTTGTGGAGCCAGGAGAGAGCTTTCAGAGTGCCAGGCGTTTAAATTGGTGGCCTTAGCCTATAGTCAGTCATCCTCAGTATGGCTTGAAAACAGCCTGGAACTGGAGAAGGTTTGAAAGCAGCTCTAGGTCTGGAGCAGAAATCTGAGCAGTGGAGGTGGAAAGGATATGTGAGGGTGCTGAGGGAGCAGAACTAGAAGGTTTGAGTGTAGCTGAGCTGTGAAGGACCAGAAGTGAAGAAGGTCTTTGAGACTAGAGAATAGCAACAGAGATGTTCATAGCCGTGGGTCAACCAAATGAATACTTGCCAGCCGCTTTCCTCTTAATTCCATCTTCATCTGCACATGATGCTTCAGGGGTGTGCTTAACCTTATGGCCCTTCTGAAGTGAAAAACGTTTTATATGGACGTATGCACTGTTTGGCAGCGTTTAATCCAGAGCTTTGTCAGGTTTTGGCTTGCTGTGCAGGTTAGGAGATGAGTCCAGTTTTGGATACTGGCATAAAGCAGGAGAAATAGAAAAATTCTGTAATGCTTGTTCTTGGCGAAAGCGTGGACAAAAGGGCATCTGAATGCCCGCTCTGGAGATGTGTTCCCTATTGACAGTTCACCGTGTAAGCCAGGCAGTTTAGAGAAATTCTGACCTGTAATTTTCCTATTCCCTGCTCCCTAGCTCTGTAGCGTTGTGTAAACTCCTTCAGTATGGCATCAACACAGATGACAAGCGACTTCAGGACATTAGAGTAAAGGGAGAAGAAATATTTAACATGGATGAGGGAATACGGACACGATCAAAATCAGCCAAAAGTAAGTAATTATTTTGCTGTTTTTAACAGTTTTTTTTTTCCTGTTAGTGGATGCTATGAAAGGCCTTAAAATAGATCTTCCAGATTGCACAAAGCTGTGGGAGATAATTCTTAGAGAAGGTGCATGGTGGGGTTTTTTTGTTTTGTTTCAGAGCTAATCCATACATCATGTATTTAATGTATCTATTATTTGCCATAGCTCTGTGAAAGACTGATATGGAAGACTCCTGATGTTTCTGACTTAATATAAGCAGCTGAGGTGATTATGGGATGGAGAGTTATTCACTGCTGATCTGCATCATCCTGTTCCATCTAATGAGATAAACTGATAATTTCATGATGCTTAGTAGCTTCTCTGGGAGGAAAATTTGTTTAGTGAATGTAGAGATTAAAAAAAAACAGTTTTTTTTTTGATGAGACAAACTAACAAATGTTAGCAATGATTTCAGTGAGTTAGAGATCGCTTTTAAGGAAAGCTTGACCAGTCTCCTGCATAAGACTTGTCTTATTTAATTGGTTGAACCCAAGATCTTTGATTGCAGGTTACTGTTTAGAGAGAGATTCATACATTGAATCAGAGAGAGCGCTGGGCAGTTTTCCCTGGGGACTGAGCCCCAAAGCTGTCCTCAGTGGTCAGTCAAACCTTTGGTTCTGCTTGCTGTGTAATGCTCGCACACAGCCGGTTGCAGGACGGGACATAACATTAGGCTGTGCTGATGCAATTTGGCAGCCCATTGAGCAGTCAGCGCTCCTCGAGCCTTCACTGCTGTAGACTTGGGACATATGTGGTGATGCAGTTATACTTCAAAAATAACTAAGTTGACAACTCGGAAAATGAATAGGGAAAGCACAAGGAGTTTTAGAGGCAGGCAGCAGTCAAAAACACCTGCTACCTCATTATTCTTTGCTTAAAAAAAAAAAACAACAAACCAACACACTCAGATATTGTCTGGTCAGATAGAATGGTAATTGCTAGCATTTGAGCACTGAATAGTTAAAATTACTGCTCCCAGTTCCTTTATTTGATAGGATCTTTACTTTTGTAATTAAGGACAGCAATACTGTTTAGCTATCCCTATGTAATAATTAAACCCAGCAGGAACCATGGTGAGAAGAAGTGGGAGCTTGCAGCTTCTCAGAAAGGGTAAGCAGGAGAGCCAGGCGTGGGAGTGCAGCACAGCTCATTTACTTGAAAGCACTCCTAGCCCTGCAACAATAACTTCAGAGAATAATGCTTAATGAAGTTGTCTGTAACTATGATTTCATTGAGTAGACTCACAAACTAATTCAACTGTGAAGATTTTAACCATGCATTCTCTTCATTCAAAATATGCAGGATTTCATATTGCAGTTGAGACTTCTGGAAACCTGTGAAGGTATACAAAAGGAATGGGAAGGAATGTTTGGGTTTTGTTTCTTTTGTCTGTCTTGTTTTCCTCAAAAAACAACCAACCAAACAAACAAAGGAAAAACAAAACAATCTGGAAGTTTTGCTTGTCTGTGAGCATTTTAAATGTGTGGTAAAATTAAAAACAAAACAGAAAACAACAACAACAAAGGCTTATTTTTTTTTAACAACTTTTTATTAAAAGTAGTGTGAATGTATGTTTTTCTTCTCTTATAGATCCTGAACGCTGGACAAACATTCCTTTGTTAGTAAAAATCTTAAAATTAATAATAAATGAACTTTCTAACGCAATGGAAGCAAATGCATCTAGACAGACAACCGCAGATTGGAGTCAAGGTAAAACACTGGGGTTGGTTTTCCTCTTTGCGTGGTTTAAACCTGCTTTTTAATCTCTTCAGAAGCGTTTACAGTAATAGGAAACTGACCATAGTAAATATTATACCTGTAATTACAAAGGTTTAAATAGTAATCCAAAAGATAAGATCAGTCACTATTGTGTATTCTTACACCTGGGAATTATTTTGGGTCAGTTTATCTGGAAGATGGGATCTGACCATCTGCCATCAAAATTATCCTTGCTTGGTGTATCTGGTTCTCTTTTCTTCCTCCCTACTTCGGACATACATTCCTGCTGCTGCTTTTTGCTTAGCTCCAGTTCTTGAGTCGATCATTCCAAAGGGATGATAATGGTTGCAGCTGTTTCCCTTTGCTCACCTACAAAAGCAGGGATGTTTGCCTAAAAACTATAGAGCCTCCTGTATAGTGATTGACAGACTGGGCATCTTGGATTTTGTTTATATCTAGAAATTTTTGTTTTTAAACAGATGACTCAAATGATATGTGGGAGGATCAGGAAGAAGACGAGGATGAAGATGAAGGCTTAGCAGGACAGTTCTTATCAGATATTCTTTCCACAAACAAGTATGGTGAGTAACAGCTTTAAAGTGCTTACTCAAAGATAAAATAGAGCAGAGGACACTCTGGTCAGTTTTCTTTCCTTGACAGCAGGCAAGGGGAAGGAAGCATTACACTGGGACTTCGAATAAGGTTTTTTTTGTTTGTTTGTTTGTTTTCTGTGAGAGAGGGACATGTCTTTGAGCAACACATTGATTAAATAACTGCATTTTTCACATGAGAGTTTGAATGCTGTGTAGGCTTCACCTTGCTGTGAGGTTCATGCAGGTATTTCTTCTAAAGAGCAAATTGATGCTCAAAGATGTAGATGTGACTTTGGAATGACAGTGTCATAGCAGTGGACGAACTTGCCTGTGCAGTGATCTTGAGAAATAATTGCTGCATAAAGAAGATGGAGTGTGTATAATATCTCCTTTCCTCTGCTCTCCAATTTGCATATAGTCTTACGAAAGAGAACCTTACAGGCTAATACAACAAGGGAGACTTCTTACATTAGCACAGAATTGGAAATGTGTCACCCTGACATCAGATCAAGGCTTAAGATTAGTTAGTGCACATAGCTAACAAACTTGCTCATCTAGTATCCCGTGTATGCTCGTCTCATTTCTGCATTCCTTGGGACTCCCACGGTGACCCTTCTTGTTCTGGGGTGTTTTTTTCTAACCTTGTGAACTTAAGGAACAAATGTTCTGGATACAAAATTGTTTACGAAGCAGTGCTGAAGCTATTTCTTTGTGGATCTTTGGATTTCAATAATAGTCTGATAGAACACTTCCTGAGATACTTTGCTCTGTTTGTTTTTAAAACCTGCTGATTTGCCTCTGACAGATGAGGATTACTATGAAGATGATGAAGAGGATGATCCAGATGCATTGAAGGACCCTCTTTACCAAATAGATCTCCAGGTGATGCTCTAGAATCAACTTTTTAAATCGGGTTCCTGTAATTCCTTATAAATTTATTTTTTTTATGTTGTACTTTAACAAAACTGCAAAACACCACTGGAAAGAAACACCAGTTAATGCTTGTTGTCCCAAATGTTCTCAGTTCTTTGAAATTACTTTGGAAGGTGCTGAGTATCCAAAGAATACCTGGAGCTATTTTTGTGTATTGTATCTATAACTTGGAAATGTAAACGAACAGAACTTTTTGAACAGAGGGAGATGAGACTTTTCTACCCATGAGCTTCACAGCTATTTGCTGAAATCAAAAGTAGATTGGACATTACAGAATTTCATGTTCCACTTGGAGATGCTCCCATCCAGCCACAGTCCCTGTATCATACTTTGCTCCTGCTTTTTACCACCACTTGGAAGCTGTTTGTCAGCCTTTCCCCTCTGCCACCTCACTCCCTTCTGCATCGCTTCTCTGTGTTCCATGCAATCCCTTTGTCTTAATTTGGTGCATGTTCACATTTATCTTTTGATAGTTGAAAGAAGCAGAATTTCCCAAGTGAAGTGATGCTAACTGGATCTTTCTGTCTCCCTTTCAGGCCTATCTCACTGACTTCCTGTGTCAGTTTGCACAGCAGCCCTGCTATGCAATGTTTTCAGACCATCTCAATGAGAATGAAAAGCGAGTGTTACAGGCCATTGGTATATAAACCCACTCAAGAGATCACACCGATCATATCTGAACCATATTTTTTGGCTTATTCCACGTTTTATGATTAAACATAAAACATTTTCCAGTGTCTGCCTGCTTGTTGCAGGTGGATGATGGGCCTCATTGCGACGTGTTGAGCCTCATCTTAACAAATCTGCTAAGGGAAGGAATACTAAGAAAGCAGCAAAGACGGAAGTCTATAGAGCTTTGCACATTGGTCTCACCACGGGAGCACTTTCATTTTCCACAGTAACTTTCCAGGAAGTTCTTAAAAAAAAAAAAATTAAAAAGAAAAATGTGTCCTTAATATTTTTAAAAGCGAACTGTCTCTACCTGTGAAGAGGCACTTAAATGAGTTTCACACAGCACAGCTGGACAGAGAAAGGAATCGGGTCATTTACAGATTGCTTGGATGTATCTTGAGAAATTGGAAGGTTGTTCCTCTTCGCGCTCACATAACACATACAGGGTAAATATCTTGATATTACAGTGTGACTTCTTTTTATAGAACTATAGACTCTTATCAGAGATGCCTGAATGGTATGGAACGTGTTCACAGGAGTTTGGATGGGAAGCTGAGACAATAAAACTAGATGCATATCTTCTTTCCTGTTGTGGATGGGGCTTTGTTGCTTACATCTACTGTCTAGTCCCTTGGGAGCAGTTCTTTACTAATGCTTTTTTGTGCACATGCTCAAAGGAAGCTACCACTTAAATTTCTGTTCCTGTGGCATGTGGCTACTAAAGACTTCGGTTTTTTGGAACACGAGGAGCCACAATTTTTAGGGGAAGAAAACTGATTGTATTTAACATATTTGCTCCATGACAGCCACTCTGAACTACTTTGCTTCCTTCACACTCCTGTGTGTATTTTTATAGAGTGGTAAAATAACATTTGCAAATTGATTTACCCATAAGAACAGCGTGATGTATCTCACAACACCTCTCTGCCTTTGGTTCCCTCTTGGGGAAAATGAGAATAAAACTATTAAAATGTACATTGGTATCCTTCTTATAAAACAGATTTAAAAGGAAATTGCACTTGTTTCCTGAAGTCACTTTTTTTTAGACGTATTTCTCCTTAGGAAACTTTCTGTATGTGCCACCTGGAGGATGTTAGGGTATTTCACAGGAGTCATCTAAACAGAAAGGGAGTCCTGTAATGGATACATCTTCTTCTGCTTAAAAGAAAAAGGCTGACCCATTATAGAGTTTCCTTTCTTAAGAAAGGTACTTGCTGTTCCTTTGTGGAATAATATGCTTCAAAGTTGTATCTAAAAACCTCCAAAGAGCTGGAGTAATTATGTATCTTACTGGTCTAATTTAGAGTATAGCTTTTTGCTTTTTTACCAGGACGGGATAATAAATTAACTTCTTAACAGACAAAAATGGCACAATTTGTTTAGCATCTGTGGCAAAATAAACCTAAATTCTAAAGCGGACATTGCTCCCTTCTCCCATCCAGATCCCTCAAGTTGTGCCTGAGAATAGGCAGAAATAGGGGGAATCGCCACAGTTTGCTGCAGACCTGCAGGTCTGGCTCAACCTCGAGTCTTCAGTGTTTTTTTGTATGAATAGCTCTATGAGAAGCAGAACCTATGAGGCTGATTTTTGTGCGTGTGTGGCTTTGTCTGAATTAGCCTGTGTCTAATAAGGTGTAAGCTCTGATCAAAAGTTTCCATGCAGTTGAGTCGCAGTATCTTTCTTCCCTAGGGATTCTCTGGTGTATAAGGATATACAATTAAACTTTGTGCTATGGCTTTCCCTTTGGTGGGAACATTGTGGCTCTGTCTTCTACTTAAATATATATATTTTTTAAAGTTTACTAGGAATTTCGTTTGAGACGTTTGTGTGTCTCTTAGCTTTCACTGAAAAGGGCCAACAAGTTAAACTAAACAGTGCAGTCTCTCGAGGAAACCCAACTGGACATAGATGGCTGCTGCGGTATATCCTGATAGCTGTTCGGAAGGATCAAGCGAGTGTCCTCAGAGTGACTGGTCCCAGACCTGGGAAGAGGTAGGACCATCTTTGTTAGTTGACATTCTCCCCTGAATACCAGAATGAGCCTGTGCCGTATCATAACGTTGGGTAAGTCAGCAGAGCAGAAGACCAAAATCTAAAGGATTTGGTCTTGAAGACCAAATCTAAACTCCATTTCAAGTTATAAAATTAAAAAGCTATCAAATAGTTTGCCCCATGCATTGGCAGTAGGGCTCAAAAACAGTCAACTGTCCTTTGAGGTAAGTGAATACCAAATTTTTGAAAGCATCTGGGTGTGTTTTAGGGTGTTAGTAGTAAATGGGCCTCGTTCAGGTCTGGTCAAGCTTGCGGAGAGGTGCTGATGGGGTCGTGTGCTTTCGGGTGCTGTTGACTGGTGTGTGCCTTGGTGGTGCTTGCTTTAGTCATCCTTCAGGCATGTTAAGTTGGATGGCAGGTTTAAGCAAGACTATGAAAAATGAGAGCGACCTAGTATTACTGATACTATTCCCCATCCTGAACTGAGAAATCCAAGGATTTCTTTGCAATTGCAAGGTCCCAAGAGTAAGTGATGTGCAGTGTCTTGTACAGTTCCTACTGGAGCTCCTGAGCGTGTTGGTTAGAAGCTGCTCTTTGATTTGCAGGTGCCAGTGGCTTTTTCCATGAGTGCAGCTGGTGAGATGGGAAGGACTGGGGGATAAGTGGCTGCTGGGGGCTAGTGCTGTGCACTTGCTTGACTGTAGCATCAGCTCGCAGGAACGGTGCCACTGTACAGGAGCTCTGATAAGGTCTGGGGCTGGAGGCCAACCTTGGAGATGGTCCTGTGTCCATCTGTGCATGGTGGGCACAGGGATGGCATAGCTCTGCAGCACACTGTGGTGTGCAAGATGCTTTTTTTGGCAAGAAATAACTGACTTGAGCTTTTCATAGAGGAGAGGCCAAATAGGGTGTGAGAGTACCCAGTGCTCAACGGGGGGTTTGACGGAACCCTGTGTGGTCCCACTGGTGCTTGCACTGATGTGACGCCTTTGCCCTTCTGCTTTCCCTGTGTTCTCCTTCCTCCTAACAAAATCGCCTGCTACACGATGCATCTTCAAACACAAAGTGCTTGCTGGAGGGCTGTCAGCTTTGAAACAGATTTGAGCCGGTGACTTGAGGTGGTTGCTGGGGATGAAAGATGCTGGGTGCTGTGGAAATGCATCTAAAGGTCTGGTGTCGAGGTGTGGAACACCCATCTTATTTGTTGTCTACTGTCAAGAGGAAACTAAACCAATAGTCGCTAAAGGTTACTAACGCCACGTTGTGAGAAACAAGCTCCCCGTTACACTGGGTGAAATGAAGGACGGGACCGCGGCTGCCACAGCACGGCCGTGAGCCTTGGCCACCTCTGTGGTGGGGCCGGGCGGGTGCGCGGCCTTGTCAGCGCTCCTCCCGCGGGAGAAGCCGGTCGTGGTTTGCACGCTGGGTTTTATCTTGCTAGAGTAGCATGGAGCTCCGGTAGCCACAGAATATAATTTAAATAGTTAATAGATCAGATATGACTCTGGAATGAGACTTTATGCGTATTCGTGAGTATTGTTCTTGGTATTTTTTTGTATTAATGAATAAAATCTTTTAATGTATAAACATGCTTTGCTTCTGGTTTTACAGGGACCGGGCCCCGGCGTCCCCTCGTGCTGTGGAGGCAGGACCCGACACCAGGGGGCAGCCGGGGCCGGG
>VXAA01002061.1:105671-157926 GCA_013399115.1 Anseranas semipalmata
GGGGCGAGGCTTGAGGGGAGGGGGCCCAGGCCCAAGGGGAAGGGGTTTGAGGGGCCCCGGCCCTGCCCCGAGCAGCACCGCGGCCCGCTCAGTTCCTCCTCGCTTCCTCCCCGCAGGAAGACGATGCTGAACGACCTGCTGCGCTTCGACGTGAAGGACTGCTCGTGGTGCAGGTGGGCAGCGCCGCGCTCTCCCGGCTCGCCCTGCACAGCTGCCCGCAGTGGGAGACGCCTCATCATCCCTCTGCACCCCTAGCCCCGGGGTAAAAGGCTGGGGCTCTGCACAGAGCAACCAGGAGGAAGCGTCTCCCCCCTGCCCCGGTGCAGTTGGGTGTCTGCAAGCCCCTTGGTCTGGTATGTGGCTGAGCCACGAGGGAGGCTCTCGAACGCACCCTGCTCCTGCCAGGGGATGCTGGGCAGCACAGCGGTGCTTAGAGCCATGGGCTGGCACCCTTCATGCAGCCTGCGAGTGCCAGAAGGGTGTGTGGGCAGAGGGACTGGGCTGCTGCAGCCCCTCGGGCAAGGAGGGGTGTAAAGGGGGCTCACAGATGTCTTTGCTTTGCTCCTTTGTTCTGGACTGTGTGGTTTGTGTTGTCTTACCTGTGCCTCACTTGATATCTCTGCGAAACAGATTTCAGCATCATCGTGTTTGTTATGCTGTCTCTGCTTACTGTGCTTAGTCTGTCATGAAATCCTAGGTAGTATAATTAAGAGGCCAAAAACAGTGAAAACAGTCAGGAACAGTAGAGTAACTTTTAACAGTTCCTGTTGAGTCTGCATAATAGCTTTGAGTGCTTGAAGCATGACAAGGGTGTTTGATTGCTGCTGTTCTAAATGTTGTGCAGGGCTTTTACCACGGGGACCCCTCCAGCACCACGGTATCACCATTCAGCTGTGGTCTATGGGAGCAGCATGTTTGTGTTTGGTAAGACAGTGGCAGATTACAGTTGTGCATGTTTGGAATGATAACTCTGTTGGCATTTAAAAAAAAAAAAAGAATTAGATATTTTTAGGAAGCATCAAAGGATCTTATTCAGTAGCAAATCTAGTACTTTTCCATGGCTGGCTGTGATTTCAGCTTTAGCTTTGAGATACTTTTGCTGCTTTGTCTAAAGTGATGAAAACTTGAAGCTCACTACCATAGTGTTTCTATAAGGGTAAGAGTGGAGAAGTCTCCCATCTGTAGTAGTCTGGTAGTGAAATAGCTTCTCTCTCTGTCATCTAAACTTAAGTTTTCTTCTAATATAGTCACTCTAAGCGTATATGCTGTATTGTGTTTGAGTCTAATGAAATTGTTATTGCTCAGGTGGCTATACTGGAGACATTTATTCCAATTCCAATCTGAAGAATAAAAATGATCTCTTTGAATATAAGTTTGCAACTGGACAGTGGACAGAGTGGAAGACTGAAGGAAGGTAAGGAGCTGGCATTATTATCCCACACTTCAAGCAGACTTGAGCATCACTCAGCAAACATTAAAATAGCACGTAGTTAGAATTAGTTACAACGTTAGCATTAAGGCTGTAGGACTGTTTCTGCTATACTGTCTTGATTAAAGTTTTCAGGAAACTTCATCTTTTGTTCTGAAGGCCTACATTCCAGGCTGTACTAGATTGGAAATTTGACGAAAATCCATTCTTCACATTTAATTTCTGGGACAGAAGGGATGGGAGCAAAGGAAATGATTTCTTTTAAATTTTCTTTTTCATGGATAGCATGAAATTTGTTGCTTCCATATGGTTTCACTTTAGTTTTATCATAAAACAAACTGAAGTTTATTTGTAGTTAAATCTACACATTCCTTTCTGATTAAAATTTGACTTTCTTGGAGTCATCTGAAATCCAGCATACTAACTTCAAGTGCGTTAAGATGATACGTGTTCACACAAATAAATTCAGAAGCAGATGAATGAGCTGATATGTGTATGTATCTGTTGAACACAAGTTCCCAACTGCTAGCTTTCCAAGGGAAAATCAAATACAGTAACTTGTTATTTCTTCAAGTTGACTTTATGCACATTTCAGGTTGCTAACCATGGCTTTATTGGGACTTATAGAAGTGGATGAGGAATACAGTCTGTTCTTGAGTTACTGTTGCTCACTGCTGATGAGCATGTTACATTTTAGATGGTAGCCCACATTAGTAACTTCTCTTTCTGGTTCTTCTAGCAACTCCAGACATTTCAGAAAGTTGTTCTTATTTATATTTTATGAATTCAAATGTCCTCTTTCCACACAGCTGAAGTGTATGTACTGCATAAGTGACCACGGCCTCCTCAAACAAGCTAATATTACATCTGCTGGACTCTTGGCATCACAGTTCTGTTCAGTGCTTCTTGAATGATTTAGTAAAAACAATAAAAATTAGGGAGGAGAAATTGCACAACTGATCTTTTATCATGGGCACTGTATCTCAGGAATGCCCTTACTAATCTATCCCAAATAGTCTTTTGAGCACTGTCAGTGATCTCACTTATGTGTTCCACCTCCTTAGTGCATGAAGACATGCATGGGATTTTTATATCACATGTAGATTTCCACTTTGCCATAATGATAGTACTATTAATTGTCCCATTATTTTGCTACCTTACATAAAATACTTCAGAGTATTTGAAGCATAACAGGCAATTTGTTGGTTTATTTTTTTTCCCTGTATGCATTGAGATAGTTTAGTGATGGAAGCAGAGTATAAAATTCTACAACGTACCCATCAGAAGCTTTCTTTGTGTTTTGAGGATGGATGACAGAAGCAATTTCCTGGCTGAGGCAGCTTGTGTAGGGAGCTTTATTCTTGTTAACTGTGCATTTTGCCTTTCATGCAGATCCTACTTATAGCACTTCTGTAGGTGATTAAGAATTTTTTTTTCTCAATTGCAGATTACCAGTTGCAAGGTCAGCTCATGGTGCAACAGTGTATAGTGATAAGCTGTGGATCTTTGCGGGATATGATGGCAATGCACGGTATGTGGTGGGATCTCTCTCTCCTTGGTCACTTTTGTAAAATCCCAGTCACTGACTTTTCACCTCTGTAGAGACGTTTTCAAATACCAAGTGATTTTAACAATAATAGGAGCTTTGCAAAACCTCACTTTTGTTGAGCATTAGATTTTTGCAGTTCACCAATTCATGTTCAAATAAGTATATGTTTAAAAGCTAAAAAGCTGGTGACTCGGAATGGCTGTGGATGTACAGTTTGACAGCTTGCTTGGTTGTAAAGATGCTAAATGATCTTTGAAATTTGGCAAATGAGCATTTCTTAGAAGATACCTGCCACGGGCTTTCTGATGCTGCAGAAAACTTACAGAACAAAGCCTGGATTTTCTGTGAAGTCATATTACACAAGAGAGAACAATACGTGAGCTTTTTCTTTGAAAATATGTGATACTCTTGGTAGGATATTGCACTGAAATACCACGATTATTTAGATTGAAGGCAGATGAGATGTTAGATGAGAAAAGACTGAAAATGAGTGGTACTGAGGAGTTAGGGAGAGCCCGGTGCTTTGTTCCAGATTGCAGCTCTTCACATGTGCTGTCACTCCATCAGGGAAGAGTCAATTCTGAACACATGATTTTTTTGATGAAGACGAGAAGTTTTTATGTGTCGATGCACAATATTTGCATCATGAGAGCATATAGAGATTGGCACACACTAGGAGCTGCCTCTTCTGAGGAGAATCTGCAAAAAAAGTTAACAGGTCATCAGTCTCCACCAGAACTGCCATTAATGTGGGGAAGCAGATGGGATCTTTCCTTTGTTTCTGGAGGAGGAATTGGAGAAAGATGCACGACTGTGGAATTGCTCAGTTCCAGTTTAGAGAGCTCCCCAGGGGCCCTGGATAGCTGGAAGGAGAGACTGGGTGAGAGGAGCTATCTAATTTACCACGATCATGCTAAAAATGTCTTTTTGTGGAACATGAGCCTCCAGGCAAATTTGAACAAAGGAAGCATCTGTAGTTGTCTGCAAGTTGCTTGTACTGGGAAAAGCATAGTCAGATATGTGGTAGTCTGTGATGTGTCAGGTTACCCACTCCATCCTCTTTTATGTGTTTGGAGTAGGATTCAGCCACATAAATAATTACTGTAGTCAGTATCAGGAGTTAGCAGGAATGGGTAGAAGAAAGCAGGACAATAAGGGATATTTCTGTAAAAATCCCAAAGATTAAATATCTCAAATCCATAAGCTCCAGGCGGAGTTGCTGTGTGTAACTGTTAACTGTTACATATAAGTAACCAGAAAGATGCTAAAGCAGGCTTAGATGGTGGTATGAAATTTAGGTATAGGACAAAAAGATTTTAATATTTTTTTCTGCTAGCAGGAGATTCTTCCTGTTCAGGAGAAGGAATGCTGATAAAATATAATTTCTGTCCTTTCAACTCCATGAGCTAAAAACAACCAAAAATAAACTGTTTCCAGTTAGACTTTTTTTTGTGTTATAACACAGGTTAAATGATATGTGGACAATTGGCCTACAGGATAGAGAGCTAACGTGTTGGGAAGAGGTAAGAAACTTTAATTTGAAATAACACAAATAACTTCTCTTTTTTGGTTTTCATACTCAATTATTTAAAATTTCCTCTGCTAGACTGCATTGTTCTCTCTTCAGAATGTATTTATCACACAGCTCAAAACCAGTTCAAGTTTGGTTTTGTTTGTGTATTTGGAAAACCAACAATGTATGAAAGTATGATGTCTGCTTGGGAATCTGTGAGCTGGACCTAGACTGCCCGTGGTGGCTTTGCTATGTCCCCTATAAAAAAGGACCGCGTTTCCCACTTTAACCGCTGCCATCAACTGGAAGCTGACTGCCTGTCAAGGTCAGACAGAGTCCTGATCCTCACAGAGACAGAGGCTTTAGAAATATGGCCTCCCATCTTTTTTATCCATGGTGAAATTAGTCTGTGCAGACTTGTAAGCACAGCATTAGTTGATTACTTATAGCCAAATTTATGGGAACTTGATTGTCTGCAGACATTACCACCGTCTGCTCTATCTGTGGATGCACTGCATGCTCCTACAGCATACTCAACATGTGTAGCTTTGCTCTACAAATTTTTTTGTTTGTTTGTTTTGAACTTCATTATCTTTCAGATTGAACAAAGTGGTGAGATCCCTCCTTCATGCTGTAATTTTCCTGTGGCTGTTTGCAAAGACAAGATGTTTGTTTTCTCTGGCCAGAGTGGAGCAAAGATTACCAATAATCTCTTTCAGTTTGAATTCAAGGAAAAAATGTAAGTGTAGACAGTTAAGCTGCACACAATCCACATAATCCTTCACTACTTGAGTTGAGGAATGCATGTACTTGATGCTATTGAGGAAGAATACTGCATCTCATGATTATTAGCAAGGATAGATTAAATAAAATATGGACTGTTTTAATGAGACTTTGTAGTTTGCCATGTGCCCAGGTCTTTTTCAGCAAATGAGCAGGAAGTTTGGTAGATACACTGTAAGCAGTAAGCATGTATCTCAGTTTATTCCAAATCGAATGCCAAGTATTTTTTTCCTAAAAGTTGTTATATGAATACTTGATTAAAAACAGACGGAGGTCCTGTGAAATACCAGTTTATACTGAAATCATTGGGAAATGTAAAAGCACAGTATCTTTTAAAATCTTCAGTATTCAGTTTGAGACATTTAGTGTGACTTGCTTGGAGTGCTGACCATTGCTCTGAAAACGTGGCCCCTCTGATGAGAGAAAAATGCCATGAGGTGGGCGTACAGATGCTCTGGTCTATTCTGAAAACCTAGTCTGTCTGGTTACCAGTGGAACTGGCTGAAGTGGAACCACAACTGAAACAACAGCTGCCTCAAATCCTTGGCTGAAATAGTGATATAATAGTGAATAAGCGATGCCTTGCTAAAATGTGATACATAGTCAGAATGCTGCCATTTACTTAGAAGGGTTAACTGTTAAAATGTATGACAATAGATCACTAATTCCTTTCCAAGTTGTGGTCTTTGAGCTGCTGGGGTTTACATAAACATATCTAGGTTGAGGAGACGTGTTGCCTTTATGACATTCCCAGCTGTTTAGCAATGTGGAGCTGATGTAGGTCTCTTGAGAAATCTGAGGGGTTTGCAGTTGCCTGTGGTCATATGGGTTCTGTAACAACTCTTAATGGGCTCCTTTTCTTAATTTATATAATCTGAGCGAGAGTTAGAAAGCTGACTTTGAAGATAATTGTGAAAGATGCACTCTGTTTCATGTTTGGTGTCTCAGCTGGACACGAATTCCTACTGAGCACTTGCTACGGGGCTCCCCTCCTCCTCCACAACGACGGTACGGCCACACGATGGTTGCATTTGACCGGCATCTCTACGTGTTTGGTGGTGCTGCAGACAACACGCTGCCCAACGAACTTCACTGCTATGACGTGGACTCTCAGACCTGGGAGGTTATCCAACCCAGCCCGGACAGTGAGGTAAAACGTTTGGCTTTTGTTTTTGCATTTTATTCTCCATCTTTTTTGACCCATCTTTTGCTGCCAGGTTATGGGTATGTTTTTGACAAGGACAGAGACTTTTAGTTAAATAATAATAGCACCTTCCCACTCATGGTTAAGCAGCTGAAGTATTGTGGATAACAGCCTTTAAAAATTAGTCAGACTTACTATTAATTGTACTCATATTTAAAACCTTGCTTAGTGCTGTTTAAAGAAATACCATAAAACACTTGTAATTTAAGTTTTGAGTCAGTCATTATCCGACAAAGATTAGGAATAAACTTGCCCTGTGGTCTGGTAGTGACTATGCAATAAAATGTCAATCTTTCTTCATAGCACACTGGTAGATACTCATCTCTGAGATAACCTGGCAGTGCAGAGTTGAAGTGCTGAGCGCGTGATATTAGTAAATGGGGTGGCCTCTGATCACTTCTTTCCTAACATGCATTTCTTGAAGCCTGTACTAATATGTGTATTTCCTGGATTTAGAAAGGTTACGTTGACTGTATTTGGTCATCTTAACAGAATTTGCTTTAAGCCAAGTTAAAATACTTCAGCTGATTTAGCAGTAGATTTAGAGTATTTATATATTAGCTGATGTGTGGGGAAGAAATACTAGATGCTTGTGTGCTGTAGAGAGAACTGCAGAGATTAAGGGTATACCTTAAAGGGATGAATATTACATGATTTAGGATCAAATGCAGATTTACTAATTTTGCCAGAATTGCTGTGGCAGAGGTGCTTACGTCTTTGACTGCTGCACTGTATTTTAGTTTGTTTGCAGAGGTATGTAATTCAGCATTTGATGAATAGGAAAATCTCATTTACACACTGCTCTTAAATTAACAATGGATGTGGGCCTGATTCTGAAAAATTATTTGACCAAAATATTTCAAGGTAGCCTATTTTATGCTTTATAAAGCTGATTATTTTCACATGAAATCAATAAAACGGCATCCCAACTTTTCAAAGACGTGGTCACGTTTGGGAAAGTAGATCCCATTCTGTACCTACCACCTTTATGGTTTGACATTTAAGGCTTCCTCGAATATTGGTTCCTCACAGTACCATGCTTATCACTTTCAGAAGCAGAACTGCTGGCAGTGTTGTAAAACAGCGTTATTGCCTGATTTAGGCCATGGTAAAATGAATATGGCACTTCATATTTCAAAGCTCTTTTCTTGGGCTGTCTCTAATCCCAGGCAGGTGTCTCTGCTAGTTGTATGTTATATTTTGAAGGTTCTTCTGCAGCTATGGCGTCTAGAGACTAATCTCACAGAAATGGGAAGTGAGAATAAAGCGCTGTTGAAACGTGATTGTAAATTTTCTAAAAAGACTGATTAACTGCAAGATCTGAGAGACTTTTGACATTTTAAATAAGTTTTAAATAATTTTATGTATTCTGGAATAATAACTACATCATTTCTTGGAATTATTTTCCTGAAGTTTGTATAGGCTTTTGGTAAAGACTTTTGACAGCGTCAGTAAATCTCTCATACCGTACTACTCCCAGGACACTCTTTGAACTTGAAATTTCTTTTCTCATCCATATCTGTGAACAGAATGAATCCCATAAAGTTGAAACAGTTCACATTAAATAGAAGACAATGAGTGCAATGTTATCTCAACACTTAAAGAATTCTGCTTATTTGTGAAGTGATGGTGACCTCTGTTAGTGTACAGTAGAATAATCTATCTCGGCCTTTGATAGAGTTGATTTTCTTTTTAATGGATGGGTTGTATGGTATATGTTCTTGTATTTTTTCTGTAATATGTTATATGATCTTAGAAATGCTACATTACAACTTTGCTTAACAGCGCCACATCTAGAGCAAGCATGCAGGCAGGTTAACTTCTGTATGAAAAATAGCATTTCACCTCTCCTATAGGTTGATGTGATGCATTTCCTTAATTCTTTCTTCTTTTGGACTTTTAGCATTGAGTGGGTAAAGTTTCCAGAGTCCAAAATAAGAGAGAATAGCATTGATTTATCTATTAATTCAGTAGTGATTTTTAAAGTGCTTTCCAAAAGATCTTACTCTTGTTCAGCATGAATATAAGAAACTGCTGTCTTTCCATCTTCTTTGTTCTCTGAACTAAGAGGCAGAGCCAGCCCTGAGAAGCTTTTCAGACTGATCCTGGTAATGATCTGGACTTTTCAGACCTAAGCCAGTAGCAGAAGTAGACTGTTGGCTGTAAGGTGGAGATGGTATTTGCCCCTGCTAAGGGCAATGTGGAAGGTGACACATAAAATGAGACTGAGGAATCTTGAGATTTTTGCCGTTGCGAAGGTGGCACAATTTTGCTATTAACAATGGTGGTACAGGGCTAGTTCCAAGAAGGAAGTTGAAACAGTTCTTGAGGACAGGCAGCTGTCAAGTATCAAGGTGCACAGAGACAGTCTTGCATTTTCTGCATTTTGGGTAAACAGGTAGAGCAAAGACTGGAAATGAGTCTGGCACTGGACCTGTTTTAGTTCTCTGCTCAGGTCTCGAAATTGTTGATAGTGCTTTGCTGTGGCATGGAGGATTGAAAAATGACTTAAAAAGTAGAAGAGAGGGACCTAAACTGAAAAGAAATTAGCAGTTTGAAAATAAACCAGGAACTCCTCTGTTATGCTGGATTTCTCCCCAGTGAATGGCAAGACATGCTTTCTGAATTGCACAGTTGCAATCCATAGTTCCTCAGGCCTTTTCTTGGTACTGTAATATATGTACATATGTATTTTACAGAGCATGCAGAGCTATTCTCCATCTTTTTTCTGGTAGATGATCTTCACAGTTGGTGGTTCTACTTTTCTAAGACAGCTGGAGGAATATCAGGTCTGTGTCCATGCTTGTCTGCATAACACTGCTAAAGCTTCCTGAGGTGCTGGGTTTCCTTTATATAGGGCTATCAGAGGACTTTAAAATAATTTAAATAGGTTTTCCTATTTCTTTGTTGGCCTTGAATTTTTCTACTGAACTCAAAATATCCTTCTCTTTCTGCAGAAGCTTGGAAGAGCACAAAAAATCAGCAGGCAGCAAGAGGGAAATGCCCCGTCTATCACAGTTGCCTCCCAGCAGACAGACAGACGCACACGCACGCACACAGCAGCCGTGCTTATAGTAGAGCAGAGGAGCGTATTGCAGGCAAGGGCAGGGAGCTTGAGGTCTGGCAGGGAAGTACATCAGCACTGGCTCCGTTTGTGTGCGCAGCCACGCAGAATCAAAAGTGGTGTTTGGAAACAGCCACCTGCATCGTAGAGGACAGTGTCCTGTCATAGGAACAGGAAGAAAATTCTTCTTCCCCTCAATGCGTTAGGAAGGTGAGCGCGTGGGATAGTTAAAATGTGTATGGATCGCTCCTCTGTTACCAGGCTAATTACCATCAGCTCCCCACTGATTGCAGGTACTAGCAAGCAGTCTGCCCTTCCCGAAGTTAAAAGAGAAATCTCGTAATGCTTGGCTTGTGGAACATTTTAGTTTCACAATTAGGCCTTTCAAAGCCAAGAGCAATATACAGTTCTGACTTTCAAAGCTCTGAATTTTTATTTTTATATTTTTTAAATAAGCAAAAGGAGAGGTTAATGTGTTGGTAACCTTCTCTGGCTTAACTTTGAGGCACAGTTCTGGAGTTCTTCAGATGGATTACTGTGACATGTTTGTGGGCAGCTAAGAAAGATTAAAAGTACTTACTCATCCTACCGTGGGTGAGTCTGCCACAGTCTCCCTGTGCAGAAATCAGTTACACCCACTGAGGAATCTTCAGGCAAAAGAAACATTATTATGTGAACAAAACCCTGAATTCTTGCAATGAGGCCCCTGACAAGATCTCATTGCCTTCAGATGTGGTGAGTGTAGTTGCCAGGATATCATATTCTGCTACTAGAGATAAAATTCAGCATTTCACAGTCCCAAGAGAAGACTGATATTTTGTGTGACTGTAAATAAAATGAAGTGTTCAGGGTTGCATCCTTTTTAGAAAATATTTTTTTTTAAATTCAAGATTGTTATACCAGTGACCTTTTTAAGTTTGTGCTCATTAAACTGGAGAGAGACATCTAGAAACCAAAAAGATTTATTAAAAATAACTGGTTACACACCTCAATTTTTTTTTTGTTGAGTCTACATACATATCCTTTCTGAGTGATGTTTATAATGTGCTTTTACACCATTCTCCCAGAGAAAGAAAAATTCAGGCTTATGTGGCAGAAGGCATCTGTAGCTTCCTTACCAGGAAGAAACTAGAACAATGCAGTATTAACATGACTCACATTAAACGGATATAAAGTTGGATAACTGAAAGATACGAAATAAGGTTTTGAACGAGGAGTGGTTACTCTGCGTGTGATTCTGCTTAGGTCCCTTAGGGACCCCTTCTTGTTGTCACAGTATTTAAAACTTGTGTCAATGACCTTGAAGGAAAACAGGAAATCAGAGCTTTCCCCTAATATTTTCTAATTGTCTGGAGTTTTAATAATTAAAATAACAGGCCACCCAGTGATTTGGATTTCTTGTTAAGGTAGGCACAGACAAACGACATATTTCACAGTGTCTGTAAAGTAACACGTCTAAGAACAGGGTATGTGGTCTATGCTTAGCAGTTTCCCGTAACAGTATCCTAGGAAACAATGACTTAAAAACTTTAGTCATTGTGGGTAGCTGAGACAAGCTGCCTGTAATGTAAAATGGCTGGAAGTGCTAATGATATTCTTGGCTCTACAAGCTGACATAGTGTAGCATCATTTAGTAACATAAATACATTACCCCTGTGTTTCTTAGATAAATCTCCCAGTGTAATATCTTGCCATCTTGTGTTCACAGATCAGGGAAGTTGTTCAGAGAGGAAATCTGAAAATGATTAAAAACTGGGAAACATAGTGAAACAGCTGTGAAGCATAGCCTTTATAGGGAAAGTTTAGGAAATGAATTCTTCACTGGCCTACTTGGGGAACAGAGGCTTTTTAATCTCTTGGTAAAAAATAAAGCAAGATCCATTGGCTTCAAGTTGAAACTGGAAATATTCAGACTAAAAAAGAGAAGGAAATAAAAGTTTACAGGTACAGTAAAGAATGAGGGTCGTGATTCATTGGAACATTTTATCAGAGTTTTTTGGTACATTCTTCACTACGTCTAAAACAGGACATGCTATTTTCTAAAAAGAAAGTTTTCCTAAAAGAAAGGCTTTGATTCAGTGCTGCTTCAAGGAAGTGTTGTAGGTTGTTTTATGCAGGAAGTCACATTAAGATCCCAAAAGAACTATTATGGTAATTTGATCTTTGAATACACATGAGGGTTCCAAAAAGAAGCAAGCGGTTGGTCACTTGATCTTTGTGACCTGTTGCTAGATGGCAATATGGGAGCCTTTGAGACGTGTTCATTGGATTTGACAATACTTCCTCTTTACACTGTGCCTAATCCTCTCTTATGATTTATACGTTAATACTACTTTTTAAATTTGCAACATATATATAAATTATTTTAAAGGAAAGAGAGTTTAGTATTATTATAGTAATCTTCAGGTAAGTTACAGATTGGCTCATATTTTGACCTTTGCAGTGATAGCGACGTGTTTGAATGTTATTGTTAAAGAACTAACCTCTCTGTTTCCATGCTGTATTCTCTAGCAACCTCTCTGTTTCCGTGCTGTATTCTCTAGTGAATATCAAATGGAAAAAATCTCATTTTCACTGGAGTGGAATATCAAATCATGTCCACTGTCCCTTCCCTTATTACTTACCACAATCACAACTACAAAACCTCTGGAAGAGCTGATGTCACACCAAGCTTACTCATATTTCTGACTTTGTTTTTGTATCTAGTGTTTTATCCTGTGTTGTAGGTTTCTTCATCATGGTCTTCAACTTTTTATTCTCTGCCCCAGTCCATTGCAATTCATCTGATGTATTAACTGCTTCAAATGAGAGGGAGCTTCCTGAGGTGGCCCTCTGCTTTGCACCAGTGTTAAGTTATGATAGATTGATGAATTTGTTGGCAGTGTAATTATGATAATCTCAATAAATATGTTGCAGACAAAATATTTTCAACTTGCTAACAGTAGCTAACAAAAGATTTCGTGAGAAGTTTCAAGAAATCTCTACCACTGCAAAAGAAAAAGAACAGGTTAAATGAACCTCTCTCAGGAATGAATAGGTATTGTTGACCCTGGTTGGGATAGAGGAATGGAAATAACCTTTAATGAAGCTCCTTCCAGGTACCCATGATAGATTTTTAATTCCCTATCTTGTTGTATGGTACAATCAGGAAAATAAGAGGGTGAAAGGAAAAGCTAAATTCCCATCTTAGACATAATTTAAATTTCCGTCATAACAGGAGCTAAGCTAGGCTTCCAGACCTGGAGTACGTTAAAGAATAGGAGGGAATCTTAAAATCACAAAAGCGGGTAGTTTGGAAGGGACCTCCAGAGTTCTTAAGCCTAATTTCACGTTCACAGCAGGTGCAGTTAGGGCAGGTTGATCAGGACTTTGTCCAGTTGAGTTCTGTGTATTTCTAAGAACAGAGATCTAACAGTCTGTTCCTGCTCCTGTTGCAGTGTTTGTCCACTATCGTGGTAAGAGACATCTTCCCTTTATACTGAGTCAGAATTTTCCATGCTGTAACTTATGTCTGGTGCCTACTGTCTTTCCACTGGGCACCTCTCAGAGGAGTGGCTGTCTTCTCTGCACTCTTCCTGTAAGTACTTCCAGACAGTAAGATATCTCCTTCAAATTTTCTTCTCTATACAGGGCAAACCTTCATGCATCATGTGCTTCAGCCTCATCATCTCGATAGCCTTGCACTACGCTTGTTCCAGTACGTCAGTGCCTTTCTTGTGCTGGGGAGCCCAAAATTGGGCAGAATACTTCAGACGTGGCCTTACAAGTGCTGAATAGAGGAGGAAAAATGACTTTCCTCGACCTGCTGGCTAAATGCTTGCTGATACAGCTGAGGTTGCTGTTGGCCTCACTGCAGAAGAACACTGCTCACTCCTGTTAAGCTTGTTGTCTACCAGGACTGCCAGTTTTTTTCTGCAAAGTTGCTTTCTAGACAGCCAGTCCCCAGCCTGTATCATTGCAAGGAATTATCCTGTCCCAGGGACAGGACTTTGCATTTGCCTTAGTTGAACTTTATGAGACACCCATCAGCCATTTTTCCACCCTAGATAAGTCCTCCTGAATGGCAGCCTCAAGCATTTCAACCACTCCAGACAATTTGATGTCGACTACAGACGTGCTGAGAATGCAGTGCTCTCCTCTAATCTGTGAAGCCAGTCAGCATTTTGTAGAAGACAATCAGGTTAGTCAGGAAATAGTTATCTTTGGTCAATCCTTGCTGACTGTTCGCAGTCACTTTCTCCTTCATGTGGTGGAAGTAGATTCCAGGAGGATTTGCCCCATAACCTTGTGACTGAAGTGGGGTTGACTGGCCTGTGGTTAGCTGGCTGATCCTCTTTAAAGGTGAAAGAAGCCTTTGCCCAAGCTGTGTTCCTGAGTTAACATCATGCAAGATTTTTAAAAGTAATAGGTGCTTCGTGGATTGTAAACAGCGCTTTGTTTACTGTCCGGTACCAACAGCCGTAAGCCATCACTGTCTAGGATAGATGAGTCCATTGCCTTATTCTGAAAGGAATAACTTTCTAAGGAAAGGTACAATAAAGCACTTCAGCAGTTGCCTTCTACTTTGTACATTTGCAGAGCTCTAATGTATTGAAATTCACTAGAAAATGATTCTGTTCCAATCTTGCCTGGAAAGTATATAGATTTTCTGCACTCAGCATGTCAAAATATTTTTAGTCCTTAAAGTCCTTTGAACCTAATGAATATCCAAAGCTCTGCCCATCCGTTTGAGAATTTTATGCTGCTGCCTGGTATGATAGTGCAGAAACATCTCTTGAGTATAATCCGCTACTAGTAATGATTTCCTATTTGGACCTGTTGGAGCTTATGGTTTTCTTCCAGTTTCAGAGGAAAAATAGATTTAATTATTTTTTTACCTTTTAGTTTATGTTGGTTCACCAGATTTGTTTATTGACGGCTTTAGGTCCTTTTATTTCATTTTGGCTTAGAGTTGTTAGTGGTATTGGAGGATACTCGTTGATGATCCTAGAGTGTGAAAGAGATCTGAGTGCATCTTTACTGGCTTTGGAGTTCAGTGCAATGATCAGCTTGCTTAATATGTGCTCATTCACATATGGGGGTGAGGACAGTTAGAAGTTACACAATTAGAAATGCATCCTATAAATTTAAGAAGGCTTTTGAGAAGCTGAGAGAATGAGAAAAAAGAGCCTTGAAATGTGGCTGTAGTGGATTTAATTTTATCTATTTCCTAATATTGCACATAATGTTGAAATCTCACTCTGAAAAAGGATGGAAAACATTAGAAATGCTTTGAGAAATGAATAGGCGATACAAGATAAACACTGAAAACAACACAAATACTCAGAGCCTGCAATAACAGTATATATAGCTAATACACTCTTCACAGCCAAGAGAAGGAATCTCACCACGAGAAAGTTTCAAAGAGATTCATATAGTTAAACTTTTGTAACTGAACCGGATTTCTTGACAGAGGTAAAGAAGAGCTGCGTTTGGACCATGAGTAGGGCCAGGTGAGAGCTTGGCCGCGCGGAGCTCCTGGCTCTCCGGTGGAGCAGCAGCCGGCTGCACGAGCGTGGTGCCGGTCACCTCCCGTCATGCCATAGCCTAACAGGCAAGCTTGGCTAATATCAGCTGTGGAGAAAGTTTTACTTTGTCGTCTTCCAAACCCGTTAGTTAGCTTTGACTTGAGGTACAGGTTGTCTCTTTGTAGTGCTCCATCTGCGCCAATTTTTGCTCTACCCAAATTTGGGAAATCTGTCTCCAACTGTGGGAATATTTGAGATGTTGCCTCTCTGCCATCTTTGTTCATGTTCTGAATTCTTCCTACTTGCAGTAAACAAAACCCTCAGCTTCTCATGAAGAACCAGCAGAGGAAGAGGGCAGACAAAAAGGAGTTAATGCTTAAGATTTTAATTGCTGTGTACATCTGTTGTTGCAAAAAACATAAGCAAACTACATGACTAATTTGTTAGATTGTTCAGTCACAGTGGTAGGCTGCAGACAAGACTGTGACTTGCTTCTCTGGACTAATTCTGAATGTTTTGGGTATATGGGCATGTTTTTTTGGAGCTTTGGCTGCAGGGGAATTCCTGCTCAGTGTCCAGTCTCTCATGCCTCCCATCTATAGTTTTACACGTTACTGTTTTTAAATCTCGTAACCAGGTGTCCCATCCAGAAGTGGCTGAGAGAGTATCTGCCCCAGAAGAAGCTCCTTCCTTGCCCTCAGAAGAACGTGGTTTAAAAAAATCTCGGGATGTATTTGGTTTAGATTTCGGCATAACAACAGTTAAGCAGCCACCCACAGCAGACTCAGAGGTAAATAAAGAAACATATGGAAGTGAAAAAAACTTCAAAAATGCAAATTAAATTCTATTCCAGGAGAGAGAAATAAATTCCAGTCTCACATATACTTTTTCTCCTCCACTCCTTTTTTCTCTCCTTGAATTTATCTTGAGCCTTTTCACCTTAAACTGCAATCTAAGAACCACTTAAGCCTCAACTCTGCACATGAGTTCTGAATTGCTTATAGAAAACTATTATCGACCCCTGAGTGAAAACAATTCATTTGATTTAATTCTACTTTTACATTGATTCAACTTAATTTGTTAAGGATTTTAAGTAAAGATGAATGTATTCCTGGTGAGGTTAAAATTGAAACCAATGAGTTTATGTAGAGGTTTGCACAAGTTTAATTAAGTTTATTTTAAAGTATGTGGAATCAGTGCCAGAGTTAACGCTCAGGGCTCTAATCTCAACTATTTGAATGATTGCTAGGCTGTAGCACAGAGAAGCAGAACTAATGCACAGCTTTGTAAGTCAAATCAGAACCCTGAGGAGTGCCACAGGACAAGCTCTCAATTTGTGCTGTCTAGACTGGATATTGAAAGGAGTTCTGAGTGCAAGAATTGCCAGAAAAAGTAAAAATAAAAAAAGAGTTCTGAAATACTTGCATTTTGAAAATGATGGTTTAAATCACAGCAGCAGCGTAGAGAGGTATATACTGGAAGGGAAGCAAGGGTGACTGATGAGGTCTGCTTTTGAAAGCAAAGTTTCCAGCTTGAAAGGAGCCTCAGATTGCAAATCTCATTAACCTTAAATAGGGAAAACACTTCAACAAATGAAGCAGGGCAGTGTGTCGTGGAGAGGGGTGCCAGCCTGGATCTTGAGAGCTGTCAGGATTGAATCTAAAATTCTTTCTGTCAGGCACTGCTAATAAAGTAAGGAGATCACGTTGATTGAGAGATAAGTATGGGATCTAGAGGTGACAAATACATTCAGACGAGCAATGCGTCTTACTCTGTGGCTTTAGCAGTCTTGTATGCGCTCTGAGTAAGAGGGACGATAGCCGCCTGGATTCACATGTGAATGAAGTTCCACCAGCAACTCCCTTAGTGAAACTCCCTTAAGAAACCCTTACTGAAATTACAGTTATTGCAAATCAAAACTATAGTTTGCATAAATTATCTCACCTGCCAGACTTGAGCTGTTTTTGTAGAGTGCTGGTTTTAGGTAGCTGTTGTTATACCAGGAGGACTTTACCACTGGGTATACTGGTGTACCTTTATCATTAAGCATACCTTACCCAGGCCTGGCTGCAAGGTGTTATGCCTCTGTTTATCACCATAATCCTAAGTGCAATTCCCACTGTGTTATCTGGAATATTTACACCAAGCTACATCAGGGAACGGTTGCTATAATCCAATGAGAAGTGAAGACCTGGGAGACAGTGAGGAAGCATCTGGTGGACAACACGATTGGGAAAGTTCTGGCTCTCCCCTTGTGAAAACAGCCCATCTCAGCTGCCTCTACACAAACGTGACTTAGGAAATGGGAGGAATTAGAAGGTCCTGCAGTTGCAGAGCTACGACCCCGTTGGACATGGTGAGATAGTTCATGCGACCAGAGCTACAAGCTGGGAAGGTGAGGGGAAGGGGTTGTGCTCCTTTGAAGGAGTGCCTGGAGCTTTGCCTTGGAACGGGTGATGAGCCAGATGGGAGCTGATGGGCAAGGTTCAAAGGGTAGACCAGCATGGATGACATTGGGAAGATTTTACCTTCAAGTGAAACAATAAACAACAGGAAGAGAGTGCTGACTTTTAGCAATTTAGAACATGGATGAGTCTAAATGGAGTTTCATGAGACTGCAAAGGGACAGTGGTCTTAGTGCCAGCAGGACTTTGGAGTTTGACAAGGAACAACACTGGGAGAAAAGAGGGCAAGAGGACATATGAACAAAAAAAACCCAACCACGTGACAGATTCATAGCATAAAGTGTATGTTAATCACTTGGCAGCTCTTAAGCAGAAATCAGTACTTCTCCATATCAGATTCAGAGCCCTAGCAGCCAGACTTTGGACCCAGACAGTACCAAAATAGCCTTTAAAAAAAAATTACATGAAGCAGGCAAGTGAAAGATATTCTGCACACTGTACACATGTTGTTAGTCTACTGTAGTATTCCTTTATGATCTTAGAAAATTATTACAATTTTTTGTGAAACACAGAGTCTGTGGACAGTGAGCAGAGCGATGGCTGTTATCTCTGCTGTTTAAAATAAGACCACACAACTCCAGGACCCCAGTGCTGGGCTGCTGAATGTGGCATGCAGGTCATAGTTTTTGTGGCTCCATTTCAGATTTTGCAAATTCCCCCGTCCCCCTTTTTTCTCCACAGAGCCCCATGCTGGGAGGATTTCTGGCCATCCTGGCTAGCAAAATAGATATTATTTCATACCCATTCCGTATAAACTGTACTTGGCTTGAGCACAATCAGCAGCTGGTATTGTCAGCTTGGGAGGTCTCCCAACAAAAGATTCAAGGTAGGGTGGGACGTTTTGGCATCTGGCATTGGTGGACTGGGGAGCACAGAGTCTGGCACGCCTCTCTCTGGCTGTTTATGCTCCTGAGCTCTGTGAACCTTTCTGCTTTTATTCTTTTTGCTCTGAATATTTTCTCCTTGCTGCTTTTCCGTTCTTGAGGACCCAGCTCCTCTGGTTTGCAAGGGGCATCTACGCAGGAAAGAAGATGCTGAGTTAGCCCACTGCATGCAGGAGGGGAGTGCCCAGCCCTGCGGCTGTGGAGCCCAAGGGTGCTTCTCCAAGGCGCAGAGCAGAGACCCTCTTTTCCAGCACTATCCAAGCCCTCTGCTCACTTCTGAGATTGAACAGGTGATGTCCTCTGTCATCCTTCCGGATGACTGGGAACGCCAGGTCTCTATTTTAGGAGCTGCTTTCCCAGCAGGGTTTATAGGTGAGACTAGGCAGGATGCAATCATCTGGGCTGTGTCGCGCACATCTTCTGAGCTCTGCAGTAATTCCTGCGTGAGGTACATTCAAATTTTTGAAAAACGTGCTTTTTAGGTTTGAGAATTCCCAGTGATGGAAAGTCCAGCAGAACCCCAGTTAAGTTGTTCCAAATGGTTGATTGCACATAGTGAAACGTAGTAAGGGAACTACCTGCTGCATCCGAGTTTCTGTGGCCAGAGCCTCGGTGCTGGGAGGGCAGCGTGTTCATGGCCGTGGCATCGGGCACTCAGCAGGGTTCCAGTCACAGCGGGAATTTTGGGGCTGGCAGAATTCTGGTATTCTGATTCAGCAAAACGAATATCCTGGAAACCTCAGCTGCAGAATGTTTTTGATGAACTGTATATGGCCTTCCTTTTTCTGGGTTATCCTTTAGTATTTACATTTCTCTTAGTACTTGGTTTAAAAATGCAATGTGTGTATTTAAAAAGTAGAGTTGTGTTGATTGCTTAAGTTAATTAGCAAATGGCAAAGCTCTGGTTACTTGACCACTCTGGTACCAACCATTACAAATGAAGAATCGTCATTATAATGTTCCTTACAGATTGATTCAGTTAAATATGATGTGACTAGCAAGTAAAGCGTTACTTGATTAAATACTCAGATGATTCATGTTTCCTTTCTGGCACCAATTGTGAAAATACTATAGGTTTTTTTTTGATTGAAAAAAACATAAGTGGTTTTTAAATATAATGGCTGTTTTTTATTTTCAAAGCAAATTCTTTGGTATTAGAGAATTATTTAAATTGAAAACAAAGCTAAAGTATAACTTATTAAAAAAAAAAAAGGCAGGGGAAATGACCTGAATAAGTATAGGCCAGGTGGCCTGCATTTGATCTGTGACAGCTCTTTTTTTTCTTTTTCTTTTGGATTGGAGAGTCAGTTGCAAGAAAGATAATACAATAGATAATACAATATAACTAATGTCAGCTCATCTGGTTTGGGGTTTTGTGGAAACAGGTCTTGGCAAGCAGACTTCGTATTTTGGGATGAGATTGGAGCTTTGGTTGATAAACTCACTGATGTCTTTTTAAACTAATATAATATGTTTGATTAATTAAATAAGATGTACTGACTGAATAATGAGATTACTACTAAGAGTGAATACAGGCTGTATAAAATAGATTATATTTGCAGCAATACCATCCTCTTTGGGAGACGCATCAAACAGGGGCCCAGCAAGAATTTATTATTAGATCAACATTATTCAGTAATCTTCCCATCACAGTATTTATTAACACCAAGTTCAAATTTTCTTTAATAATGTATCCATGACATATGCTGGAGACAGAAGGTATCTTGTTTATCCAGAGCAATCTAGATCACTTGAAGTGGTGCAGACAAACATGCATTTTAAAGTGAGCAAATCTGTGGCTGTACATCTGAGAATTAAAAATACAGGTACTAGTTACTGTATGGGGGATTGTATCTTTGAAAGCTGTAGTTTGAAGAAAAGACAAAGTCATGAAAATTCTGGTGAGCAGCAAACTAAATGAGACCGTTGTGTGACGCTGTGGTAAAAGGGATAATTTGGTGGTAATGAAAAATGCCAGTCAGCACAGCTTCATGGAAAATATGCCTCTCCAGATAAACATAATATTGTTTCATGTTTGAATTTACTTGAGTAGTGTCTATAAATATGTACAAGAAGAGAAGATTTCTTATACCAGAGGGCTTTTTACTTAGTAGGCAAAGATTTAATGAGATTTGCTGCCTGGAAAACATAACAAGCCTAATCAAACTAGAAAAAAAAAAAAAGAAAAAGAAGTTACTATCACCACTTGAAGACTTTTTTTTAGATATCTCAGTGAGATGTGCTAATTCGATCAGGTATCTTTTGTGTAACCTCAGAAGAAATAGGTAAAAATAATGTGGTCTGTCCTGAGCAAGAGGACCACTGCAGCTTTGACTTGCAGGGACTCCTTCCCACTTCAAAAACCTACAGATTTTGCAATTCCAGGGTGAAGCGTGTGTTTGCTGAGAAATAATAACTAGCTGGGGCGTCGTGCAGTGTGGGGTGGCTTCGTTTCCTGGGGACTGGCTGGCGGTGGCCTGGCACGTTGCGGGTGGGAGGCTTGGCCACGCGGAGCCGGTTCCCTGAGCATCTCCAGCTCCGAGCGGCCTTGCGGAACCTGGCACTGCTGGACGTGTCTTTGCCAGGTGGCTCTGCCTCGGCGAGCTGCGGGAAGGGTACGCACTTACCAGCCTGGAGCTCAGTACCCTGCCGAGGTGGATGATAGCCCACCTTTTTAGTTCCAGACAATGCTCAGAGTAAGCTCTGAATTCATACTCCGAACACGTTTGCAGAATATGTTTATCTCTAGAAGCGTGTTTGATTTTCCCATCTAAAACTCAGCTTTGAGTCATAGTTTTTCCTAAATGATTTATTTTGTAACAGTTGTGATATGTAGAGCCCAGCATATGTACAGTTCTGGTGGAAGGTGTAATGAATAGATGTTTCTAAATGTGACTGGAAAGTATGTTCTAGGAAACAATCTTAAAATAAAATAAATGTCATTCTTAAGATGCAAGTGGTCATGTTGCTTCAGGCTATGTGGATTTTTTTCCCTTTTCCCTGTTCATCTCTTACAGGCTGTTTTTCTTGGGAGAAAAAATGATGCTTTTATTTATTCCCTCATGTATTTTGTCCTTTTCTTTCCCTAGTTACCCAGTGGGCGACTTTTCCATGCTGCAGCTGTTATCTCAGATGCTATGTACATCTTTGGCGGGACAGTGGACAATAACATTAGAAGTGGAGAAATGTACAGGTTCCAGGTAACTCACTGGTAAACAGACTAAACGTCCACATCATTTCTGCATGAATCCTTCTGCTTCCATCTCCAGACGTAGAGGGGTTTCTGGTTTGGCTCGCTGTGAGCTTGATGGGCTCCCCTTTCACATCCTTCCTGCAGGAAGCCTTTGCATTTCAGATTCAGCTCTCAAAGATTAATGTACATCTCTAAAATCTTCTGAGAAATGTTATCTGAACAGACATTTTGGTAAGGCTAAGCTCTCCAGTGCCTTCTAAAATCTTAGATCATGAAAACTTATTTTGACAGATTATTGAAAATTATATCAGGGAGGATTCATCAGGATGTTTCTGTAAACGGACTGCTGCTCTTCACGTACTGTCAGGTTCAGGGTTCCTAAGTCAAAGCATTTGGTGTTGAAGTTTCGACTTGTTACAGCAGTCCCTGCAGTGACTGTGAGAATTTAATTTTTTTTTAATTTTGCAATACTCACACCAGATCAACCCAACCCCCCTCCCCCCCAGTAAAAAGTTTATTTTTATTGTGTGGGACTCACAGACAGGTTCTGGGAGCAGGTGAGACTTAGAGCCACCAAATCCAGAAATCTGCAAGTCAGGATGAGACACATTTCTTGTATGCCACCGTGCTACCTTTCATTACCCTCACCGTAGAGGAAACCTTTGTATGTGTTTGGTTTGCTTGTTATTTGTAGTTTTATATACTGCATTAAAGTCAAGTTAGTAAGAAAATCCAGTGGTAGTATGCATCCACAGTCTTTTTGAATATAGTCCATTGAAATGAATAAAAATGTCTTCTGTGGGATTTTTTTTTATTTTTTTTTTTTAGTTTTCCTGTTACCCAAAATGCACTCTACATGAAGATTATGGAAGGCTATGGGAAAACAGGCAGTTCAGTGACTTGGAGTTTGTTTTGGGAGAGGTGAGTAGATTTTAGTGAAAATAGTATTGGATTTGACAGGAAGAGAGGGTCCCAACAGGGGTGTGGCTGCGTATGTAGCATGTTTGCTGGGAAAAAGCAAATTGTACAATGATTGTGCCAAAAACCCTGGGAATGTAGTTTTAAGAGCAGTGTCACTGATGTAAGTGATATCGTTCTGGTTTAGTAAATTACACTAATCCAGGTAAATTTACAAAACTGCAAAGAAGAAGAAACTTTTAAACTAAGAAAATCTGTGGGTCACTGAGACATAACTTGAATTTATCAGAGCATATTACATGTAATTGCAGTCTGAAAGTGATACTAACGACCTCTGTACTCTGAGGTCCCAACTATTCCCTGGAAAGAGCAGGTCAGTTGTTTGCAGATCTAGATATCACTTCAGGAGTCATTTTTAATTACTGAAATAAAATAGAGCAAGAAAAAGCAGCACAGAAGAATGTTGTTCATTCTCTAGGAATGAAAACAATTTTTAAATTGTAAAAAGAATGTGTTTTTCAAAGAAAAACATGAGAAATTTGAGCTCACCTGCATTCCTTTTTTTTTTTTTGTAAAAAGTTATAAAAGACTTTACAGAGATCAGATGATATTCTGAAGAACAATTTAAATAGACTATGAAGAACAATAGCAAACAAGCATCCTGTTGTTTTGAAAAGAAAAATTTAAACTGAAATCAGATGTAACGATAAGAAGCAAGGTCCATGACACTGAACCTATGCAACTGCTTCTACTCAGTCAATGTAACAAAGACTCTTTCCAAATGGTGTTTGCCAGTGCTTAGCCTTTAGGGAAAATAGGTTTTGAATTTCATCTGGATATGAAGAGCAGATGCAGGGTTGCCTTTCATTCTAACTTAAACTAAATGTATGGTAACCTGGAGTACAGCCCAGGTCTCTGCTACTACTGCCATCTGCCACCACCATGTGATTTGGGAGTTAAAGTTTAATGTGTGTTCTTCCTCTTCTTTTGGCAGAAGGAAGAACGAGTCCGAGGACATACTGCAATTGTTACAGCACGCTGCAAGTGGCTGAAAAAGAAAATCATACAGGCAAGGGAGAGGTTGAAACAAGTGAGTATTTCACAGAAGTCATCTTGTGGCAAGGTAGTAGTTTTTCTGCCCGATTTTGGAAATCAGGTTGTTAGGAAAAAAAGAATATCTGGCAAGACAGATGTATGAGCAAAGCAGCATGTGATGCTAAGGTAATCTTGGGCCAGTAAAATAAAGAGGATAATTAGTATTAACATAGGCTACTGGATGTGCATCAGGGTAGGCAAGGAGCATAACATGGAGTAGCCAAAGTTAATCCAGTTATCTGGATTTGGTGCTGTGGTTCTTGGGAGCTCTTCTAGCTGTCTAAATTCTAATCTTATGGAATACACCTAGGGAGACACACATACCCCTCACTCTGGGGATGGTAAAGGCTGCATGTAGTTGGGGGTGGCCTACAAGATTAGACAGATTAGAGGGAAGGCAGGATTACGGTTTTGAGGCTGGCTCTGTTCCTTTTACCTTACTGTTTCATGATTTTTCTGGAGTTGGCCTGGTGTGTATGGGGCATTGTCTGTTAACTTTACCTACAGCTTTTCAGCAGAAAACTTCTTGTTCTTGGGCAAGTATTAGCACACTACCTGCAGTAAGACATATGGATGCCTCATTGTCCCTTAGTTAATTGCTTAGCCACCCCACAGCCCTTCCTCTTCAATAGAAAAGGCTGTCGGAGTGAAACTTAAAAGTGACAGAGTGGCTTAAAATACTGTTGTGCAGCACTTGAGCTCTGACTTTGCAAGGCAGGGATCTGAGGAACTTGGTCCTACATCTTCCTTCTTCCTTTGCAAGGAGAGATGCTGTTCCTGCTGGGGGCAGAAGCATGAGCTCAGTGGAATTCATTCCCTTTTTCTGAGGTCCTCCTTTTGAGCTTTATCCAGGAGCTCGCATTTGTTCTCATCCATGTTTATCACGTGGCATGAAACAAACAGTAAGTCTGTAATACATATGAATTACTTTTTATCTTGGAGATAATCTTGAAGATAATGAGGTCTTGGGTCTTGAAAATTATGCAGTGATGAGAAGGATCTTTCCTTTGGTTCGATAATAATGTGTGTTTGGTTGGCGCAGCCTTGCTGCCATGTTTGGGTGTTTTTTCTGTCTTATTAGAAATCAAAGCAAGATATTGAAGACGAGGGACATCCGACGTGTCAGAAGGATGGGATTGGTGGGAATGTCAAATTGTGTCGCCTGCAGCCGCTGCTGGAAGTGCCCATCCGAGAGGCTGAAGCCCAACCCTTCGAGGTGCTCATGCAGTTTCTGTATACGGATAAAATAAAATACCCTCGCAAAGGTAGGACAGCAGGATAAGAACAAAATACTAGGAGCTGGGGAGCAAACATTTATTTTGATAAGGAGCAGGATCAAGTATTTGCGGATAAAAAATGAAAGCACTTAATAACCTGAGATAAAAAGATATATATATATATATATATTGCAAATTTCTATCAAAGCATGCTAAACAGTGCTTCTGCTTTTTCCTGATTCTTTTCAAACAGCAAGGTAAGGTTGGTTCTTGATCTTTCCAAAAGATGGAAACAAAAAGAAAAAAAAAAAGCAAAGAACCCAACCAGAGAAAACTCATGGTATTTTGAACATTACCACAGGCTGTCTGGGAGGACATGTATCCTGTGGGTTTATTTCTTTTCTCTGCTATTGTTTTGGTCCATTGCAAACTGAGGGTGCACTGAAAAGCAGAGCAAGCCAATATCTATCATCTCTTCAAAATGCCAACCCAAAGGAATACCTCAAGAAGGAAGTCCTTTAGATGCATTCATTGAAGATCCACAAGTTATAAGCAGTTGGAGGCTAGAAAGTAATAGCCAGAAATCTCTCAGCTCCAGCACAGCGAATCTAACTCATGGCCTTGTTTTAGTGATGAGGTCTGTTGGGCTGTGGGAGTGGCAGTGGGATACCCAGAGGGATCTCCAGCTCGTGGGGACTGGGGAAGCTGCGCGTGGCACAGTCATTTAAACTGAGGTGCATCTACCCTAACACTGGAAGCTTTGCTTCAGCTTCAATCCATTCTGGAAAAGGTAATTCTCAGTAAAATATTAATTTGTATGCAGTTGTCCCAAAGCTTTCCCTGCAAAGCCTAATTAATGGGGATGAGGGAACCTTCTCACTGGCTTCTGCCAGTGCTGCCAGATCCTGCTCTCAGCTGGTTCACTAATCCTCAGTATGCTCATTGCAGGACAGAACCAGACCAAAGAAGGGATTATCACACTGAACTTCTCCCTTTGTTATAGGCTAGGCAGCCTCTTACCCTTCTCCCCAGCCTATCAAATGTTCTCCCTGGTGCTTACCTTTCTGCAGTGTTACTGGTCTGCTGGGATCCTCCAATGGTCCTGTCCTGACTTATGTATTCCTAGTTGCTCCTCATAGTTCAGAGGTTAGCGCCTTGGGGGATCCTTTCAGAGGCTGAGCTAATCGCACTTGGCACGCCTATCAAATGGGATTTTCCTTATTAGACACTGGGAAGCCAAATAACATGCAAGAAGGCTTTTCTCTGTCAAAAAGTAGTTACAGCAGATGGCCAGAGATCCCCGGTGAGGAAAGCAAAGGCTGGGGAGGATTATTCCTGAGGTGGTATCTCAGTGGCCCCGTTGCAGTGGTCAGCCTTGGTCCCTGCTGCCCCTCTCTGCCTTCAGCCCTCTCTTCTAGACCAACCTCAGATCTGTACATGCACAAATACAGACTGCCTTCCTAAGGGTCTGTCGAAATCAGGGAGCTGATTGCTAATACCGCATAAATACCAAGGACTTCAACAGAGCTGTCAGCAGCTGAGCACTTTGGAAAATCAGACTGTTAGCTTAGGAGCTTTTCAGTGTGTTTAGAAACTTCTTTTTCTTTTGAGGGTCTTGAAAAATTGTGCTCCAGATTGTCACAAAATCTTTGTCCAAAACATCTTTTGGGGTGGCTGTTTCGTGCCTCCGTTTTGAAAGACCACTCATTTCTTTTTTTAGTACCAACACTTGATTTAGTCTAAGCAGCAATGGAATTTTTTTCTCCATAAAAATACTTTACCAATCTCTGTCCATTCTGCTGTTCTGAATGCTCAGGCTGATGCAAAAGAAATACTTTGAGAAGGTTTCTCTTTTTGTTTTGTGAACTCTCTGGAGTTATAGAAGGGCATTTTTATCTCTTGTGATTTCAGGTCATGTGCAGGACGTGTTACTTATTATGGATGTGTACAAACTAGCCTTAAACTTCAAGCTCTCTCGACTGGAACAGCTCTGCCTTCAGTATATTGAAGCATCTGTAGATCTGCAGAATGTGCTCATTGTGTGTGAAAATGCTAACAAGCTTCAGCTGGATCAGCTGAAGGTAATCACATTTTGCATTACAAAGTAACTGATAAGAAATTAAAAAAAAATCTTGATGTAATTAATGTTTTGCAAAAGCTGTCAGCTTTGCAAATTCTGTTCTTCCCTATAATTATAGTTCCTTGAGTATACGTTAGTGTGAATTGTACTGTGGGAGCTCGTGACAATTATGTAGGTTTTTTCACTAAGTGTTTGAGATTTTTGCATATCTGTCCTGTAAGATATACAGGGCAGGGTGACTTTGACTCTATCACTTCACTCTCACTGCAGCAAGATGGAAGCAGTGCATTTTCTGGTCCCACTGTTTAATGCAGAGCATGCTAACAAGTTGTTTCACCTGGTTTGATGAAAAACTAAACTCAGCTCTCATGCCTTTGATCTGAAAAACATTATTCTGAAAACCAATGTATTGGCAATTTCCCATCTCCATACAGTGGGACAAGGGCTTTTAGGCATTTGCTGAAATACATGGCAGAGTGGACACCTCCAGGCTGTGATGGTCTGGTTCCCACCAAGAGTGGCCAGAGCCAATTCTGCTTAAAGCTGCAGAGAAGAAGTTCCTCCACCAAAGTCCAAGAGTCAGTGGGAGATCACGCAATGCCTATTGGACAGCCTGTGCACGTCACTTGGCCATAAAGCTGACCATTACAACCAGAGTGGGGCTACACAAGCCAGTATGCATCCGCACTTCCTCAGGCACTCTTTATGCACTGGGTTTGGGCAAAGGAAAGGCATCCAGGAGGATAGCAGCAGAGTCAGCAACAATTATGTAGATGCTGGCACAGCCTTTGGTGCATAAGACCGTGGTGCCATCAGGTGTCCAGAAGCTCAAGAACTGAGTATCTCAGCATTGGTGGACCCAGTGCCAATAATGTCCGATCAGCAAGCTACCTCCACCTGCCTTAGCTACCAGCAGGGTGGCAGGGGCTCTTCCACATCACTCCACTTTGTCAGGATCATCTTGAATTGGCATCCTGTCTTCTCAAGTGCGTGTTATTCCTCATGGCTAGGTGCCATCTGCACAAGGCTGCTCTTTCTGGCATCCTAGACATTATTTAAAACATTTTACAGATGGGTCCTGGACAGATCCCTGTAGATCCCAGCTGAAATAACATGGCAGAAAATGGAAATTAGTAATTATTCTTTGGCTTAGTTTTGTGCTCACCGTATGGTGAGCTGGTATAGATTATATTTTTTGCTTACAAAAATATCCTGAGGGGGAAAGCGTTGGTTCACACTGTCAAATGGAGTACCATTTTTTTTTTGTCCCTTTAACTGTTCAGTGTTAGGTCTGGTTCATTCATCTCCTTTCTACTACACTGATTTTTCTAGCAAGTTTGTCATACAAGAGCCTGCAAGATCTCTTTCAGACCGCTTGCAACCTTGACAGAGAAGGTTAAGGCAAAATCCACACAATTCCCTTAAGGAAATCCTTCAAGCTATTTGTACACTTACTGGATAGTATTAAGAGTTAAGATCTGTTCACTCTTCTAATTAAATTTTGATATCTAATTGTATAAAGCATTATTATGAGATAGCAACCAATCTTAGCTTCATGAGGTTTTTGGCATCTCCTGAGATTCTTATTTTAGAAATCTTCAGAGCAGCTGGATAGGAGTCAATTAATCTTTTCCTCATTATTTCTTAGTCGGGTTTTTCTAGAAACTTAGAATTGTCCTGAATTTTCTCTTCAAGTGGGAGCTTAAATGGTCAGTTAGTAAGGAAGAGATTTGATACTTGCAGCTGCAGGATCCGTGTGGAGGATCATAATAAAAAGATGGCTATTTACCAGTGTAACACGGTAACATTTATGTGATGCTGTAGGATGACTTAATGAAGGAAACAGTAATTTATTTTTATTTTTATTTTTTAAGGAACATTGCCTGAACTTTGTGGTGAAAGAATCACATTTTAATCAGGTAATAATGATGAAGGAGTTTGAGCATCTTTCTTCATCCCTCATAGTGGAGATTGTACGGAGAAAGCAGCAACCTCCTGTTCGAACACATTCCGATCAGCCGCTTGACATTGGTAACTTTTATGCCTTATAAAATTATTAGCTGTGGTATTTTTGAGTTGCTAATGGTTTGTTTAGTCTAGGAAATGGCCTGAGAAGTAGACCACTGATTGTTCAGTTGGTATAACTATATTAGGCTGTCTCCCGGACTAAGACAGGACATGCCCATTCTTTCTTCATTGAGCTTCTATCATAACATTATCCCCATTGAAATACACAGAATCATAGAATCATTAAGGGTGGAAAAGACCTCCAAGATCATCTAGTCCAACCGTCCCCCTACCACCAATATTACCCACTATACCATGTCCCTAAGTACCACATCCAACCTTTCCTTAAACACCCCCAGGGACGGTGACTCCACCATCTCCCTGAGCAACCCGTTCCAATGCCTAACCACTCTTTCTGAGAAAAGATTTCTCCTAATTTCCAACCTGAACCTCCCCTGGTGCAAGCTGAGGCCATTCACTTTAGTCTTATCACTAGTTATCTGCGAGAAGAGGCCGACCCCCAGCTCACCACAACTTTCTTTCAGGCAGTTGTAGAGAGCATTAAGGTCTCCTCTCTACATGAGAGGTTATGTTAAATTTAGTCCTGTTCTCCTTGCAATAAAATATCCTGATTCTATTCAGAGAGAGAAGAGGCAGAAGGAATGGAAAGATATAAAAAAATGATTCAAAGAAAAGTCAGTAGACATTCAGTTTAAGTGGAGTAGAAGGTAACCAAGCCAAGTGGGGGAGATGGCCTGCTCACAGGTTTACACCAGAGAAGGAGCAGGAGTGAGGAAGAGGACTTTGGGACTAAGCCAGTGATGACAAGATGGACTTTACCATGAGAGACAGAGGGAGAAAAAAGGCTTGAAAAAATTAACCAAGAAAAAAAAGGTTAGTGGAAGAAAAGAAGAGAAGATGGGAAGAAGACTTTGAGAAGATAAATAACTTGTACTAGTGGTCCTGCCTTTCATTTTCCTTCTGTGATTGTCATGGAAAGAGAAGAATTGACTTACAGTTCTATTACGGACTTCATCAAGGACTGATTTGGGACTGGCCTTACTTAAGATTTTATCATCCCGACACTCAAAAAAGGGAATATAATAATGACATTTGCTGAGGCCACAAAGTTCAGAGGCATTGCCAGTATTGATTTGGAATGCTGCACAAAAAGATTCAGGTACTGGAGAAATAGATGGGCAAGGCAGTCCTGGAAGGTCAAGTAGAAAGCCTTTGGCTGGCATTTGTCCCAGGGAGAAGATAGCTTCTGTATCCAGAGCTGTAACGGTGCTAGAGATCCAAACATCAAAAGACTGAAAGATGAACTTTGAAAATATGAGCAAGTTTGGATCAGACTTGAATGTGCTCTATTTCTCAGCTATTGTATATTTTCAAAGGTTAATTAAACAAAACAAGCCTTTATTAAGGATTTGGGAAAGCTTTTCCATTAAGGAGAAGAGAAAAATTTTATGTTCCTGGTGCTTGGGAATAATGAGAAGGGTGGGGAGAAATTGGATTTCTTTATGTATAGGAAGCACCTTTCAGTGTGGCCACTGGTGGTGCTGGCTGTCACCAGTTTGAAAGCAGAGCTGCCGGGTAGGTTTCTGGGACGGGCAGCAGGTAAGGGATTGTGGTGGGGAAGGATGAAGCTCGTTTTGCTGCAAGATGATGTGGAAGGGCCTACCTTCTGCTCTCCCCAAGGGTCCCAAAGGAAAGAGGGCCTGGAGCTATTACTTGGCCATATGTTAGTTTGATAGCACCTGGTCAGCTGGAACTGTCGTGTTTTTAACTATTTCACTGTGTTGACTTTCAGGAACATCTTTAATTCAGGACATGAAGGCTTACCTAGAAGGAGCTGGGATTGAATTCTGTGATATCATCCTTCTCTTGGACGGCCACCCACGTCCAGCCCATAAAGCAATCCTAGCAGCCCGCTCCAGGTGAGTCACTGTTCATTAAAACTATAAAAAGTATTGTATGTGTAAAACTCAGTGCTGTACAGTCTGTGGGTCAGCTTGCTTTTTGTAGAAGACAGGGAGGAACTTTGTATCCACATAAAGTATAAGATGCAGCTTTGCTCAATGAGTGTAATAAGCCTTTAAGCAACAGTGATTAAATATTTTTCAATTTGGTACCCAGCAGGGGAAGATAGGAGGAAATTAGAACTGTAGAGACTCTCTAGAGAATGTATAAGAAGCTGCGCTGCAGGACAAAGAATCTGTAAAATCACAAGAAGGAAAAATGGTGTAAAGCATAAGGCTGTTTTAGTGAAGTGGAAAGCAACAGATGTCCATTGAGCTCAGAAAGAGTTCTAATGGTGAACATCCATTTTGAATCATGTGAAACTTGAATCTCTTTCTCATCTGCTGATATTTAAGACTGGGAATGAATAAGCATAGAAAAAAAATGGTGCATAACAGAGACTAGATTGTTTCTATACTTTGTTACAGAGGCAAGTAGTTTGCCCTTCTGAAGATGCATTCTGTTCTTCCTCCGCAGTGTTTGGATGAAGTGGGTTTGTCCCTCACTTGTGTGTTCTGTGTACCTGCACCTTTGTGTCCTGCAAGACATTAGGTGTTTGTATAAAATTTCTACTTCAAATACTGTCACAATTCTTTTTCCAGTCCCAGTAATAATATTCAGTATTAGTTACCGTAGTATTTTACCAGAAACATTTCACAACTCTTTAAAAGAAACCCGGCATGACTGGCAGTCACAGCCTGTAGATAGCAAGGAAATTCATAATGCTTTAAGCTTTCTGCTGGGTTTTATGCAAATTAGACAAAAATCAAAGCACCGTGTGTCCTAATTTTCAAGAAACAGACAAAACTCACGTAGCGTTGATGGAAATGATGGGGATTATTTTTGGAGTACTCTCACAGGCAGACATATGAAACAACAATTTAGCAGTGTTTTTGCCCAGGTTATCACCTGCATTTACTTCTTTGGAAGCTGCAATGCTTAATAGCTGCCTTTGAACAATACTGAGTTAAACCATCTGTCTGCAGAATGCATTACATTAGTCTTATTTCCTCTTCCAGTTACTTTGAAGCCATGTTCCGTTCCTTCATGCCAGAAGATGGGCAAGTGAATATTTCTATAGGTGAAATGGTTCCCAGCAAACAAGCATTTGAATCTATGCTTAGATATATTTATTATGGAGAAGTAAACATGCCTCCTGAAGACTCCCTGTATCCTTAAATCTGAAGTAATTGAAGGATTTACCTAAAGTGCATGTACAGTGTCTCAGCTCTAGCTTGCCAGGCTCAGGCTGAGGATTGTCAGGGCTGCATTAGCAATGGGAACCACATTTTAACGTCTGTCATTGCATTTGTGTTTACGATCGGTGCTGTTACCTTTGCTTGATGTTTTTTTTCCTTAATGAGATTAACAGCTACCTCTTTGCTGCACCTTACTATTATGGCTTCTCCAACAACAGACTGCAAGCGTATTGTAAGCAGAATCTAGAAATGAATGTCACAGTGGAGAACGTACTCCAGGTAATTGTCCCCAACTAGCTTTAATTAGTTGCTCGACTTGGATACAGGAAAGCCAAAGGGTCTGGGTCCAGTGGGCCTGGGATTTATTTGTTTTTCGACAAAAAATTTTGACTTGAAGCTGTAGACTGTAAAGGTGTGTACCTTTTAAGATAAAGCTACTGTGGGTTTTTGTAGGGAAGAGTTGAATGCATTGGAATTGGGGCCATGTTTGTGTAAGAAAGCTTGTGAAATGTAAGAAGATCAGAATACATTGTGGGACTATAAACAGCTTGTCTTCTTCATAATGTGCTTACCTGCTGCCTGTCCACGCTGCAGGCAACTCAAGTGTGCACGCGTGTTATCGAGATGCTGTGCCAGTATGGTCATCTGATACAGTAGATATGAGGTAGTTTCTTGCATAAATCGCTGACGTTTCATTCACATCCCTTGTTGGGGGTTAAGTACCCCCAGTGTCAGGTTCACTGAGTTGTTTCCGAAGTGACATCCACTGAGACTGTGCAGACCCTCCTGAGGACAGCAGCACTGAACAGCTTACACATCTGCAGGAACGCAGCCTCCGGTGGCTTTGCTTCCTTGTCTGCTTTTTGTGTCATTAGTGCTCCTGTGCTGAAGTGTTTAGGAGGTATTGCTTAACTGGCCAACAGGGTGTTCCTTTCGAACTCCTCATCCCTTCTAAAGGGCTTTTTACAGTGTACTGTATGCTCAGCAGTCATCTCCAAATCCTTTTTTCAGTAGACACCTGCAAATAGTGGGTGCAGGTGACATTAGTCTTGTTTTATCAGTAATGCTGACAGGATCTGGCAATGAAGTGGCAACAAAAATACTCTGTGATAGCAAAGCCATTTACTTGGTAGAAAACCGAACCCTCTGCAACATGAGCAGAATCAAATCCAGCGTTGACTGCTTTTGGCTCTTCCCCACACCAGTCTCACTGGGGCACTTCAGGGAACCTGGCTCTGAAACAGATCTGCAGTTTCCTACTGATTATCTCCTGAGGACTCCACAGGTTTTAAATGCAAGGCTTATTTCTGATTAGTTTAGAAAAGATTCAGGTTTGTAATGAAAAACACTGATGTTTCCATAGCTCAGAGGAATTATCTCCTATGAGTCAGAACAGTATTTGTGCATGGTACATCTGAGCAATGCAGAAGGAAAATCTTACCTTTGCTTTTGCTGTAGATTTTAGAGGCAGCTGACAAGACCCAAGCCCTGGACATGAAGAGGCACTGCCTGCACATCATTGTTCACCAGTTCACCAAGGTTGGTTGCATCTTTTCTGGGGCTTTTGAGAGCTGCTGTCCTCTGTCGCTGTGTTGGTTAAAGACGCATTAATATAGGAATCCATTTCATTCTTTCTCATGTGAGACAGCTGAGAGCTGGCTGCATGTCCTTGACACTCTCTGACAAGTCTGCTAGGCATACTTTTAACATTAAAAGTAAATAAAAGACTAGAACAGCCTAGTCTGGAAATGCGAGCACCTTCCAAAACAGAAGTTGCACAGAATTGCTTCCATTTCCACTTGTTCCAGCTGTTAATTTTGTGCCATGCCATCGTTGGGTTCTTGTGTGTATAACAAGATAAGTTTGTCATGTATTGAATGCACAAATTTCTCTTTCACTGGTAGCTACAAGTGTGGTGTTCATATTTCTGTTGAAATTTCTGTTGAAGTATTCCCCCTGTCATAGATGTCATATTGTCATGTGCTCAAAAGGCAGATTACCATGTCCTAGCTGGGCTTTTTGTGGTTTCCATGTTTTGATACACAGGATGATGAACTGGTGATAGAAAAGGTCATGAGCCTTGATGTGCTGATATTTCTATCCTTATTTGAGAGAATAAGGCTATTGTCATTTTGTCGTTCATATGAGATACGATTCCTCCATGAGAGTTTCCCAGCATGTCACCAGTTCATTGCACAACTGTTAACATTGCTGAAATTGGTAGGTAAATCACAGAGACTGTGAATTGGGATTTCTGGATGCTACATACTTGCTGATAATAATTCCATAGCTAGTATTCAAGTAGCTCTCTATCTTCTGTGTATATAATCTCACAGTCCTCCTGTTGTTACCCAGGGAAGCTCTACTAGGTCCAGTTGGTATCTAGAGATTGGATAGTCAGAGGGAGGTATTCGGGCTCCTTATTAAATGCCTAAGTTGCCCAAGTTTAATGCATTTTTACATTTGCAAATCATTAAAAATGCATAAAAAGCTTTGAGAGTGGAGCCAGCATCCAGGAATCCCACTCCTGGTGGAGGGACCTCAGCATGAGGTCACAGCCCCTGGCTTTGTCTTACACATCTTCTGGCCTCCTGAATCCTGCAGAGGGGCCCAGCTTCAGCATGGGATGGAGAATGACCCCACTGCAGGCTACGGGATGGCCTGGTGGTTGGCAAGCTCCTCGAGTTTGGGGTCAATGTGCTGTAGTCCCTGCGAGCTGAAATCTCATGGTCTCGACTTCCCAGTGGAGGCCACAGGAAAGCAAACAGGTTGGAGTGATTCCCACCAGAATGTACTGGGGGGAAATGAATATTGCAACATTTCAGAAAAAAAGATCTGAACTAACGGGTGTTACTCAATTGTACTCATCTTCACTAGCCAGAATATGTGGAAATGTTTTATATTTAAACTGTTGACTGTTAGAACAGTTTTCATCAAAATGTGGCTGGAAGACTGTCAAGCAGATGTGCAAGAAATCTTAATTATGCAATGTTTGTGTTTGGCCTGAGAGGCTTCAGTGTGTGATTTTTGGCCCGGCGCTGCGTGACTGTGTGTGCGTGGCTGGGCAGGAATGCTTGCTGTTCTGCTCCCTTGCATGCCACAGACTCTGAAAGGTGATTTGTTCTTGCTGTGCAAGCCCAGCGGGTCATCGAGGCTTAGACAGGCTGGGTGTATGGCTGTTGTGATCTCCTGTTCTTCCTGCTTGGTTAATGGTGTTCTCGATTCAGAACATTAAAGAGTTTTCCCCACAGTAAGAACACTAATTGAGGAGCTGTTCCCAGAGGTTCAGTAGTTTGGGCAATGTGTATTTAGGCTCTTGTGTGTCAGTACTGTGCAAAAGCCCTAATAAAACTGCTGTTCTGAAGTGTTTGATTGTACTCTGACACCAGCTCTGATCTGTTCCTCTGCAGTGTGTGTCTCTTGGCACAGAGCAGGATTCCCACCAGTGTTACAGGGGTCTCCTTCCCTCCCAGTCCTCGTGGCCCCTTATTTTGGGCATATTATTTCACACAGGTGTTATGCTGAGCTCTTTCTGAAAGTGTACTCAGCGGTTTCCTTCTCAGGTTTCAAAAGATGCTCAGAACATCTTTATGCTTTATCACAGATGAGCTTCTTAAAGTGAGGTGATTTATTTTATTAGATCAGATAATACAGGTTGGATAAGTGGACAGGCTTTTAGGCAGAGTCTGCTTTCAAGGCTGGACATGTATGTTAATAACTGCAGAAGGAGGGATTACTGGCTTGTTACTAGAAAGATGTGGAGAAGACAGGAAAGTGTAGAGCTCCTTTTTGATAACAGTTGAGCTTCTGAACGGTCTGAGTATAAAGTTTGTTGTAGATTCACATATATTTGATGTGGCAAAGGTTTTTGTTGGCTAGTGCTCCAGTGACCTGCTTTGACTGTGGGAGGCATACCAGCAAAACCAGCGTGAACACTAAACAGTGCTCTGCTTTAAAGCACCACGTCTCCTTAGGAGCGCAGAGGAGTGAAGAGATCAGGTCCTCAGTCAAGTTCAGATGATCTGGAGGTCAGTAGAAACACACACAGACTTCAAAGTCCAGGGCTGTGCTGCCGCCCGACTTTGCTTTTTAGGAGAGTGCTTAGTTTGCATCCAGTAACAGCAGAATTATCATTATGAATAGTAATTACTCCTTTCTTGGAGAGAGGCAGTGCTGGGGTCAGCAGTTCTGCTGTTCTCCATTCCCATTCCCTCCATGGAGCAGCCTGAAAGTGGAATGCAAGTGCAGGAAGTCACGAGTTGAGCTCCCAGGGGCCATTTTCTGCATCCCAGCTCCGCAATTGTAATTTCACACAGTACGCGCCCAGCCATGGCTTGACTGACCTGCGTGTTCATGTGGGGTGGCAGGGGTAAAACGATGGTACATCAGCTATGATTCGGGGAGGGTTTTAATTTCTTTGTGTTTTTCTGTTTTGTTTTTCTCTTCCTTGAAGGTCTCCAAGTTGCCAAATCTCCGCTCCCTAAGTCAGCCACTCCTTCTTGACATCATAGAGTCGTTAGCTAACCACATATCAGACAAGCAGTGTGCAGAGCTGGGCTCAGACATATGACATGCTTTGGTAAATTGGACTTGAATTTTTGCTCAAAAATCTAGCACTTTACGGCTGACTCTCTTTTTTACCATTCCATACTGAGCTGCTCAGTGTCTACACAATATAGCAGACGGCCAAGAGGAGCATGGACAGCTGACTTACTCTCCCGTGGATTTGCTTGGTTTGTACCTTCATGGAGAAGGGTTTGGTCTCTGTTACATAAATGCAAAATTGAAACCATTAAGGGAGTGAATTAATTCCACATGGTTTGGGGGTAAACTAAGGTCTGAATCAAGCCCATTACTACTTTTATACTGTAAAGTAAAGCAGTCATGAGTAAGAGAGTCATTAATACTTTGAAACACAATATTTAAAGAATACTATTTAAAGAACTTCAGTTGAAACAGCCAGGGGCTGCGAGTGGAAGTCAGATATAACAAAACTGGAAACAGAGAGCATGGTGTTAGCAGTGAAGCTGACTGTTGGACCAGAATGTAGTGACTTTTCAGAGGCTCGCCATGGCATGGATTAAAAGATAAACCCTTTTGCAACTGCCTTGATTGGTGGGCTGCAGGAAGTCCAGGCCTATGCTCTGCTGCAGGTCAAACTAGAAGATTACAGCGGTCCTTTCTGACCATCAAATCCATTAATCCTGTCTCACTAAGCCTTTCTATATCAATATATTAATAAAGAGTTAACATCTTCTCCCTGCATTACATGACTGACTTGGCTTTCATTTTGGAGAAAATTAAGCAAAAAGAACTCTTAGCTTGATGAAGGTCACTTTGTTAAAAAATAAATATCTGTGCTACATCTTGTTACTAATTTTACGCTGAAGTGTCTTCATTAGTGGCTGCCATTGCAGGAAGGTGAATGAAGGCAGAGCACCCTTCCCAGCCAGTTCAGAAGCAGCTGCTGTTCCCTCCCTGCTGCAGCTCCTGGCCGTGCTGGATGCCTCCCGCACTGCGGAGGGGACAGAGAAGCTTTACCTCTCCCTGGCTGCTCAGCTGTGCAGCTTGGGAGGGGATCAGCTGGTGGTTAAACATCTGCTGACCGAGCTGCTCCCCTGCCCTGCTGAGAGCCACCGAGACAGCCCAGAAGAGGGAGGGACGGAGGCTGAGAATCAAAAGCTTGTCCTGCCTTACATCACACCAGCATGCAGAGGTCCTGGGACTGTGCCAGGGGAACCCGAACCCCCGTCCCCGTCCACCCAGCAGGACCGGGAGGAGGCAGCACAGCAGGTCAAAGCCCAGCCGTACCCGTTAGCGATAGCTGTCGGTTCCTGGTGCAGTGCGAGGTGCGAGCTCCTGTTCGGCATCCTGTAGCATTAGGTGCACATGTGTGTTTCGGCATGCTGACGGCATTGCGGTCTCTGTGCAGAGGAGAAGCTGTTGTTTTCATTTAATCCAAGGGAAATGCTTTATGGACCAGTTGATCCCAGCTGATGGCTTGCTCGGGTGAGTCAGACCAGAGGTGGCAGATGCATCTGAGAGCCAAAGACTCATTTTCAACCTGGGGGATTATTTCCAGATGCCTCAGAGGTAATGAAGTCTCTTGTCGGGGGTTGTGTTAATTGTACCAACAATCTGCATTTTCCCTGGGAAAGCAGAGGATTGCAAATGGAGAAAGGTTATAAACTACAGTTTGTAATAATACTAAAAGTTACTTTCAGCAATGCTGAATCCACTAGAGGACACCCATTTTCCAAAGATGCGTAGCCTGGTGAGGAAGGTGACTTCATCCATGTGGTAACCAGCCCCTTTGACTCCATTTTATGTAATGATTTGGGGTTTGGAGCTTATTGCTGAGCACATCAGCGATGAAATGTGCAGCCTCTGCACCCTTGGAGCTGCACACTGCAGGCGTCTTTGTTTCGGAGGTGGTTTTGGCTTAGTCTGGGTGTATGCTCCAGTGACCTCAGTGCTTGGTCAGACTTGCATCAGTAGGATATATTGTCTGAAAAATTGCAGTCAATGGAGCTGCTACGTTGTTGTGCTTTGCCTCTGGGCTGCTGGCGTGCAGGGAGCTGGGAACTTGCAGCCCTCGAAGAGAGGAGCCATGGGCCGATGCGTGGGCAAGGCTGGCCCTGCTCAGCCCCAGCCGTTGCCCTCCTGGGTCTGGGGGAAGGAGGCCTGGAGGTGCCAGAGCTCCCCACAGGGGCAGGTGGATGCACAGCCCAAAACGAGCTGTGCTGCTGTCCTCACGGATGCACCTCTGGCCTTCCTGGGGAAGTGCCCTCTGCATGGAGGTCCTGCAGGAGCAGCATCAGAGCAGCTACTTCCCAAGGCACTTCGGCAGGGTGAGCTCCAGCAAGGTTGGGTTTACTTGTGCTTCCTGAGGCAATCGAGTGGTCTCACCTCCACCTTAGTGCATCCTGTTGAGCCATGGGCCTCAGGGGCCTTTGTGGCCACTGGGATCCCAGGGTTCGTGGTGTTGGTGTGGCCTTTGCCAGCTTTGTGTTGGAATTTGGCTTCAGGGAACACGCTTTTGTTCTTGCAGTTGATGGGGAACAAGTGACAGTGTGGCTGTCTAGCTTGCTCCTTGTCTTATTCCTACAGTCTCCTCCGTATGTAGGCCACGCTGGCCCTTTGAAGCCCTCAAGTCATGTTTTACTTGCATCATTGTCCATCCTCTGTGGGATTTATCCCAGCAAAAGGCACGGAGCTGGTTCCAGTGAGGCATGCGGCACCGTGTACGTGTCAGCTCGGGTTTGTTGCCCCTCGCTGTGCGGTTTGCAGTTAGTGCCTGGCTGCTCACCAGCGCAGACGGTTATTCTGATGGAACACTTCAGTCTAAAAGCCCATTAGGCTGCGCGTGGGATGGAGCCCCCCCATCCATTATGCTGCTGCTCGGAAATCTGTTCTGGTCGCTCCCTGCATCTACGGGCCAAGCTTAGGAGATGGTCTTGACCCAGCTGCTGTTCCTGCACCACAGGTCCATGGGGCCAGGCTCCATCCTTGATCCCTGCCTGCGCCGGGGCTGGAGGGCAGATCCCACGCCACGCTCCCCATTTGCTCACAGGTCTTGCGGGGTTTGTTGCGTTGCCGGCCCATGGGAGGGCACTGTTCTGCCCAGGGCAGAGGTGGCACGGCAGGGACGCATCCTGCCCTCCCCAGCCCCAAACTGAGCCCCAACCACGGGGAGAGGAGGCAATGCCTGTGGGGGGACGCAGACACCAGCTCCTGAAGAGACAGGTGGAGAAAGCCAGGGCTCACAGCTGCAGAAAAATAATTCCCATCCCATCCTTTGCAGCACACAGTGGGGGTTGAAGCCAGGACCCTTCCCAGCACAGAGACACCCATCCCCACCGTGCTGGGGGGTCCTGCTGGGCACATCCAGCCCCAGCTGTGGTGCAGGTCGGTGCAGGCACCACCGGGCCCCCGGCAGAGGACCAGAGGACTCTGTGCCAGGCCCATCCCTCCAGCGTAAACGCCGGGGAGAAGCCACCAGCCTCCTGGGGGCCTGTGTGTCCCTGAGCAGGGCTGGCGAGGTCCCCTCCTGGGGCATCAGGCTGGTTCCCGGCCAGGAGGAGCGTGGGTTCACGCTGAAACTGCATGGGGGTTGCTGGGAATAGGAAAAGCGCAAAAAGGTAAAAATTGCAAAGTTTAATAAGGAAACGTGTGCAGTGGGGCTCACTGAGGGCCTGCCAGGGGAAGCGCCCCGGGTGGGCACAGAGCCGAGGCGCAGGAGCGGTCACTCGTTCTCTGTCACCTCCAAGCCCAGGATCTTCTTGACGTAGTTCTGGACGTTGACGTGGAGCTGGGGGGCCGTCGCCGAGAAGGTCTCCATGGCCAGCGCCCGGGCCGACTCCGAGCCGCCCCACATGGCGCGGTAGAGGGGCAGGGTGTACTTCTGCTTCCCCTGCCGGAGAGAGTGGCAGTCAGGCCCCAGCCTCCTCCCTGCCACAGCGCTGGCCCCTCACGGCCACCACAGGGAGCACTGGGGCCTGCCGTGGGCCGGGGGGGTCCTGCATCCCCCCTGGTGTAACCCTCGCCCCCTTGGAGGGATGGGACGCTGCCCAGGATGGGACAAACCTGGCTGTGGAGGAAGTCCTTGACCTTGCTGTACTCGGACTCGTGGTTGTTCTTGAGGACGATCTGGCACCAGCGCAGCCGCAGCTCGGCGTTCTGGGCCTTGGAGATCTTTGGGTACATCGCACTCAGCCTCTCCACGTTGCCTGCGAGAGAGAGCGATCGCCTCTGCTCCCATGGGGCCTGTGATGTGAATCCTCCCAGCCCTGGGCTCCCCGGCACCCCGGGGCTAGGGGGAGGCCGCGCGGGTGCAGCGGTCACTCGGCACCGGGCGCAAGGAGAGGTGAACGCAGGCGGTGACACCATGGCTGAGCCAGCCTGGGCACAGCTGGGCTCCGCACTGCCACCACACACGTGGCCCCATGGAGCAGGGACGGACCGACTGATGTGCACCAGCACGTCCCAGTGATGTCCTTGCATCCCCGGCCAACAGCCCGGACCATGTGCGATGCCACCCTGGGATTCCCCAGGGCACTGGAGGCAACCTGGCCCTCACCTTCGGGTAGGGGCGACTTCTGCAGGATCTGATCCAGGAAGTAGACCAGCTGGTACGTCTTCCAGGCTGTGATGTCCACGGCTTCGATCGCCTCCATGTTCAAGCCGTCGGCTGCCCACAGCTCCGCCAGCTCGTCCGCTGGCTTCATCAGCTGCTGCCCCGGGGAGAGGTCGGGCAGGAAGGGCGGCCAGCCCGGCGTGTTCAGCCAGCGATCGAACTCCAAGCCTGCGGTGAGGCAGGGAGGGAGAGCTGGGGGGTCTCTGGGGCTCCTGACTGGCCATCGGGCTGAGCCCCGTCCCCGCCCAGCAGGACCCAGCACAGGCATTGACACGCACGTGGTCTGCAGCAAGACCAGCACCAGAATGAAAGCCCGGCAGAGAGGAGGCAGTAGGCAGAGTGGTGCTGATGCTGAGCTCTCGTCATCCTGGGAGCCAGGCTCAGCAGCTCTCCACACTCGGGTGGAAGAAGGCTCTGGGACCCCCCAGGTGCTGAAGCCGCCACCGCCCCGCACTGACCTGGGAGCGAGTCCACGCCTTGCTTCTTCAGCTCCGGGAAGTACTCCAGGAAGAAATTGAGGGCATCATCCGCTGTGATGCTGTGGAACTTGAACCGCTCCACGTAGGCCTGTGGGGACGGCCGGGGGGGGGCTGCCACACGCTCTCACTGACTCTGCCACAGGTCCCCTGGCATCTCCCTGAACACCCCCACCCCAGAACCATCTCTGTTTCCCCCCTCTCCTCGGCCACCCGGCTCAGCCCTTCCTTCCCAGCTCCCCCTGTGCTCCTTCTTCCGACCGCAGCGTTTCACATCGCCCGGCCCCAGTTTGCCGCGGGCACAGCGCGGGCTCCCCAGCACAGGCGCACTGCCCCTCCGCCTACCTGCAGGAAGGCGTCAAACTTGCCCTGGTCCCCCACGAGATGCGCCAGGTAGCTGACGAAGCAGTACCCCTTCTCGTAGGGAGTCTCGTTGTATGTGTCATCCGGGTTGACGCCTAGCAGGGGAGAAGGGAAACCGCTCACAAGTGATCTGCCGTTCTGCAAAACGAGCGGTGCGCTCGGGTTCACACTTTCCACACGGAGTGCAGCCCTACCATACCCTCCCGGTGCCCTCGGGCACTGCCAGCACCGTGCCGGGAAGTGCCCCAGCAGCAGGGCCTCCCCCCAGCACCGCCCGCGGCCAGGCACGGGGGCACCCACAGACCTGGCTCGATCACCACCCGGAGCTTGTTCAGCGGATGGTCCTCCCCGGTGTTGTCCATGTGCTGGCGCAGCAGGGCCCTGCCCGTCGCAGCCTCCAGGCAGGTGTATGCTGAACCTGGCACGGACAAGCAGAGGCGTTTGGAGACCCCGACCCGCACGCTTCACGCCCCGTGGTGCCTGCCCCAAGCGGTGAGAGCGTGACGGGTGCTGCTACAAGGGGGAAGCGGCGTTAGCTTGCTCGCCGGCCTGCCCCATCGCTGGGTGAAGGGACAGATGAACGAGGCGTTTGGGTGGGAAGCGCAGCAATGCAGCCCTGGGTTAGCGAGAGGACCGCTTACACTGCCAGGGAGCTGGGAAGGCAAAGGAAAGGTGAGGCTGGGCAAGATTACTGCTCCCCAGCCCGGCAGCGCTCCATGTCCCTGCTATGGGGATGTGGTGGCTCCATCCACGCCTGGGACAAGCTTAGTTGCTGTTAACCAGAACCCCCAGTGCTTTGCAGACCACTGCTCTTCTCCTGCAGGATCTCCTGCAGGATGCAGCACAGGCCCCAGCCCCACACACGGCTCTAGGAAGAGGTACAGAGCCCATGGCACGGACCCCAAAGCCCCGGGCACAGCCACGCACCGTAGACCTCGGTGGAAATGCGCCTCTGCGCGTACATGGTGAAGCCCTCGTTCAGCCAGAACTCGCCCCAGGTGGCGTTGGTGACCAGGTTGCCGAACCAGCTGTGGGAGATCTCGTGGATGATGACATCCACCAGGGAACGGTCCCCGGCCAGCAGGCAGGGCGTCACGAAGGTGATGCAGGGGTTCTCCATCCCGCCGAAGGGGAATGAGGGCGGCATGAAAAGGACGTCGTACCTGGAAGGGAAGAGCTGGCGGCTCGGCACGGACCCACCTCTTCCCGCAGCCGTGGCCCAGGAAACGCTTCCTCCCCAGCCCCAAGCAACAGGTCCCATCATACCTGCCCCAAACATAGGGTCCAAAGAGCTTCTCGCCCACGGCCAGGAACTCCTCGATCACCCCGTCGTACTCCTTCTTAGCAGCCTCGATCAGGCAGGGCTCGGCCCAGACACGGCTCCTGCAGAGACCAACAGAGCTCAGGCCAAGCAAGGGAAGGGAGACCCTCCAGACCCCGAGGAGCGGGGACTTTGGGGGACATTCAGCCCCACTGATCAACCCCGCTGAGTCAGGGCAGGGTGCGTCTGCCCTCCGAAGAGTTTCTCCCCGCCCTGCCCCGACCAGCGCGTTGCGTCCCCAAGAGGAGGCAGCAGCACCAGGGCACCCTGTCAGACCAACGTCACGCAGGGGAGAGGCCTCCTGCAACTCGAGTGCTTGGCCAAGTGCGTAGAAGAGGAAGTTTTAACCATTAGTAGACTTTCACCCTATTGCTTCATCAGACAGTAACTGCACGTGTTTATTCTGCGACAACATAAAAGCCTGGTGATAAATAAAGCTAATGAGAGTCTAACTGCTGCAATCTCTCTCCTAGCCTGAATGTCAAAGGGCTTTTATGGGGTTACTGTACCAGGCAGGAGCAGCAACGACCAACGTGGGGAAGAGATGTGGGAGCCTCCGCAGCGAGCAGACGCTGCCCACGTGCACAGGGCAGAGCCAAGCGCTGCCAGGGACCCCTCCAGGGCCAGCGGAGCTGGGCTCCACGGCCAGCGGTGGCTCCCACGGCCGTGACTTAACGCCCAGGTTGCTTCTGCAGGCGCTTACCTTGGGCCAACTTCAGCAGACACAATGTCCCCGACAGCCAGGGCGATCAGGTAGGAGGGGATCGGATGGTCCATCTTGAAGACGAAGGTGTTATCTTTCTGCTTCTCCCAGGTTGTGGCGCTCATCACAGCCGTGAAACCCTCGGGGACCTGGAAACATCGACAAAACGTCCATCAGCTCTGCACTGCACGAAGCGGGGTGTCACCCAACCCGGCTGGGGACACCACGACATGTCCCCAGAGCCAAGCCCCAGCCAGCCGTGCTGCTCACAACCGTCCCTTCCGCACCGCAGCCTTCGGGACAAAGCAGCCGAACCTCTCCCCGCAGCCGCAGAGGCACACTACAAGCACGGCCGTGCTGCCGCGCACCGAGCCCGGCCAGTCCCGCAGCCCCAGCGCTGCAGGGCGCACGGGCACAGCAGGGAGCAGCGCACCAGGCACATGAAGGCAGGAATCAGCACGTGCCCTGCAGAAACCGGCTCTCCTCCCCTTCCTTGCACAACAACTCGTTATCCCTGTTCATCGGGCCTAAGTAAGCTCCGCAGCTGCTCCGCCGGCCTGTGCCGAGCCAGGCACGGCTCCTGCAGCCCCAAGCTGGGCTGCTCCCATGGGACAGGGACAGGAGGTGAGCCTGGCGGTGCTGGGCAGGGCACGGTGCCCGGGGTTTTCCAACAGATGAGCCCCGCGCTCACCCATCAGGAGGAAGCTCTGCTAGAACGTTTGGGGAAGAAATTAGAGCAAGAGGGAGAAAAATAAATTCCTGCATCACCAGCCGATGGCACAGCCTCAGTGTGTCACCAGCATCCCAGTGCCTGGTGTCACAGCCCGCAGCAGCGTCCCTCGCCCGCAGCAGAGGGGCTGGCAGCACTGCTGATGGCTGCGCTCACCCAGGAGAGGGGAGAAATCTGGGTTTGAGTGTTTTGTTTCAGGTTAAACAAAAAGGGAACGGCACCCGCTGCTTGCAAGGGGACCAAACTGGGTTTTCCACAGTAACAATTTAGAGGAATTATTCAGACAGATGCATCCCTACGAGGAGACCAGAGAGGTTCAAGCACCAAGTTAATCCCAGCTGTTAACTGGCACTTCTGCATCAAGTACGGGGTATTTTGGCAACCTCCCAATTGGAGACAAAAGCTGTCAGCTCATCACCTGACACACACCCGCTTTCACGCGATTACACGAACCAGCGTCCGCAGACGTGGCTGGGGAAGGGTGGGAAGAAGGGAGAGGACTGATTTGGGCTGTATTTACTTATAGAGGAAAACAGAAGTACAAGCTGGATATTTCTCAGTGCCTTCTCTGCTGGGGGCCTGCAGGGAGGGATTTAAGGAGTGTAATGCAATCGTCTCGAACCCGCTGCCACACGGGCTCTGGGCTGTACTTCTGCAGCAGGACGCAACACCCGGACACTTCAGTGCGTCCAGTGAGAAGCCGGCAGCTTCCTGCCGCCTCCCCTTGAGCGCTTACAGACCAGGGCATGACGGGGGCTTTGCTCTAGAAAAGCTTCGTGAAGCTGGCGGGGTTTGCACCCCGCGTCCCTCCTGGGGAGCCGCTTACCTGCACTGTGGCTGAGTATGTGCACTTAACTGCTGGAGTGTCAAAGCCAGGGAAAAAGGATCTATTCAGGACGGCCTGGCCTTGAGTGTACATATAGGGCTTCTGCTTCCCCGCTGTCTGCTCGGGGGTGAGCCAGCACACCTGGCGAGAGACAAGAGACAGCGCTGTGAGCTGGGGGCTTTACCTGGACCCGTGCCGAGTAGGTGCTCTTCGTGCCTGGGGTGTGGAAGCCGGGGAAGAAGGACCTGTTGAGCACAGGGAAGCCAGAGGTATAGAGGAAAGGCTTCTCCTTCTGGGCAGTTTGGGAGGAGTCCAGCCAGGACATCTGCAGCACAGGCGGAACAGCAGTCGGTGAGGCCGCGGCGGGCAGCGAGCTTCCACTCGCCGTCCCCACCAGCCAGAGGCCGGCTCGGTGCCGAGCGGCTCCCCTCTGGGAGAGGGGCTGCGGGGCCGCGAACAGCCCGGGACGAGCCCGTCCCACGCCAGACACCTTCGCCACGAGGCCGGCCGGACCGCGGACTGGACGCGCTCCAGGTGAGAGATGTCCCCGTGTCCCCACATCGCCTCGTCCCCAACGTCCCCGTGCCCGCTCCGGTTCCTGGCACCCCGCAGCCGCTCACCCCGGGCCCCTCGCCCGCTTCGTAGTCGATCCGGACGGCCAGCAGCTGCCCGGGCTGCGGCGCTTCGGGCAGGGAGAGGTGCAGCGCGGAGCCGTAGCTGGCGAAGGGGCGGCTCTCGAAGGGCAGCTCCCGGCCTTCCCCGGCCTCGGCCCCGCCGGGCGGCAGCAGCGCGGCAGCCCGGGGGCAGTGCGGCCGGGCCGGTGCCGGGGGAAAGGTGCCGTGCCCCGGTGTCCCCGGGTGTCGCCTGTCCCCGTCTCGGGGTCTCCTGCCCGTGGCGGGGGGGGTGCAGGAAGCGACTGGGGAAACTGAGGCACGGGGCTGGCCGCGGGGGGGGCGGCACCGTCCCCGGGCAGAGCAGCTCGGGGCCATCGGCTCGGGGCCTTCCCCCGCGATTCACACCCCAGAAGGTGCCCTGCGGCCCTTCACGCCCTGCAGACCCCAGGGCCATGTGGCAAGGGACACCTGGGTGACAACCCCTGCTCCCAGCCGTGTCCCCCCGGCCCTGCTGGCACGGGGACAGTAGGGAGGGCAGCGGGGACTTTGCGACAGTGCCTGGCCAGGGCCTGGGTGTCCCCGTCCCCGCTGCGGCCATGCGGGACCAGATGGCTCCTGGTGGCACCGGAGGATCCCAGCCCAGCTCTGCACTGCAGCACCGGGACCGCTGGGCACCGGGGAGCCTGGAGGAGGATTTGGGCAGGCTCCGGGTGCGGCCCCGTGCCTCCAAAATGCGTGCGAGCCCTGGGCCAGGGTGGGCGAAGCATCTCGGGCACGGAGACCCAAGGCGCGCGTTACACCGGTGCTCCCGCTCTCCTGGGTTTCACCTCGGAAAAATCCAACTGGGAGGGAAGCCAGGAACCCGCGCGTGGCTGGGTGTGCCGGCTGCGGCTGCGGGAGAGCTCCTGGCGTGCGCCCGGGCAGCCCCTGGCCCCTCCACGGTGTTTTGGAGCAGGGCAGCGGCACAAGACGCGGGCACCCAAATTCCCAGCAGAGGGGTGAGACTCCCGCCGCTGCCCCCCCCTTGCTCGCCCGGTATCGCCCCAGTTCCCAGCCACTGGGATGCCCCAGGAGAGACGCAGCCGCTGGGCTCACAGCCCGCTCCCAGCTCGCTGCTGCCAGCCCTGCCCCTGCCTCAGTTTCCCTCTGTGCTCTGTGGGCATCGCTCCCCATCCGACACGGCCCGACGGTGCGTNCTGGCCCTGCTGGGCAGCGGGGTATAAATAGCCGAGCTGGGAGCTTTTCCTGCCCAGAGCCCCACGCTGCAGCCCATGGACAGGAAAAAGGTGTTTCCGGCCGTGCACTGGAGTGGGGCTGGGCCCCGCAGGGGACAAGTGGGACCGGGGCCAGGTGCTCCCGCCCAGGGCACACAGGGAGCAGCCCCGGGGCCGAGCAGGGTTTTGCTCCCACCTGGAGCTGCCCCCAGGGCTGGCAGAGGCTGCCAGGCCGGTGATGTGTCCGTCCCTGTGGGACTCAGGAGCCAACACGGGGGACACCGGGCTGGCCCTTGTCCCTTGGTCCTTGCCACCGTGTCCTTCCGCAGCCTCTGTGTGCCCCAGGCAGGGGGAAAGCCAGGCAGTGATGGACTTGGGACGTGCTGGCTCTGTCCTTGGGAAAACCCCAGAAATCCTCAGAAATGGTTCCTGGGGAGCCAGGACCTGCTGTGGGACCTGGGTGCAGGCGGTGGCTCAGCTGACAGCCCCAGCATTTCTGCAGGCATCACACGGGGAAACTGAGGCACAGCCTGCAGGTTGATGGCAAACCTGGCAAAGCCCATGAGTCCTCCTTGCATGCTCCCAGGTGGGGCACAAGCCCACCCCAGTGGCCCCCACCCACTCCCCCAGGTTGAGGGAGGGCCCCAGGCCCTGCTCATTAGCAAAAGGCCTCTGACGAGCTTTGTGCTGCCCGAGTGAGGGCNCTGGGGGCTGGACCCCCCGCATGGTCTGGGTCCCAGAGCAGGATCCGGGCTTCCTCCTTTGTGCTGGGGGGGTTTCCAGGTGAGTCCTGGTGTGCGGGGACATCAAAATGGGAACGAGGATGGGGACAGGAATGGGGACAAGGAAGGGAATGGGAATGAGGATGGAGACGGGGGTGGGGGAGCCTGGAGCGGGGCTGGGGGTGCAGCCAGGGCTNGCTGGCAGAGGCTGCCAGGCCGGTGATGTGTCCGTCCCTGTGGGACTCAGGAGCCAACACGGGGGACACCGGGCTGGCCCTTGTCCCTTGGTCCTTGCCACCGTGTCCTTCCGCAGCCTCTGTGTGCCCCAGGCAGGGGGAAAGCCAGGCAGTGATGGACTTGGGACGTGCTGGCTCTGTCCTTGGGGAAACCCCAGAAATCCTCAGAAATGGTTCCTGGGGAGCCAGGACCTGCTGTGGGACCCGGGTGCAGGCGGTGGCTCAGCTGACAGCCCCAGCATTTCTGCAGGCATCACACGGGGAAACTGAGGCACAGCCTGCAGGTTGATGGCAAACCTGGCAAAGCCCATGAGTCCTCCTTGCATGCTCCCAGGTGGGGCACAAGCCCACCCCAGTGGCCCCCACCCACTCCCCCAGGTTGAGGGAGGGCCCCAGGCCCTGCTCATTAGCAAAAGGCCTCTGACGAGCTTTGTGCTGCCCGAGTGAGGGCTTCAGGGGCATGGAAATTTGGGCTCAGCTGGATTAACCCCTGGGTTTGGGGGTGCTCAGAGGACTGGGGCTCCCTGGGATAGCGCCGTGACCCAGCCAGCCCCTGGCCGCTTTTGACGGCTGATCCTGCCCTCGCCCCTTGCTCGACGCGCAGCCCCCAGCCCCTGCAGTGCTGGTGTCCCCATCCCGTGCTGGTGTCCCCCTGCCACGCTCCCGTCACTCTGCTGTCCTGGCTTTGAAGCCGGGAGAGGCGCGGGGTCCCCGTGAGCACCCGTGCCCACCTGCACACTGCTTCACCGCGGGGCCCGCAGCAGCCGAGGGGTTCGCCCCCCACATCCCAGGTGCACCCAGCGCCATCTCCAGGTGCCGCCCTGGCAGGGTCCTGCCCTCCCCACCTCCTGCAGCCGCCTCGTGTCCCCGTGCAGTCATGGTGGCACCAACCTCGAGGGGTGAGCACCCACTGGGTGCTGGACACCCACTGGGGCTTTCACCCTCTGTGATTTACCCCAGAGCAGGGTTTGGCTATGGAGGGGATGGATCCAGGACACTTGATGCTGCCCCNCTGCCCCTGGAAGCACCAGGAGCCAGAGTGCCCCCAGGCATTGCACGGGGAGGGGACAGGCAGGGACGAGCCACTGTCCCCAGGGTGCAGGAGCCCACTGGGGCAGTGTCACTGGTGTCCTGGCATCCTCTTCCCACTGGGGTGCGGGAATCAGGCTCCGCCGGTCTGTGCTGTGCTGCAGAGGGTAAGTTTGGGGTGGGAGCCAGGGCACGAGTTCCCGGGTCAGGGCGATGCCCGGTGTCCGCACGGGCTGGGGCATGGACCGAGGGCAGCCTTGCGGAGAAGGGCTTGGGGGTGTTGGTGGATGAAAAACTGGATGTGAGCTGGCAGCGCGCGCTTGCAGCCCAGAAAGCCAACCCTAGGCTGGGCTGCATCAAAAGAAGCGTGGCCAGCAGGGCGAGGGAGGTGGTTCTGCACCCCAAACCATTCTCTGATTCCCTGATTGATTTTCCTGGGTGCCGGCTGCCTTTCACCCAGTCCCGTGGTGGCGGGCAGGCAGTCCATGCTGAGCAGGACAACTTTCCCACACGCTGCCACCAAAGCCACATCCTGCCCCAGCCCCATGGCTGCAGCCACCCGGGCAGGGACGTCCCCACTGTGGCCTCGTGGGAGCTGCAGGGGCTGGGTTTCGGGCAGTGCCGCCCGCTCGTGGGGTCCTGCAGGACAGAGGGGCTCTGTGCACTCGGGGGCACCTGGCAGGGGCTGGGGCACGGGGGTGCAGAGCCCACGAGGCTGCGGTCATCTCCATCCTCATCCTCGGCTGTCACCGGACACGGCCGCGGGGCCGGTGCGGATGCGGCCGGGTCGCGTCACCTCCGGCAGCAGGGCAGGCTGGCCGGCAGCGGAAACTCCCTCGGCTTGGGGCTGAGCAATAACTCCTGGATCCTCCTCCACCCCTTCCTCCAACTCCCCCCACCGGTTTTCCTTGTTTTTTCTCTCCCCTCTCTCTCTCTGGGCCCTTTCCAGAGGAGACATCTATGCCACGGGGGGACAAGGGGGGAAGCTGGAGCACTGCTCTCCTTGCACGGGCTGCTCGCTGCGGGCAGCTGGGATGCTCAAGGATGCTCAGGTGTTGCTCAGGGATGCTCAGAGGATGCTCAAGTGTTGCTCAGGGATGCTCAGAGGTTACTCAGAGGATGCTCAGGCTCTCCTCCAGGAAAGCTGGGACTCCTCCATGTGTGATGGACTCAGGGTCACTCCATCAGCTGCATCCCTTTGAGCAGAAAGGTTTCATCTTGGGTGTAAGGGGGTGCAGGGACCGGGGCTGGTGCCTGCTCTGGGGCTGCTGGGGCAGTGCGGGGTCCGGGGGCTTTTCCCACAGCGTGCACTGGGCCAGCCCCTTACATGCGTGACACTGGCCTTTGGGGACACCTGCATCAGGGACACGCTGAGGGTTGTGCTGGTGGAGCCCAGGGATGCTGCTCCCAGCCGGCTGCATTGCGGCGATCGGTTTGAAGCCGGGAGGGCAGCAAGTGCTGCAAACCCCCGTTAATACCCGAGCAGCGAGGTGTTTGCACGGCACTCGCAGCTGCTGCAGATTTGCAGCTCACTGGAAAATCCACTCATCCCATTAAGGATTCCCCAGGGCTTTTGCTTTCCATTGCAGATGCCCGCTTGTCCCGAGGAGCCCATCCCAGGCAGGGTGAGGGGCTGCCTGGGTTTGGTGGTGGCCGAGCTCTGTGCCGGGCACGCAGGGGGCTTGGGGCAAGTCCCTGCTGCAAGAGCTGCGTGTTTATGGTGGGAGAGTTTGTGGTGGGAGATCCCATCCCACGTGCCTGCGTAACACCGGACCGATAAGCGTTGTGGGAATGGTCCCTAGGGGATTCTGCACTCCGGCGCGGGGGGATGCGGGGGAATGCAGCCTGGCCGCACACCCTCGGGGGGAACAGGGGGGCACTCGGGAATCGGAGCCCCAGCACAGCTTCCCCTTGCTCGATTCGGTGTCTGGAGCCGTGCCGCTGTGTGAAGGTGGCACAGCTTTAAGCTCAGCCGCATGGGGCCTTTGCGGAGAGCGCGGCAGCGATGGCCCATCTGCAGCGCAGGTTCCGGCTCTCTGTTTTCTGACGGGTTGAAGCTGCCCCGTTGGGACGTGGCACGCCAAACCCATCGCTGTTTCCCCAGCGTTACCTGGCACCCTGCAGCACCTCTGAAATCCTTGGCCCACTTTGGGGGAGAAAAATGACCTTTTGGTTAGCCCGGGGATGCGCTGGGGGTGTGCAGCCCGTGCTGGCACGGGGAGATGAGTGCAGCCGTCCCACCGCACGCGTACGCACGCAAACACGGCGGCATCCGCCGAGCTGATGCGTTTAGCAGCCCTCCGGCCAGCTGCGGCTTCCCGCGGCCGGCTCCGCAAAGCCAGAAAGCTCCGGGTGCTTCCAGGTTTCGGGGCTGAGGGCCGGGGGGGCCGTTTCCACCCGGCGTTGTTGGAGCCGGGGGGACGAATGCAGGCGCAGAAGCCGCGACATCTGCTCTTGCTCAAAACCCCGAGGAGCAAGAAGCTTCCTGCTGCTCGCTTTGCTGCGGCCGGGCCGGCTCTGCAGCCCGTCAGGACCCGGGGACGTGGACAAATGATGGGACGGGCCCCGGGGAGCCGGGCCCAGCCAGGAGTTTGTCCAGATGTGAGCCGTCCAAGCAGCCCTCTCTCCAGCTGTTTGCTTTCGGCCCTTCCCAAGAGCAGCGCTGTCACACCGGGCTGTATGACGGCTCCTGGCCGGGTCTCGTCCGGGGTCCCCAGCCTGGGGGGGGCACCCACAAGGGAGATTTTTTTTTTGGG
>VXAA01002061.1:168974-194958 GCA_013399115.1 Anseranas semipalmata
CGGGGGCGGGGCAGGCAGATCGCAGGGACGGGACGCGTGAGGCCAGGCTCGCTGCTGGGGCTTGGGCCCATTCGTGGTCCCGCCGCTGGGCTCGTGGACATCAGTCCCCAGCCCTGGGTAAAGCCGGATCCTTCTGGGGCAGGGAGCACGGAAGGGTTGTGGGGGGATTTGTCACTAACGGGTCTCCACCCACTGGTGTTTGTGTGCTTGGGGGGATTTCGGAGTCCCCCCGTAATGCTCTGCTCTTAGGGGGGGTTCCTCAGCCTCTCCAAGAAAAATTCTTGCAGCTTCCCTGAGGGTGCAGGGCTGGCCCATGTAGGAATGGCTGCTTGTGCACGAGCTGAGGAAGTTTCGGGGGTGGCTCCCAGCCTGTGGTGGGGCCAGCTTTGGGGCCGCTCAGAGCCTGGGGTGGTGCTGAGCATCCCTGTGGACGGTGCTTGCCATCTGAAGGCTTGGTCAGTTGGCTGGTGAGGGCCAAACGCTGCCAGATCTGTCTTGCGAGCCCCCTGTTTGCTGAAATGGGCCATTTTTCAAAATGTGCGGACCACTGGGCTTCCTGCGGTGAGGGAGGGCTGGTTCTCCGCTGCCAAGCAGGGCAGTGCTTGGGGCTGAGCGCTCAGGAGCTGCCGTGCATCTTTCCTCGCGTGGGGCTGCGGGCTGCGCTGCCTGCGTTCGTGGGAGTTGTAGCTGTGATTCCACGGCACTCAACCGAGCCACCAACGACCTGGCACGTCCTTGACGGGGCACGCCGACAGGGGCTTGGAGATGTGCAGGGGGGCAGCGTGCCAGCAGCGTGGCGGTGGTTGCTCCATCGCCTCGTGGGTGCCGGTGGTGGAACTGTGACTGGGGGCGCGTGAGCCCAGACACGTGCTGAGCTTCTGGTCCTGACCTCTTTGCTTGTCTGCTGGTGTGCTCCAGGGAGGTGAAAGCCTCCTCGGGGGGGGGATATTCCTTCTGCAAACCAACCCCTGGCGGTGGGGACAGATGCAGGCAGGATGGGATCCAGGAGAGGGGCTTGCTGTCAGTTACTACAGGAGGTGCTTGGGAGGGAGACGAAGCTTCTCCACTGGTTGCGTGGATCCCTCTGGCAGGAGAGCCATCAGCCTGAGCCATTTTGCTGTGCCTGCTGGAGGACCCCTACCCAGAGCACTGTGAAAAGACCCACGAGCTTGGTTTGTACTGGGAAGAGGGAACTGGGAGCTGCAGTGACTTTCCACCTCTGCAGATCCTGTCTGAACTGCTGACCTGCATTGAGGAGGTGACCAACCGGAGCTCCCTGCTCCACCAAACACAATGGCTTGCAGAGCCTTTCTGCATCCTTGGTCTCCACACCTGACTTCTCATCTCCATTTCATGGTCATCCTGCCAGAAGCACTCACGAGCCTCTGCTGAAGTGCAGCGCTGGCCAAAAATACGATTTATTTAGTAGTGGCCAAACGCTACCTCTCATTTGGCTGCTGCAGATGTGTCATCTGTTTGATGGCACCGAAGCCTTTGTAGAGCTGGGGGAGTTGTAACCACGTTTAAAGCAGAGCAGCCTGCGTAAGATGGAAGAGGTCACTGGGACACAGCAACCACATGTGCTTTGTAGAGGCTATTTCTAACATCCAAATTATACATTTCATCTCAACCAGAGACCGAGTCTTCTCATCAGAGCTGAATGGCAGCTGGGTTGGCTAATTGCGCCAGCACCCGGCCGCAGGGTGAAGGAGCTCGCTGCGCAAAGCTCGCCGTGCCAGCCTGGGCGCGCGCGTGGCGGACGAGGACACGCAGGAGCGGCTGCTGGGGTGCGGGCACCCCGCGTGATCGCTGCGCTTACCCAGAGGTCCCCAGAGCAGCTCCGAGAGCCTGCAGCTGCTTTCTGCAGCCATTTCCTTGGCCATCTTTTGCTGTATACGGTGCCTCTTAAGTGGCTACTAATGGGTGTAAGTATACAAATGGCCGCTGTTGCATGGGCCAGAGCCCAGATGGACACGTGCGATCCCCGGGGAATGGCATTCCCCGAAGTCTTCGCTGAAGGAGCCTTTGTAGCCCTGCCAGGCTCTGCAGGGGCCGGTGCAGCTGTAACCCATCTCGGTCCCACAGCCCGGTGATGCCACCCGTCCCTGGCAGGGGTGTCCTCGCCGGGCAGCACGTGCCCGCGGTGGCCTGGCACCTCCGCGGTGCCACCTCGACCGCAAGCAGCCCAGGAGGGCCAGGGGCTGGTGCAGGCAAACGTGCTCCTGGAAGGGTGGGATCTTCATGCGTGCTCATGTGCCTCTGCCCCACGGCTCTCCTGCCTCCACCCCACGGCTTTCCTCGCTGTTTAATTAAGCACTAATGGGCACATTGCAGCGCCGTGCAGCAGCAGCCTGGCTCTCGCTGGCAGGGGAGCGCAAGGAGGTCAGAGACCAAGTAGCTCTTCACAGCCCCAGGAGCAGGTTATTGCCTCGTAAAGCAGCGCGACTGCTCTGATACCACTATTACATTAACGTTACGCCTCTCTTAATGCCCCGGCATGACAGCGCCCGTGCGACGAGGTTGTTGGGGTGGGAATTTATTTCCTTCTGCCTGCAGAACCGAGCTCCCACGTTTGGGGCAGGGCGAGGAGATCGGGGGGATCTGCGCCGTCGTGTCGCTGCTTCTGCTCGCGCGTCACCTGGGAGCTGGCAGCGGGGAGGAACTGCCCTGCCCCTGCCGCTGGGAGGGCTGCAGCCAGCGGGGAGGTTTGGGAACGCAACCCGGGGGCCGCGGAGCTTTCTCCAGAAGCCGTTTGGGATGTGGCGTGTTCCCAGCAATAATGGTGGTGCGGAAAAAGTGCTAAAAAAATAAAAATAAAAATCCATGTTTGTCTTTCAAGGTTTCCCATGGAAAAGCAGCAGAGCAAGCACTTGAAGGCAAAACTATTTGGAGATACGTTCGTGAAACAAATTCTTCCTCTAACGAACTTGAAAAATGCTGTTCTTGGGCTTTCCCAGTAACCAGCTGAATTTTGCCCCACTGAATTTGCTCATTGAAAATACGTGGCTGAATGCAAAATTTTACACGGTTCCATTTGCTGTGGGTTGGTGCGAGGGACCAACAGCTGCCTGGCATCCATCGGCAGGCTCCCCATCCGCGAAGCGCTGTTTGGGATCTGTTGGTGGGACGTGACCACGCTGGGGCCGGGGCGATGTTCCCTCAAGGCCTCGCAGTCCCTGCAGAGCAATTGCTGGGGGCTCCTGGCACTGTTTGCCTCTCAGAGGACACCCATGGGTGCTGCCAGGTCCAGGTGCTGCGTGAGCGATGTGCTTCCAGGTGGGTGGCACTCGGAGAGCCTGTGCCAGCTCTGTGTCCTTCTATAGCGTCCCCTCCCGGTGTCCCACGTCCCCAGCTTTGTGTCGCTGCCCTGGCTTTGGCGTCCCGCGCTGCAGCGCTCGTCTGTGCCAACAGCATGAGGCCCCTCGGTGTTACCAGCTCTGCGCCTTCCCGCGTAGCTTCGCATCTCATGGTGCCAGAAAACATTTTCCCTGGTCCTCCCCTGCCCGCGGTCTTGGCTGGTGCTTGGTGCCTGCTGCCTGGGCAGGGGGATTCGTGCCAGGTCAGCACGGAGCCAGAGCGCGCGCCCTTGGCAAGGTGCAGCCCGCGAGCCACGGCTGCGTGTGCCGGGCTGAGCCGCGGTCCTGCTGGGCGCAGGCGGCTTTCTGCGGGGCTGCGAGCCCGGTGACGTGTCCTCCGAATCATTCCCTTGTCCCGTCCGGAGCCTGCTTTGTGCCAGCGCGTGTGTGGTGCTGGGTGATGTGCGTGCGCGGTGGCAGCGGTGTCCCCGGGGCGCGTGTGTGCGCAGTTTCTGGTACAGGTGGCAGCTGCCGTTAGAGCCCTGTAGCGAAGCTGCTGGCTCAGGACCCGCTGGGTGGAGTGGAGACGGCTCCATCCGTCGCTGTAGCTCGATCCTCGGCCTGTCCAGGCTTCGAGTCTTGAGGACCCCTCTAACAGGGGTTGCGAGTGATTGGGTACGGCTCCGTTCTGCCGCGTCCCCTCTCCGGCAAAGTCACGTCCTCCTCCGGCACACGGAGCGCTCTCCCAGGGGAGCGCAGGGAGGGAAGCTCCGGGAGGGCAGAGCGCGGAGCCTGGGAGAGGCGAGGGGCCTGGGGGCACTGCCGCCGGGCGGGAGAAGGGGAGCGGGGCTTCCCCGCGCTGCTGCATTGCAGCTCCCCGCCGGGAGCGGAGCGCGGAGGGGAGCTGGGAAGGCAGGGGATGCTGCATTGCAGGGCTGAGATTAGAAGCTGTGCAAATGGAGATGTGCCGGTGTCGGAGCGGGTGTGACACTGGGGAGCAGCGCCCAGCGCACCCTCAGATTTGCTCGTCCTTCCTCTAATCCGTTTCTTCCACGTTTTGTTTCGCTCGAGCGTTTCTTTCATTCCTTACACCGCTGTTTGTCTTGTCCAATTGAGGCCGTAATGTATCTTTTATTAATTCAGGAGAAAGGCTGAGCCTCATCTCCCGCTGGAAGGAGCTGCTGCAATCGGTGCAGGGGAGCGAGCGCAGGCGCAGCACGGCCGGGCAGGATCCGCTCCGCGCCCCTTGGGGCGGCCTCGCGGCAGAGAGGTGGCAGCGCGGTGCCTCAGCTCCCGGCGGGTGCCGTGCGGGCAGAACGGGGCCAGGCACCCGGCGAGACGCGGGCGAGTCCCTCGCACCCGTGACACGTCCCTCCGCCTTGACGCCGCGCCCAGCAGCTGCGGCAGCGCGGGGTTCCCCACGCCGGGGATGCTTACTCACTCCGCATCCCTCTCCGGTTTCGCGTCGGCCTCGTTGCCTCACCCCATAGCCCTTCGGCTCCCTGGGAGGTGAGCGCTTTTCAGCCCTCCTGGTGGCCAACGCACCCGCGAGGGTCTGTGCTGAAGCATCCCCCTGTAATTACAGAATTCACGCTAAATCCAGGAATTAATTTCTGGAGGTGTAAACGCAGGGCCGCTCTGTCACCCCGTGCTTCCCCCACGCTGTGTCTCGCCCAGTGGCAGTGCAAACGGGTGAAGATGGCAGTGCTTGTGCAGGGGATGGTGAGCTGAGAGGAGGGACCTTCGGGAGGTGACCAGGAGCTGGCTTTCGGCCTGGAGCTGGAGGTCGGCATTCGGTGGTTCGCGCCCGGAGCTGCGGGGAAGCAGCACCGGGGCCGGGCTCCTCGCCAGCCGGACAGCGGGGTGGGAGCCCCTGCTCCGTGCGCTGGCCGCGCCGTGCAGGCTGACGGCTTCTCCGGCCCCGTGGGGCTGCCGGAGGTCGTGGTCCTTCTCGTGTGACCCAGGAGAATGGGAAGAGCAGCACCGTGGGTGCTGATGCCCGTGGTGTGCGATCCGGAGGGGGAAACTCGATAATTGCAGAGCGGCAGAGGCGTAACTCCACGCCTTTAACACCAGCGAAGGGCTGAACCACCTTCATTTGTAGTGCCAGCCGCAGCCCTTGCTGGGGCAGCCCCGTTGAGCGCTGACCCGTGTGGTTGGGCTCTGGGCTTGCTCCACGTCCCACCTCTGCATGTTTCGTGCCAGGTCGTGTCACCAGGTGTGACAAAGCTGGCAGCAAGACCCTGCGGTGAGGCAACCCGACACGCTTCTTCAATAGGGATCTTCCAAAGTGCACGGTCGTGGCCAAACCCAGCCCTTAGGGGCTTTCCTGGGAGCCCAGCCAGGCTAAAGCTGAGCTTTCGTCAGGCTCGGGACTGAGACGTCCCCGATGGCAGCACTGTCCCTGGCTCTGCGCTGGGCTGCCTGGCTCTCCGGCTTCAGAGAGCAGCAGTGAATCACGTTCAAAGCTGCGGCTCAGGTACGGCTCCATTGCCGGCTATTTATAGACGTGTGAGCTTGCAGCCTGGCAGAGGGCTGAGAATAACTCACTGATGAGACACTTCTCCAAATCACACGCCCGCTGCCCATGCGCATCGTCGTCTTCCCGGACTTCCCGCATATCGGCGTGGGGTACGCCTTGGTCCCGCGCCAGCCCAAATCCCGGCAGTCCTTCCCTTCTCTGCGTAGCGGGGAGATGTGGGCACCCCCGGCGAGGGATGTGCTCCCGGATCGAGGCGAAGGAACCTGCTGTTCGGGCTGGGATCTGTGGCGATGAAGCTCATCTCTTTAATGAAGCCCCCGGGCTGGAAGCGTTAGAGGCTGTCAGGGTGTTCCCAGTTCATTTTATCTCCGCCTTGGCGTTGTGTTTCCAAGCCGAGGCAAACACGAGGAAGAGCGCGAGGAAGGCAGTGGGTAATTCGCATCCACAGTCCTAGCGCAGGAGCTCCCGGAGGCAGCGCTGGGGCTTGCAGAAAGCGCTGCCGGCCGCTGGCTGGGGCGAGCGAGCCCCTTCCCGGGGGGTTCCCGGGGCCGGGCTGGGGGGACGCACTCGGTCCCATGGCCAAGCTCCCACCTCCAGAGGCTTCTCCAGCTTCGGTGGCTCTGAAGCCGTGGCTGGCTTCTTGCAGCCACCTGGCCTGCAGCCTCCTGTATTTTACCGCACCAAATGGGCAACTATGAGAAAGCTCCAAACTCCCGGCGCTCACGGCAGAGAAATGACAAAGTTCAGCTTCGTCCCCATCCTAGCAGGGGAGAAAGCGGGACCGTGCGCTGGAAACCTTGCTGCTAACCTCGGTGAGCAGGAAAAGGCGTGTGCCCGTTCCTGAGGAGGTGGCCCCGCTCCAGCGCCGGCTCCGCTGGGGTTTGTGCAGCTGCAGCCCGAAAGCTCACCGCGGATCGGCTCTTGCGCTGCTGGCACTCGCACGCTCGCTTCCTGTCCTGGCCTCCTGCTGCTGGGGGGGGACGGTGATGATGAGGCCGAAGGCAGCCAGGGACCGTCCGGGGGCTTTGCCCTGGTGCTGCTCCAGCTGGCGCCGGGGGGAAGGAGGCTGCTTCCCTGCGCTCCTCGCCTGCCCGGGGCCTCCCACGGAGCCCAGGTTGGTTTAAAAACCAAAATCCCCAGCTCCTGCAGGGAACAGGAGCGGCTGGGGACAGGCTGTGTGTTGTACCTGGGGCTGGGCAGGGACGTGGGGACCGGGGAGCAGAGGTGCCAGTCTGCCAGGACCCTGTGGTGGCATTGGCTCCTGGTGGCGGGGGGTTCTCGGGAATAAGACCTGGTGTGGGGTTAAAATCCTGCTCGGCCTGGAGAGCGTGTTGTGCTCGCTGGCGGAGGGGAAGCACCGGAGGGGAAGCACCGGCATTTGCCTGGCGCCCAGACGCAGCCCTGGAGTCTCCCTGTGCCTGGGGCTGGCCGTAGCTGGGGGCTGACAGATCATCGGCCCTTTTGTCTTCGGGCGAATTCCATTTCCATAGCTCACTGCGGGTGATTTGAGGCTGGATGCCTCACTTTCTGTACCTCCGTCTCCCGCTGAGGAGCGCGGTTGGAGGCTTCCACGGCACCTAGAGGCCAGCAGCATCTCACCCCCACGGGGAACAGCAACACCCAGAACAAAACCCGGTGCTGTTGGCTTCGACCTTAGGGACTGGAACGTCCCGAGCGGTTTCGGGGATGCGGGAGGCACAGAGCCTGTGTCCTTCAACCCTGCAAGCTGAGCGCAGCAGCTGGGGACCAGTTTACCAGCAGAGCAAGACACTCCTTAAGGGCAAGAGCATCTGGAAGAGGGCAGGCGCCTGGGCAGCAGCACCTCCAGCCATCTCAGCTCCATTTGCCTGAACCCTTTTAGCTGCGCTGCGCCAAGCGGCGTCCCGGTGCTGCTGGAGCTCGAGCACTAATATCCATCATCCGGCCGCGGTCTGTAGAGCACTCAGAAATTTCGTGCTATTTTCAGTTAGTTTTCCAAGTCGAGATTATTGGCTCATGGGCATCTGTTCCCAGATGGAGAACATGTGGCTGGTTCCTGCAAGGGAAGGGAACGGCCCCGCTCATAAAGCAGCGTGGGGGATGAGCGAGGGAATATCTTGGAGGCTGCGAGATGCTTTCGGGGGGAGCGGGACCTGGAGGCTCGCATTGTCAGGGCTGCTTGGAAAGCCCTCCGCATGCAGAGCGTGCGCGGCGGCGATGCTTGCGGTGGGAGGTCGCCTCCGTCAGATGGCTTCTTAGTCGTGGGGAAAGTGCAGAAACCTGGAGGCAGGATTAGGTCTCAGTTCCGCTGCTGTTTGCATTGCCGTGCACTTCGCAGCCCTGCTCGCTTTTGAAAGCGAATAGCGAGTAATAAACTTTCCGTGGTGATTTCCTAGGCAAATAGTCATTGTGCTAAACCTGGGGAAGCTCTTGGGGTCCCTGAAAATATTCCTGCCTTGAACAGGCAGCTTGAGCGCTCACGAAATGTAACGGCACGCAAGCGAGGAGGAAACAAACCCAGAGCTCTGATTCAAAAGTAAATTTGCAAAGCAGCTTTTCCAGCCTTGCATTCCCCAGCGGAGCATGTTAGCGCGCATAAAGCTGCCTGCTGCTTTCCAAAACCAGCCGGTCCGAGCCGCAGCAGCGACCGGTGGGGTGAAGCAGCGCTCCCTTCGCTCCGCTCTGCTTGCTCCTTGTTAAGTTCAGGGGGCAGAGGTGTTGATTTGTTTTGTTGCTAAGATTCTTGGTCCCTTTGTGGGAATAAAGCGAATTTTGTTTGGTTTAGATTCTCTATAGCTTCAAAGACAAATCAAATCTGGGTTGCCAGCTTCTTTTTGTATAGCGAGAGATGCCTGGTTTCCATCCCAAACCATCCATGTTTTGCAGCTCAATAGCACATCCTAGACAATGGCTTTAGAAATCAGACGCCTGCATTTTGGACCCACAGTGCTGAGGCACCGCCAAGCGATGCGCGGGGTGCCAGAATTTGTGCACATGGGAGAGAGAAGGAGGAGGAAGGCAAACTTGCTCCGATGGGATGTTTCCAAGGAGATCATGGTAATGATCTTTCATTTCCATATAGCTTTTCATCCCTTCGCGAAGCACGCTTGCTCGTAAGCAGACATGACACGCGTCCTGTGCAGCAGCTGCCCTAAAATTGCTGAGCGGGGGCTGCGGTGCCGCCGAGCGGGCTCGGCCGGGATGCGGAGTCCCCGTCCCTTCGGCAGCTCCATGCGTTCGGCCTGTGCAGCCGCTGTGCCCGGTGCACCGAGCGGCCTCGCAGCTGCGTGACAGCGCCTGGGGACGGCTCAGCCCTTCCCAAACCAGTGCCGCGTCTGGGACGCGCGGCGACACGGGGCCGGTGGGGCGAGAGCCCCGTTTCGAGCCACTGGGGGCTCCGCGAGCGCGGCTGGGAGCAGCAGCCGGGGTTGGCGGGCGGTGCGGGCGTGGGCCGTGCCCCACGCCGACACACAGGGCGCTTTCCTTGGCTCCTCTCCATTTTCCCTCGTCCGAGGCCGGCCACCGTGCCGGGAGCTGCGCGAGCCCGGAGCAGACGGCTGGGCCCCTGCACCGTGCTCCTGCGTCCTCCCGAGCGTCTCTCGCTTCCCAGGATGAAGAAAGGAAGTCTGCAGCGCTGCTTCTCCCTGCGCAGGGATCTGTTTGCCTGGGTTTACGAAAGCCACAGTTTTGCTTTTTTTTTTCTCTTTTCCTGCCCTGGAATTTTTCCCTGGCCTGAAGAATTTTTAAACTAAAACATGGTGAGGAGAGAACAAGAGAGAGGGGGGAAACCAGGGAGAGGAGGTGGGGAAAGAAGGCCTGCGTTCAAAACCACAGTGGTTTCAAGGAGAAGTGAAAGTTTAGTGTGTGTTTTTGTTTTAAGATTCCAGCTCATTTTAAGTCATTTTATCAACAGGAGAAAACACGTTTCCTGATGCTCTTTTCAGCAAGCCCCAGCTTTACAAGTAGAAGCTTTTGGTTGAAAAACACCGAGAAATGTGGAAGTAGAAGGGAATGGCTGCGTGCGTGAACCCCTTCCCTGGCTGCTGTGTGATGGGGGCGGCGCGGGGTCCCCTCCGACCTCACCATTCTGGGGCTGCTCTGGCGGTGGGAGCCGAGCCCAGGTGGGACGGAGCCGCGGGCGTCGCGGGGCAGGAGCCACATTTCGGCACCGTGGACGCTTTCCTTGGCCGTTCCCGCAGCCCAGTGCACGGTGCTCAGCAGAGGTGGGACTGGGAGCGAAACGGGCCAGAACTGAGCCCAAATCCGAGCCCTGCGGCTGGAGGACTGGCTGCGTAACGAGGCGATGGAAGCAGGAGGCAGAGCGAGCGCGCAGGTGGAGGCGGATGAGGGAGGTGGCTAACGGGGCCTCGCGGGGGTGAGCATCACAAACCTCATCGGCCAGGAGGGCTCGTCCTGCTTCGGAAAGCAGAGCGATGCCTGACGCTGCTCTGTCAGCGCTTCCGACCCGCTAAAGGCCCTCGGAGGGTTCGCACTGGTGCCGGTGGCCGCGAGATGCCCTTGATGACGCCTCCCTGCCCATGCTTCGTCCTCCCCAGGCTTCGTGCCCTGCAGAAATCTTCCCCTGCCGCGTCCCACGCCACCGAGGAGCCCGAGGTGAGCGGCCGCTCTCGCCGGGCTGGAGTCGCGCTGCTTTCCCACGGCAGAACGCTTGGCAGGTGGATTAAGTGTTGTTAGAAAAATTGCTTAAATCCACCGCCTCTAAGTTCCGCAGAGCAGAGATCGCCTCGTAGATCTCACTGCGTTTCGTACTGGAACAGAAAAAGCAGAAAAAACACTTAACGGTAATTTTTTCAATGACTTTCCCATTTTTTTTTTCCTCTTGGTAAACTGTCTGCAACCACTTACAGTGTTCCTGAAGGGATTAATTACTCGCTGGAGCTCATTGTGTGTATTTCATCCTCAGAACCGTTGGATGTGTTGCCTGGTTTGGATCGAGCTCGGGGGTCACATGGCGTTTCTTTTTTCATCCTTTTTCCCTGGTCTGTTTTATCTGTCAGGCTCCTGGTGTGAGTGCTCTCATTTACCCATTCAACGGTCGCTTTGTTGGTACACTGCACATTATCACAGCCGACTTTCCTGCTCCGCGCTCATTGTCAGTGGAAAGTGTATCCAGAAAAAGACAAATCACTTCCTTGTTTGAGTGACTTTTGGCTGATACTTTCCCCACGATGCAGCGCTGGCTCGGCTTTTCCTATAGCGATCGCGGCTCTGGGTTGGATGTCGTCAGTGCTTGGACGGGCCCCTGGAGCGAATTCGGAGAGCAGAGCTCAAAGCACATCGCAGCGCCGGTTCCCACGGCGGAGAGGGCAGCTGCTGCGCAGAGGTGGGACGCGGGGATGGGGATCAGTCCCGGCCGGAGCCCCCACCGTGCTGTCCCCCAGGGAGAGGCAGCATTGTCTGCGGCTCGGCGGGGAGCCCAAAGCGTCCGCGCTGGGGCACGTGGCTCGTGTGAGCAGCGCGCGATGGAGATCCGGCACGGCCCCGAGCGGTGCCAGGGGCTGGAAGGGGCCGGGTCCTTACCCAGGTGCTGCTCAGTCCCGGTGCTCTGCTTTGGAGCCCCGCTTCCTCCCCGTGAGTGGTTCAACCGAAACCCCTCGATGCCTTTTTCAACGCGTTTCCTGCCCTGCCCGTTCACAGCCCACAGTAAAACTTGGATGCGTGGGGCGAAACAGCTGCTCTGTGCACCGAATCCTAAAGCACGTCGGAGTCGTTCCCCTCGCCGTCACGTGCAGCCCTGAGCACGGAGCTGTGCGCAGACGATGGAGGTGAGATGGGGAACACTTCTGGATGCCTCCCCCAGCCCTGCTGTGGCACCTGGGCAGGGCTCTGCGTGCTTCGGGGGCAGCTGGAGGAGAGCAGGGCGCAATGGGACCGAGCAGCATCTCCTGCAGCGGTGGCACAGGGCTTCGCAAGCATCCCCCGTCCCTCTTGGGGCACACCCAGAAGGAAGTAAGGTCTTCTGTTAGAGGGAGGTAAAAAAACTCTTCCTTCTCTGCAAATCGCCTTTGATAGGAAAAACATGACTTAAGGAAAGCTTCTCCCAGCGGCGGGGAGGCACCGAGGGGTCTGCAAGAGGTGGGGCAGGCCCGGAGGCAGCCGGAGGACGGAGCAGGTCCTGGTGCTGAGCGTGCCGAGCCCTCGCCGCTGCGCTCCCAGCGGGGAACCGGCAGCGCTAAGAATAGACAATTTATGCACACGCATCCTTTTCCCCGTGCAGGGTGCTCGAGGCGCTGCTCAGCAATTAAAACGAGTTCCCTGGCTCCCTGCTGCGGTACTGGGGTGCCCGGCCCCTGCTCCGGGCAGGGGCTGCCTGTTCCTGTTGGCTGTATGGGGGTCTGGGGGCGAGCACGGGGTTTGGCGCGTCGCGGGCAGACCCCCGGTGCCCTCTTCCAGCAAATCCTGCTGGGTGCTGCATCACGCATGGGAGAGCGTGGGCAGGTTTGCCTTGGGTTGAGCGGCTCCCGGCCACAGGGCAGGACCCCAAAACGTGCGACGCGTGCAGCGGTCCCCGGCCCCGCAGGGGGACACGAGCAGCGCGCCCGCAGGCTGCGGCTCCCGGTGCCGGGCTGGGGTTGGCACCTGGCCCTCCTGCGAGGCCGGGGGGGGAAAAATTCCCTGCTCCCCGCGGTGCCGCCGGCAGGGGATTCGATTACCCCCGCGGTCGCACAATGGCCGTTTATCTCCGGGAGAAAAGCCCTGGTAACTGCCAGGGCAGAGCGTGAAGGGCTGATTAGAGGGTGCGCGGGGAAGGGCGGCGGGGTCGCGTGCAGGCACTTCCCTTCCCATTTCCAGGGCTTTCCATGGTAATGGCTCCTATTTTCCTCCGTTGTTAGGACGTCACTCACACGCGGCTCGAACAGCATCTGTCAAAACACGTCCCCCTCGTCCTTGGCGCTCCCGGGGAAGAGGGATCCGTTGGCCCCCTAATGAGCCTGACATCAATTAATCATCAGCCTAAAAATTAGCATCGTGGCAGTATACTTCGGAGGGAAACGATTCCCCAGATGGAAGTAAAAATAGCCTGGGTTATCTCCCTGCCCCCAGAGGGGGTGGCAACAATAGATCCACAAACCAGCCTGCAGCGGGGCTGGGTCCGCTCCGCGGGGCTGTCCTGGGGACACGGGGACAGGCTTCACTGGTGCCTCAAGGACGCTGCCTGCTCCCTTGTCCCTCTCCAGGGGGCTCCGAGCAGCTCCGGGGCCTGCAGCAGCTTGGCGAGCTCCGAATTCAGGAGCTCTGCCGTGGCAGGGGGTCTCCGGAGCCCCCTCCCCGGGAGGTGATGGTGGTGGCTGGGGTCTTCCGTGGAAGTTCGTGGTGACCTGGTCCTTCTGACCGTGCAGTGCTGGGATTTTTCATGCTCGGAGATGCTCCCTGCAAAGGCAGGCTGCTCGCCCTCGCTCCCAGCGGGCTGTAACCCAAAGGAGCAGCTCTGCTGCCCGTGGCCCCCTGCAATTTCGGTTTCCCATCCCCGTTACTTGGTGGGGCCGCCTTCCCTAATGCCTGCCCCTGCCTTTTGGGTCTGTTGTGGGGGCTCTGCTAAGCAGCTCGGCGAGAAGACGCCCTGCGCAGAGCAGATCTGCGGGCTGCGGCTGGCGGGAGAGCGAGGGAGGACATTTTGCATTCCCGCTGGAGACGCGCGAGGGCTCCTTGGCTGGGCTGGTGACGGACAGACAGACCAAGTGTCTACCAGAGCCGCGGAGCCCAGCTGAGGCCGCGGAGAATTGTGTTTGCAACGCATTGCTCTGCACAAAGCTCTCAGTCACAAGGAGAAGGGGACAAAAGGCTCCCTGTTCGCTCCGTCCCAGTGGGTGCAATTCCAACAGTTAAAAAGCAAATGTGAGTTGTTTGTCTCTGCGAATATAAAGCTTCCCCAAGCATGGCTCTATTCTGGCCGAGTTTGGCTCCGCTAATGACTCCGTTCTCGCTTGGAGCCCTGCTCCCTGCAAATTGGAGCCAGCGCGAGCCTGGAGCTGCCCGGCTGGGGCCCGTCCCCACAATCCCGGCTATGGGGACGTGGGCTGAGTTGGGGACAGGACCGTGGGGTGCTGAACCCCATTTCGGCCGGCCCTGGGCACGTGGCAGGCAATGACAGCAGGGAGGAAAGAGCACGGGGGCCTCTGCTCACCAACACCACCGCTCCCATGGGCGAAAAGGAGCCCCAGGCAGGGCGGGCAGGCTCCCTGAGCATCAGCAGATCTGCTGATGTGGGGTGTGACCGCGAGTCAGAGCGCGGCTGTCGCAGACCTGAGCCGTTCGCTCCTTCCACGTGCTCGGGTGGCTGCCCGTGCCCGTGGGGCTCACAGGGATTTTGCCCTGGGTTTTGCTCCCAAACTGGAGCGGGAAAGGGACGGGCACGCATGGCTGGGCTGGGTGCAGGTCCCCATCCGGCTGTGCCAGCACCCGGGGCAGGGTGGCAGGCTCTTGCAAAGCCACCGCGGGGCCCACGGCTGCGTCCGCGCCATCCACTTGGAGCACCCGCAGCAATAACGGGGCCATTGAGACGGCGACGGTGTGCGTGGCCGATGGACGGGAGCGCCCGGCGCCGAACAAGCGCTCTCTGTGGCCGGCTGCGCACGGCTCCCCGTGGTGTGTATGGCTTAACCCCAAATCCGTGGAAGCCTGGCCGTGCCGAGCTTCGTCCTCCCCAGAGCCTGGTCCTCGAGACGCAGCCAAAAGCGCGTGCGGGACCCCCGGCACCCAAACCCCCCTCCAGGCAGAGCCCGGCGCGGGGCGCGGCGACGTCCCCAGATGTGCGGCACATCTGGAGGGCGTCGAAGCAGTTAAGTGAAGGGCTGATTTGTGCTCTAGAAACCCGCAGTTCCTTCCTTTGATCCCGTGAATCAGCCCATTGCCTCTGTCGTATAAAGCCCCGTTTATCTCCGCTCTCCCCAGTAACTTTGAACGCGCACCAGCTCGTGGCTCCGCGGCAGCAGAGAGCTCGCCCGGCTTTCTCTTCCGCTGCGCTGCTGAAGCAGAATCAGGTGAAATCGCTATGGCAACCAGCAGATGACAGCGAGTCTTGTTGCCTTGGAAATGAGACAGAAAAAAAAAAAAAAAAAAAAACCAAAAGAGCCATCTGGAATTTTGAATTTCCACAATGTCCGACCCAGGTCTCGTGACGTGTGGGGAGCGTGAACCCGCTGCTGCCGGCTGCTCCAGGGCCCCCGAGCCCGGGCGTGCCTGCACCTTCTGCCTCGAGGCTTTTCTTTTTGCTTTTGTCCCCCCGTTCTGTTCTTGGTTTTTTTTTTTGTGCAGGGTCTGCAGCGTCCCCTCGAGTGTTGGCTGGTGGCTGTTGAAGGCGTCCTGTCGCAGCGTGAGGGGCTTTGGGGCACCCGAAATCCCAGGGCTGAGCGCGGCCGCGCCGCGTTGCTAGCCAGGGGATGTGCGGGGCAGCCCGCCGCTCGCACGCACAAATAACGCGGTGCCCCGAGGGGACAGCGAATCCGGGGGGGGAAACTGAGGCACGGAGCGACACGTGCCCGGACCGACCCCAGCTGCACCGACCGCTCGCAGCGTGTGCGTCCTGGGGTGGGTGGCCGGTGTCACCGCACACCCCGTGCCCCTGTGCTCTGCTCTCTGGGGGCTGGTGGGTGCCACGGGGCACCCCTGGGTGTGGGGATCAGGGCGAGCTGTCTGCCATCCCGCCCCGCTCCCAGGCTGCAGGCGTTCCCTCCGCGTTGTTTTGGAACCCATGGGGATGGGGGTGTCAGGATGCTCCCGCTTCCTCCGGCGCAGGGTGAGAGCGGCTGTGCCGTGGGGCAGGGTCCTCCCCGTTGGGGCGATTTCGGGCACCCCGGGCGCTGGCTCCTGGCATGGAGGAGCGGAGCTGGGACGTGCTGAGCAGCTTGGGGCCGTCATTAAAGAAAAAGGAGCTGTAATTTGGATGCGCAGGTGGGGTGCTTTGGGGCCAAACGCAGCATCCATTGAAAGAATAACCCGCAAATGGGCTGGAGGCCCGGTCTGGATCTCTCCAGCGGGTTCACTTGGAAAGTAGTGTATGGGAGAGACCCAATTAACGAGATTTATGGCTGCTCTAGCCTGAGAAAGTCTGAATCCCTTTTAAAAGCTTGGCTCGCTGGAGCCAGAGCGGGTTCAGGCTCCGGGTCTCTCAGCCCTGCCCTCATTAGGAGAAGCGATTCGCAAGGCTTAGCAGCAGCCGTCGCCCCACAAGTGCTGATTCGGCTGAAGCCCCGGCCCATCACCGCTGCTGCTGCTGCTGCTTTTCTGCTCTCACCTGCCAGCGGGGAGCTGACGGCCCCCGCGCGCTGCGGGGCTGCACCAGCCTGCTCTGGCAGGGAGCGGGGCAGCGCGGTTATGGGGCCGGCCCTGGTTATGGGGACAGATGTGGTTATGGGGACGGCATGTGCTTGCAGGGGAAGGGGCTTCCTTCCGAGCTGTGCCACCTTTGGAGCCTCCTGCAGAGCCACGTTTTTTTGCAAAGCGGGGTCCTGGCCGCTCTTCTCCTCTCGCTGTGTCCCAGGAGGGGACGGTGCTCCCCGGCAGGCTCAGGCCACGCGTCGGGCACGCTGTCCCCTGTCCCCATCAGCGGACGGCTGTGCCTCTGCATCTGCAGGAAGGAGCATCTCTGGCTCCTCCAGCCCAGCCCAGGGCTGCTGCCTTTATCCGGGTCCCTGGGGACAGCATCCACACGCCTCCCTTGATCTGCTCTGATGGGGGGAGGCAACAGGTTTGTGCTCTCCCCCGAGAGACGGGGGGGCTCGGGGGGTCCCACAACGTGCAGGGAGCGCGACTCACGCCGGATTGCAGGGCTGGGGTGGGAAGAGCTTGAGCTGGACCAGAAAACAAGGCTGATGGTGGCTGCAAACACCGGGGACCTGGCAGTTACCCCACAGAGTCCCGTTAGCAATCTCTACTGCTCATTTAGCCTGCTTGGTAGCTGGTGGGGGAAGGAAGAATTAATTAAACCACAGGGAGAAAGATTGCAAGTTGTGACCATCCCCCTGCCCAGCCGCGCGGGAGCGTGAATCAGAGCTGTAAGGAACGGAAGATAAAGCCATTTTACTCCATCTGGAAAGACTCTGCTGTCGGCACGCCAAGCCGCGGGTAACCGAACCGCACGCTCCCGGCTGGGAACCTGCAGGAAGGTTCGCGTCTTGCATCGCTCTTGGGATCCCCGCTCTCCCTCCCGGCTGCGGTGGGAGGGTTTGCAAGGAAAACGCAGCAAAGCAAAGCCTGGGCTGGAGGCTGGAGGCAGCGGGATGAGAGCAAGGGGCAGCAGCCGTCCGCAGGCTTCCCGTGGTGGAGCCGTGCGCCCTGAACCCCGATCCATCCCCGAGTGCCGGGAGCGCGGAACAGGGCAGCGCTGTATGGGAAGCGCGCGTCCGTTCGAGGGTTTGCAGAGCTGGGGAGTCTGCGCCGCGCTGCAGGAGTCTCGCTGCCCCGGGAGAACGGCTTTTATTGCCCAGTTTGTTGGCGTTTTCTTCAATACGCTGGAAGGAATTGAGCAATCGGCAAAAACGTTTCACGGCCCGGAGAAATTCGTTACAGCTACTGTGTAATAGGGGCCTCCGTAATGACTCAGAAGTGCTGCGAGGCCTTTTAGAGCGAATTCCTGCTTGCCATGTAAAACTTTGCTGGGTCACTGGGCGTCCCTTCGCAGTGTGTTCTGAAACGAGACCGCTTGGGGTGGGGGGGACAAGAAAACGAGCGCGTGCGAGCGTCACGCTGGCACCGAGCGCGCCGTGCAAGCCCGGCAAGCGCGCCTATGGTGTGCACGGCTAACTGCTGCTGTCCTCGTGCGTGCACGCGTGCACGGTCGCAGGCACAGGCGCGTGCACGCACACACGCACCTTTCTGCGGCCGCGCGGGTTTTGCTGCCATGTGGCCCGCACGTGAGCACGCGCACGATGCAGCCGAGCGCTCGGGCAGCGCGCGCACGCACGCACACACACGGGTTTCCCTGCCAAGGCACATGGGGCACACGTGTCCCGTGGACGCGGGGCTGCCTGGCCCCAGCGGGAGGTGTTGGCCACATGCTCCTTTGAAACGAGCTGTCACGAGCTGCTGGGAGGTGACGGTTTCCTCATTCCTTGACGTACTTGGCCACGTCTGCAGTGCCCGGCCGCGAGGACGCGGCTGCGCCCCGTGGTGCAGGCAGGAAACTGGCATCGCGGTCCCAGCGCTGGGCAAGGGATGCTGCTTGGGAGGATGCTTGGAGTGGTTTGGGGGGGGTGGAACCGGGCTTCCTGCCTCAGTTTCCCCCCTGTGAAGCAGAGCCGCATTTTGCTCGCTGATGTTGGAGGGGGCTGAGAACGCTCAGGCGAGCGATGGAGCCGATGGGGGCCGGGAGAGCTGCCCAAGCGCGGCCGCAGGCAGGGGCAGGACGCAGCGCTTGGGGACAGTGGTTGTGTCACCTCCTCGGCACGGCCGGGTTAGGGAGCGCTGGGCCGGGGGCTGCAGCAGGACAGAGCCTGCGAGAGCGGCTGGGCGCTGCCAGCGGGGCCGTGCTGCCGGGATGGAGGAAACGGCCCCGAGCCTGCGGCCCCGGCTGAGCAGGGAACGCTGCGGGACACGTCACGGCCGGGGAAGCGAGCCCAGCCGAGGTGGGATGTCCGACTGACCCTGCCGGGGCCGAGCCGTCCCCGCTGCTCCGCGTGCCGGCAGCTGGAAACATCTGGCTGCGGTGGGCTTGCTAAATCGATGAGAGGAGGAATCCAGCGTGCTCCCGCCGTTCCCACACTCCGGCCTCTCCCGGCGGCTCCGGTTTCGGCTCGGCTCTGGCACACAGCGGCTCAGCCAGCCCCAGCCCCTCGCCGCCCCCCCGGCACCCAGGAGAGGGGCCGCAGGTGCCACTGCCCCTGCTGGCACAGCGGGGACAGGCTGTGGCACTTCAGTGCTGGCAGGGCTGTGTGCCAGAGGTGGGCGAGCAGCTCCTGGAGTTTGGGGCCCTCTCCCAGGTGAGAGCTGCGGCTTTTCCTGCAGCATCTCCAGCGGTTGGAGCGACCTGGATGGTCGGCCAAAAACTGGAGACCAGGGGAGCGAACTGTGCCCGGGCATGGGTGGCTGAAACCAGCAGGGACCAGGCTGGGAGAAGCTGGGGAGCAGGGTCCGTGCCAGCACCCCGAAACTGGGACCCCTCCGGCCTCGCACCGTGGCTGGGGACGCAGCGGGTGCTCGTGCTGCTGCTCCTTGTTGCTGCAGCAGCCCCGGGGAGGCAGCGCCAGCCCCACGCTGGCTTTGGGCCAGTGGGAACGGCCGCGGGTGGCCGCGGGGGAGGCAGCCGAGCGTTTTCGGGAGGGAGCCGCTGCTGAGCTGGCACGGGTGGGAGCCCCAGGGGACCGAGGTGGCTCTCGCATCCCGTCCCGCCCAGCCCGCTGCCAGCTGCGGGTGCAGCAGATGGAAAGCTGGGGCCGCCGCTCCTGTCTGCTGCTGCAGGAGCTGAGCTCGGGGCCGGGGTGGACGGCCACCGGCCTCTGACATCTTCCATCGCCCTACAGATCACACGCTTGGCAGTGATGGCCTTGGCCCCTGGGTTTCTGCCCTGCCATGTGCGCAGCCCCCAGCCCAGCCCCGCACCCCTCCGCCCTCAGTCCCTGTCCCCATCCCCGCTCTCCCGTGAAGGCACTGGGTGCCCCCGCGTACCCAGCCCCGGCCGGGAGCTCTGCCGGTGCTCGCCCTTCAGTGCTACAGGCTTTCACCTGCTTCATTTAACCCGTCTCATCGGGGCTGCTGGCGCTCGTCACCGCCTTCCAGGGTCACACGTAAATCGGAGAAGCTTCGCAGCGGGGCGGGTGCACGGCCCGGGATGGGGCAGCACCGCTGAGCCCGTGGGCGCTGCCTGCGGTGCCTGGGGACCTGGTGCGTGATGGGGACAAGGGGACGCGGGCTCTGCTTGCGTGTCGGACACACGGTCGAAGGGAGCTTGCCAGGGGGTGTGCTGGGGGTGTCCCCCCGGTCCCTGCAGCTCTCACGGTGCTGTTGCAAATCCCGAAGTGCTGGGTGCACACGTTAGGAGGAGCTGCCTCCAGTGTCCCTCGCGCCCGCTGCCCTTGAGGCTGTCACTGCGGTTCGACGGCAAGCCGTGGCCATGGCTGAAAGGCTTGAAATCGGGGATCAAAGCCGCGGGGGCACGGCTGTTACCCGTCGGGGACGTGCATGAGCAGGCTGGGGACATGGGGAGCCCGGAGCCGTGCCCCGAGCCCAGCCGCACAGGCAGGGCTGCACCAGCTGCCACGGAAAGGGGGTTGTGACCCCCCCATCCGTGTGCACGCACACGCGTGTGCGCATTCATGTGCATGTGTAAGCACGCATGTGCATGCAGGTGTGTTAGCGGGTGTGTGCACACATGCACGTGTGGACATGCTCCCAGCATGGCATTTCTGGAGCAAATGTCCCCGTCCCAGCAGGGCCCTGTCCCAGGGGTGCCGGGGCTACACGGGCCCTCTGCATCCCTGCCTCTGGTCCCTCTGCCCTGCTCCTGGCCGTGGCACCCAGGGCGGCGGCGTTTAATGGATGTGCAGCGCTGTTGACGTGTGGGTCCAGCGCAGGAGCCCTGCCAGCCCTGCCCCGTCCCCTCTCAGGTGGCAGAGCGGGACCTGGGGAGGGCCTGGCTGTGTCACAGGGCTGGAAAGCCGCGCTCAGAGGCAGTTCGTCCCTTTAAAGCCACCTCCTTGTCCCTCCGCAGACCCCGAGTCCCAGAGGAAGAGGACGGTGCAGAACGTGCTGGACCTTCGGCAGAACCTGGAGGAGACCATGTCCAGCCTGCGGGGCTCCCAAGTGTCCCACAGGTGAGGCCGCAGCACCCCCACGTCCCCCTCCCCACAGTCAGCATCCTTCCTTGGGGGTCCCGGGTGGGAGAGGGCGCTGGCTGTACCCCGCGGCATGGGGACCTGCACGTGGCTCCTGCGTGCTGGGGTGGTGGGGATGGGACAGGGGGCGGTGGGTGGCACCGAGGGGAAGCCGCCTGCCCCCAGCCCCCGGGCAGGAGGTGAGGACCTGTCCCGGTGCTCGGCTGTCCCCGTGTGGTCAAGCAGAAGGGAAGGTATCTCCTGCGCCTGCTTGGATGTGGACCACAGGGCCCATCCCCACCTGTGACTCGGTTTCCCCGCTGTATGTAGAGGTGAGGATGGACAAACCCTCGGACAGAGCCCGGCCAAACGCCTGGGCAGCACACAGGGAGGTGCTGGGCACCCTCCCAGGCCCAGGCTGCCACCCAGGCTGGGGCGACAGCACCCCGAGGGTGCAGCTTGGGGACGAAGGGGCTGGGAACGGGGTAACCACTAGGCCAGTGAACCAGAGCCGGGTTTCTGCCTGCGTCCGTGTCTCTGACACGTGTCTGGGACTATCGGTGTCCCTCTGCACGTGCTCTGGGCACCCTCAGGCTCTGCCCGGCAGCTCCAGCCCCGTGCCCGGCAGTGGGTGGGTGCTCCCCAGCCCCGACCCCGCTTCCACAGCCGCAGTTGAAGCCTGGGCCTTGCAGGGAGGCTGCGCGGGGCGTCAGCAAGGCCGGGAAGCGAGGAGCTGTGAGCGTCCTTCACTGGGTGTTTGTTGCCACCTCGTGGTCTCGCTGGATGCTTTATTTTTGTGTTGGAAGGGGCAAGAAGGTGCTGGGCGTTCTAGGGGCTTCCTATCCCCCTTCATCTACCACTGGCAATTACAGAGCTCCCCTGTGTCCCCCCTCGGTCAGCCTGTGTCCAGGATGAAGAAGCCTGGTCTATTGAGCTCTTCTTCACCCAGAAGCTTGCCAAGATCTTGATCATCCTCACTGCACTTTCCAGATCTCCAAGCTGGAGGGAGCAGAGCACTCAGGCAGTGGGATTTACATGGGGCCACGGCGATATTCCCTGAGCCGGCGATTTCCTGGAATTATCCATTGCAGCTCTGCAATCTCTTTGCTTGGTGTAAGAGCTGGTTTGCAGCCTGGCGCTGCTCACGCCGAGTCAGGGCTGCTTTGCATTTGCTTTGCATTCATCTGTGTCAAATTTCATCCGCTGCTTTCTCGCCGCGTTGCTCAGCTCAGCGGCTCCTTAGCAAATCCTCTGTCAGCCCCTGTCTTAGGGAAATAGGGCAAGGATATTAAGGGCGATTAAATTAGTCCTGCTGGTGGGTTTTGTCTCTTCGCTATCACCTCCTTTCCTTGATAATTTATGAGTACGTCCCCTCCGCCAGATCCCTGCCATGCAGAAAACTGACCATTGATAAATGGTGGGAACAGCCCAGGGATGCCTGCCCCTGCTTTCTGTCCCATAAGCAGTTCTTACATCTGTGAGGACCCTTCCTCTTATCCCACAGCAGCTGGGTTTATTTGGAAACTACATTTGCCTTTGGTGAGATATCTGAATTGAACACCTGCAGTAGCCTGTACCAGCCTGGGCTGCGTGCTCCGGGCATCCCTCCAGGAGCTCCACCACGTCGATGAGCTGGACTTTCCAAAACCATGTCAGCTCTTCCCCAGTTTATCACTGTTACACACAAACCCACTAAATCTGCTCTTGGGAACAGTTTCTACAAGCGTGCCCAACACGGACGCTGTCTGTGGTCCTCTGGATGTGCCCTGGGTCTCCTCAAAGCCGGAGCCCCGGGAGCCACTTCAGGCTCTGTGGTGCTGGGCTGATGTGGCCGCGGTTCGAGGTCCACCAGTTTCCTCCGGAACCACCCGAGGCAGGTTCTGGGGAGAGGGGCCGTGGCGTGGGGACCCCTTCAGCTCCCCACAGCCAGCACGGGTGTAAAGGTGCCTCCAGTCCATCACAGCTTTCATCCCGGGGCACTCCTGCGGCTGGGTTTCCTCCTCTTGGTGCATGCTGCCTGCCTGCTCCTGCTCCATTTTATTCCTTCCACGAATCTTCCTCAAATTTCTTGTTCTCCTCGCTGGGTTCTTCCATCCGGTGGAGTCTGGACCCTTTCCTGTTTCTGCGCTAGGACGCAGCTTTGTTCTTGGAGGACGTCACCGTGCTTCTGACAGCCCTTGCACCCGGCCACAGGAGCTTCCTCGGGGCTTTCTGAGTCCTGCTCAGAGACGTGGTTTGCATCTGCTCCGAGCCGCCAGCAGAACGTCTTTAAATAGCCTTTGTGCTTCCTACAAAAACTGCACCCTTTTAGCTGCCCCTTTCAGTTCCGCTTTAACAAACTTCCTAGTTTTTATGTAGTTCCCTCTTTTAAATTCCATACCGCAGTCAGGGTTTGGCTTTTGTTGCTCCTGCAGGAACGTTTAATCCAAATGCGGCGTGGTTGCAGCTAGGGAATAGCTCACTGATAGCAACGTGTGGAGCCAAGTCGAGGGCTGTGGGTTCCCAAGTAGCTGCTCCAAGAAGTAATCATTTTTGGTGTCTAAATTTAGCCTCAGCATCACTCCCTGACATGCCGTTTGCCCGAAATACACCCCGAGGGGTGCGGGGAGCGACTGAGCTCCCCGTCACTGCTGCGCTCGCGGCCTCGGGGCTGGCTGCAGAGCAGCACGCTCGCATGGGCAGCGCAGCTGGGCTTTCCCTGTTAATGAGGTTCAGCACGACCCCTGGGGGGCCAGCGTGGGGCTGGGGGCTGGTCTCTGGTGCCATGCAGAGGGGGCTGCTCCCTCTCGTGTTTGCAGGCAGCCCTGGTGCAGCCCCTGCTCCGAGGTGTGCGGGGGGCATCGCTCCCGGGGGGCAGCAGGCAGAGGCGGGTGGGATGCAGTGATGGAGCCTGGGGGTCGCTCGCATCCCTCCGGACCGTTTGCATGGGGGACCCCACGGCTCAGTGCTGGCGACAGAGACCCCATACTCTTGAAAATGGGCAACCCAGGAGGCAGGGGTCTGCCAGATCCTAACCCCAACCCTAACCGTAACCCCTCGTCCTCGCAGCTCCCTGGAGATGACGTGCTACGACAGCGACGAAGCCAACCCCCGGAGCGTGTCCAGCCTGTCGAACCGCTCCTCACCGCTCTCCTGGCGCTACGGGCAGTCGAGCCCGCGCCTGCAGGCGGGGGACGCGCCGTCGGTGGGGGGGAGCTGCCGCTCCGAGGGCACCCCCAGCTGGTACATGCACGGCGAGCGGGCGCACTACTCGCACACCATGCCCATGCGCAGCCCCAGCAAGCTGAGCCACATCTCCCGCCTGGAGCTGGTCGAGGCACTGGACACCGATGACGTGGAGCTGAAGTCAGGCTACATGAGCGACAGCGATTTGATGGGGAAGACCCTGACGGAGGATGAGGACATCACCACGGGGTAAGTGCCCGGACCAGGGGCTCTCTGGAGGTTTTGCCACCTCCCGTTTGGCTGGTGCCAGCGGGGTGGATGGAGGAGCATGTAGATCTCCGCTGCTCTGGCAGGGTGGCTTGTGTCCCCGCATCCCAGGAGATGCTTTCCCTCCATTGAGGGCGTGTGGCCCTTGCAGCGCTGGTGCTGGGGAGCCAAGTGGCACTGGGCTGGCCGGGGCTGCTCAGGGCCAGTGAGCCCCCAGCCTGGCACGTGTCACTGTCCCAGTATGTGGGAAGTGTCTGGCTCACCTGGGTGCTTCCAGAGCAGGGGGCTGAGAAAAGCACATGGTGAGTGGCTGCCAGTCAATGCTGCTGCGTTCGGAAGCGTTCTCCAGATTTACACCAGTGGATCTGAGCTGCTGTCTCTGTCCTTGCACTGCGGGGACATCCTGTATCCAACCGGGAGTGCTGGTGGCACACGGTGGGACAGGTGGGACAGGCTGGCTCAGGTCTCAGCGCCCCAGCAAGAGCAGGGCACTGAGATGTCATTGTCAATGGGTGGCACCGCATTGGAGCAGGGCGCACCGCTGAGCGGGGTCCCCTCGCTCTGGGCCCCCCGTTGACCTGCATCCCTCCAACCCCAGGGCCGGGGGCATCTCCCGCCGGCTGGGTGCAGCCCAGCACGCCCAGGGCTTGCATTTTCTTTCCAGGCGCGTCCTGCTCCCGCTGAGCTGTTGAGGTGCCCCTGGCTCTGGCGGGGGTCCAGGGCTTCAGCATATTGGAGGTTTCCTGTTTCAGTGCATGAGAAAATAAATAACGCCAGCGTTTGAGTTGTCCCAGAGCAGGAGGAGGTATTTGGCCTCCTGACAGTGCTGCTCCAGCCCTCGTGGGGTGTCCGTAGTCACGTCAGCTCCTAACGGGACCGAGCACAGCCCACGGCTTCAGCCCCGTCCTGGGGCTGTGGCCAGCGCTGCCCAGACGTGGCCCAGAGGCGTGTGACAGCGGTGAGCGGGGGACCGGGGGTGCCGTGCCGGCTCTGCCATGGGGATCACGGGCTTGGGGGTGTCAGAGCCCTCCTCACCGGGCAGCGGGGGGCTCGAGGGGCTGCCCCGCGCTTGTGAGCGCTGGTGCCTGGTGCTGGCTGAGTGCAGTCCCCTCCTGGGTGAGCCATCGCTTGGCAGGCAGAGGTGGCGTGTCACCGGCCATGGGACCTGTTGGGCTGACCGGGTGGCTTCGTGCTGCCTGGTATAGCCGGGGCTGAAGCGGGGCTTTGCCACAGGTCAGGCTATGGGGTGAAGGGCTCCACCGCTCCCCTTCGCCCTCCACGCTCGTCTTGGAGCTGCACGTGCAGGCAGGTAACCTTGGGGTGTCCTTGGCCGGGGTGGGCGACTCCGTCGTGGTCCTCGTGGTTGTGTGGGGCCCCGAGCGAGATGCTCTGAGTGTGCCCCAAAGGGAACCCTCTGCTGCCTGGGTGCAGAGGCAGGCTGGGCTCCCCGTGCTGTGCACCCCCCTCCAGAGATGGGTGCAGGAGGGCAGCCAGCCCCTCCGGGACAGCTCAGGACCCCCTTATCCATGGGAACATCCCCTGGGGATCGGCCACAGTACTGGGACGTTGCTGGCACGTGGGGCTGTGCAGTGACCAAGTCACAGCCCCTTCAGTGCCCCTTCCCCTGTGGCCCCGCGGCAGGGCTCGGGGGGCCCTCTGGAGCAGGGCAGTGTGGTGGGGCACGGGCTCTGTCCCCCGGGATGTCCCTGGCCAGGTGCTGGGGGACGCTGGGTGCTGGGGGACGCTGGGTGCTGCTGAAGCAGGTGCTGATGCTGTTGGAGCAGGAGCATGACCCGCTTCGCAGGTGAGGGAAAGGCTGTGGATGTCATCTACCCGGATTTCAGTTTCAACAGTTTCCCACAGTATTCCTGGATTTTAGTAAAGCGTTTGGCACTGCTTCCCACAGCNCACGGGCTGCTCGTGGCTTGGGCAGGCGTGCAGGCGGCTGGGTGAAACCGGCTGGGTGCTGAGCTCGGGGTCAGCAAATGGAGCCTGGTCTGGTCAGTGGCCGGTCACCAGCGGCGTTC
>VXAA01002062.1:21353-71862 GCA_013399115.1 Anseranas semipalmata
TTTTCAATTCCTCAATGGGAATTGTAAGATATACCTAGGAATCAAGGGAAAAGATGTTGAGCAGCTTCCTTTATATCATATAACATGTTGAGGACAAAAAAGTGTTTGTCTCTTCCTGCCAGTGCAACATGACTTAAGCTACATTTGAAAACTATTTTTTAATTAATGTAATGGGTCATGTTTTCACCACACTAAGGCAGGAAATTCAAGGTAAACCAGATACTCTCTTTCTCAGTCACACAAACATGAATTAAGCATGTAGCATCAGACTTAATTTCAATTTCTAGGTCTGTAATTGAATCTAGCTGAATGTGAACTTTTTTTTTCACCATCACATTGATATCTGGATGTTAGTGACATTATTTAAAGCAACAAATCAACCTATAGGGCTGTGTTCAGCTATACTTTCTTTATGTCATTTGACAGTAAATGGAATAAAAAAATGTTACTTTTCTCTAGGGGAAGATTTGTTAAAGGGTTTTCGTCTTTTGTCAAGATATTTAATCTTACAGTGTTACAAAAAAAAAAAAAAAATGCACAGTTTGTACAAGTGCAGATTTTTGCATGCACAGTTTGCCTGATTGCTAATTTGGATGAATGCTTTTAGGCTTAACACAGGCAAATGAAAGAGGAAAGATAATTTCTGCATATATCCTCTGTGTCAAGTGTGAGTCCCTGGACTCTAAGGGAAGCAGGTATCCACTTTTTGGGCTGAAGGCTGTCACTCTGGATCGCCCGATACATCAGTCTTAGTTCATGCATGCCAATGAGAACAAATCCTAACAATGAGCTGTTGAGTGATGCCAACAGAAATGAATGTTTCTGAAAGCTTCAGGGCTTTGGAGAAAGCAGCTGAAGCTAACTACGCGGCACGCTCACCCCCGCTAACTGGCCGAAGCAGGGTGAGATTTTGGCTAAACCCTCCCACATAATGGACAATTTTGAACACACCTTTGTTTTGCAGTGGGCTGAGTAAAGCTGATATGGGACCGTATAATTAAGCCAAAATACCCAACCATGTTATTTCCACCGAGGGGTTCACTATAGAATGGCCTATCCAAAGCTATTAGCATTCCTAGTAATTATTATTATTAATTCCTGTTTGTGAGCCTGTCGCTCCATCATGGCAGCAGTCGCACGCTGGGATATCCACTGCTCAGGACATAACACGCCTTTGGAAGTGGATGATTCTTTAATTGATAGATTGTAAAGATGGGCTGACCTATTGCCTTTTCATGTTTTGCTTTGCTTCAGCTGCCCGGACTCTTGCAGTTCCTTAGTAGCTTTTCTGATCCATCATGTCAGCCTGGCAGCTGCGCCTCTGCGCTCTGCCTGCCTGCCCACTGCAAGCCAGATTTCAGCCTCCGACGCGTGGCATTCACTCCTCCCTGGCTGTCCTCTCACCGGAGAGCTGATTTTGCCCGCACCTCTATCAAATGGCTTTCTTTTAACCGGCACAACTGCTTTCTCCCACGGGTCCTCTCAGCCCAGGGCACCAGGGACACAAGGACAGAGGAATGCACATTCCCAGATGTCCCTACGTGTGTGCTGTGCATCGGAGATCAGGCTCCTGCCTCACACCTGTGGGCTGAACCTCCCCACCCCACTGAAATGTGGCCATTTTGATTTGGAGATATTTCCCATACACCTGGTAACTTCTGCCCTTCCTGGGCAGAATCCTTTCTCAAATTTAATTTCTTGGTGGCACGCAGACCTGCAAAAGGCAGCATCTCGCACTGATAAACTCCTTTTGACACTGGTGCACCTAGAAAATTGCCCTAGGAGGTTTCTGCACCCTCCCCAAAACTGGGGAAAAATGTCTGGAAAATGGTTGAAATTTTATGAGCAAATTTTCAAGTAGGAACAGATTTTTTTACTGCCAAGATGTATAATAGGTGTTTTTGAGAGGTCGTTAACTTCAACAGTATAGTCAAAAACAGTGTTACACCCATCATTCGTTAAGCAATTAAGTTACTGATAGGCTTTTACATTTATTTACCTTGATGGAAAGATATGTTTACTCAACCTGAGTACAAATCAACATGAGGAGGCGGAAGTTCAGAGTAAATTTGACTAATGATGTTGTGTTTTCATCCTTAAAAGAAAGAAAAAAAGCCTCCCTGCTTTTGATGCTATTTTATCTTCATTGGAAGGGATCCAAAATGATCCCAACTGTCATGTGAGTGCTCAGGGAGGCTCAGATCCTCTTTGATTGCCTCCGAACATCTCTCTCCGTTGGCTCATACCTTCCCATACATGAATACAGCGTGCAGCTCTTCGGGTTGTTTATTGAGCAGCGCTTTAACTCTTCCCCATGAATGCTTTCACGCCTTTAAGCAAACCAGGGGCTGCGGCCACCTTTGCCTGGGGGAATGTTAGTGCAGCCTCACTGCTGATGTGAAGGGAGAATTTCCTCTCAGTTTTAGAAAAACTTCTGAAATACAAAACTGACTGGGGCAAGTCATATTTCTTTCAGCGAACCTTAATTATCTCTCATTTTCTTTCAGGCCCACTCTGTTCTCCAGCCTTGTTACATGGGTTTTTGTCTCTCCAAGTCATTCCTCAGCATCCCCTTGAATGGCATCTACCGCACGTGAGCATCCTTCACTGTCTCTAAAATACTTTTGCTGTTTTTCTTTTTTAAGCATTTGTTTTTTAAGATGACATTGATAGACATGAGGCCTAAGTCTGGAGATGTACTGTGGGTAGAGCTCACATTTATTTCAGTATGTAGAGCAGTTTTAGGATCTGATCCATGTTGAAGACTAGCACTGCGTAATGAGGCCTGGGCATATAAAAAATATGTATTCTAACACAGCTCACTCAAAACAAATATGCTCCCTTCTCTTCAGCTGGTGTAAACAAACAATCTCCATTGTGCTCGGCGTGGCTGTGCTGTGCTGCCTTACATGAGACCACAGTTTGGCTTCCCAGATCTTGTGAACGCAGTTCATGACACTGCATCACTGTCCACAATCCTACAACTTAGGAAGCCAGTTCTAAAAGCCATCTGCAAGTTTGGTATTGTCTTAAGTGCTTAATGGGCAGATCTTTTCATGCTGCAGATATACGGGGTCTCACTTCTGAGTTGTGGGCTCCTCAGTCGAACACAAATGGCTCTGAGTTCCAGGAGAGTTTTACTCTGTGAAAAAGCAGAGAATTAGTGCAATAGTTGTAGCAAGATACCCTCATGCTGACCTGCAAAATCTTCTACTCTGATATCTACATTTTCTTTTGATGAAAGTTGGCAGCTGCGTGAAAAATTTGTGATGACTTGAGGTGGAAACATTAGCAGGGACTAGTTCAAAACTCCCGTGTGATATCCATTGTCTGTGCGGACTAAAGTGAATTTGAACCCAGGTGTTCGTTCTTCAGCTGAACTCAGATTTTGTGCCGTTCTGCAGAACCATTACACTGCTCTGTAACTTGTGCTGGAAGCAGAGTGAGCTGTTTTGGCGCTGAAATGATTTCATTGTTAGGCTAAGTGTTACACAGATGGCATTCTTAAATGTAAAATTCTTTTTATGATTCTTTCAATTTCATATTTATTTCATTAGATCATTATTTATGTTAAAGAGACACCATTAATATGAAACGTGCTCAGCTTAAAAGAAAATGTTGAGAGGAGTTTCACGTATCTGATCCTCAATCCTTTAGTTTTTGTGTTTCGCATTTTCCTGTTTAAAATGTTTTTTGTGTCTCTAGGTGCTATGTGACAGATCCACACAAACAACAGAGGGGAAAGAACCTCACTTAACTGATTAGAGGAGAGAAGCAGTGAAAGGGAATATGCACAAAGTGCTGCCAAGTTCACAGAGCAAAGGAAAAGATAAAAAAATAGAATAATTTCACCAATCTTTTTTTTTTTTTTTATTCAAAGTAATGTGAGGTATTGCTTATAATAGCATCAGGGAAACAATTTTCAGACAAAAATGTGATTTCTTAATCAAGGGTCTCTAATTCAAAATATATTTATTTAATAAACAGTAATTATGATAGCTGCAACTACTCATTCATATCAATAATTCATTCAGAAGTAAACCATATCAACATATTAGCATTTATTTTTCCATTTAATAGGCTGTGATTTAAAATAAATGTAAATCGTCATAATCATTCAGCTCCATATGCTGGGAAAGGAAAAGTCACCTTAAACCAGATGCATATTGTGAAAAAAAAAAAAAGGAAGACAAGTTGTTCTAAAGAAACAGCATATGGGGGCAGATTTTAAGCTGGGGTAAAAATGCTCTGCTTTCTAGATGTCAGTATAGCTGTGCTGATTTACACCAGCCAGGACTGGTCAGTAATTTTTAAGAACTGGATGTTTTAGAGGGTTTTTCATGGAGCCATATACTGATTTCTTTCTATAAGAAAATAGTTAAGTATGATTTCTTTCAGTTTAAATCAGGAAAAGGCAACATACATCATCAAGTAAATTCTAGTTTGAAGATTTTTATGTGTGGAGACAATAGATGCCTGAGTCGTAGGCTGGCACTGCACATGTATGGGTGTGTGTGTGCATGTGTGTGTGGAGCTGAATTTATTATTTCCTGTCCCTATTTAGTTTGCCAAACCCTCTCCTAACTTGTACCCCTACCTACCTAACTACCCACCTCATTTTGACAGCTCTTTTTAATCTTCCTAACCCATTAGCTCTGCCTCAGCAAGCTCTGCTGAAAATATTTCTTTCTGACCCTGGTCTGAGGTCCAGAGAGCATTGTCTGGAAGCTGTGGAGCATGGTTCCACGTGTTAGAAAAAAAAAAAAAAAATTGCTTTGGGCACAGGGTAAAGTGATCAAGGGCTAAAGCCCCAGCCAGCATGTGTTACAGCTGTTAGAGCATCTCCAGTGCTCAGTGCATATCTGGTCTTACAACAACAGCTCTTTCTCTTTTGCTTTCAATAGGTGAGGCCAGGGCTTGTGGCTGGCAGATGCACGTGATGGGTACAAGCCTGGAAACCCTTTGGTACTCCCTGTGTGAGCATTCTCTCCTCGCACGTACAAGCAAGCGACGGCGGCACATCCGTCGGGCCCCGCCTCAGCCATTGGGCCCTCTTGTACCACCATGAGCTAAGCAGAGCCCTTTTCATCCTCGACATAGTGTGCCCCATGTTCTCGATGGGGAAATAAGGCCACAAACCCTTCTTCCCCCCACATCTTTCAGCGATGCTTTCCGGGGATGGCTCAGGCCAGCAGCTGAAGCACAGCTGAATCGGAGAGCAGGCAGCAGGATGGCATGGGCAGCTGGACAGCCACGGCACGGGTTAGCCCTGCAAAAAGGTGTTTCACAGCCTCCCAGGTGAGTTTTGTCGCCCACATGACTGGCGCACGGCTAGCTGTTATCCCGTTCTTCTCTCAAGGCTGGCCCTGCCATGGTGCTGTCCTGCACGCACAGCTTGCAACTGCACTGGGCATGCAGCCACAGGGCAGCCGAATTAAGGTGGTACTCGGCTTTTGTTTTTTTTCCAGTCTCTGCAATGCTTTACATTATTGCATTCCTCCAACAGTTTCTGAGAAGAAAAGTGAGTCACATTATTTAATTTTCCCCATCCTAATAGAGAGGAGCCATGTTTTTTCCACAAGTTATTGCATTATTCCTCTTTACGGTGTGGCTCTGATTTAGTGCTGGATGAAGCTCAAAAGGAGGATTAGTGTAGATATTCTCCCATATGCTTGGATGCATTTCTGAACCCTGTCTGTACCATCCTCACTGCTTTTGATGGAAAAAGCTGGGCTATAAACTTGATGAGAACAGGCTTCCATGCAGGATGTTTAGTATTTCCTGCTTCCATTTGGGCCAGCAATATGACACATACAGCCCCTTCCATCCCTGCAGCTCTTGGTCATGGTCTTGTCTGAAATTCAGAAAATCACAGTGGCAGAAAATGAATAGGGGAATAAAAGGAAGTTGATTTTTCTCAACTTTAATAATGGATAGACCTGGGTTTAGTTCCACCTTTGGCTGAAACTTTGCTGGGGGATGGGCACAGGTAGAATGTTTTTACTTTAATGGAATTGGTTCATCCATCTTTTAGATAGTGGCACTGAAGTGTGAGTCCTGAGAGAAAGAACCTGTGCTTCTTTTTAAGAGCTGCACCTTCTGGGAAAATTAGAGCTGGCTATAAAAACCCTGACTGTATTGTATTCAAGCAAAGCAGGAGCACAGGAAGAGAGAAAGAGGAACAAAAGAGTGAAAGAAGGAGACAGGGAGGCTTTTCCAAAAATATGCTGCTACAGTGAGTTGTGCTGTGCTTTGGTGTCACAGGCTTCACTATGCCTAATGCCTGCCTGGCATTTTCTGTCTAGTAATCAAGTTGTTTAATAGCCAAACACCAAGCCACATTGAACTTGATCCTAAAGCTGCTGTTCTATTGCCTTTTGGGGGCTTTCTTCTTTAGCTGTCATTTTCTAAAAAAATTTCTCAATAATACTGTAATCAGTCAATTTTTTTTTTTTTTCTGATTCTCCTCTCTCCATTAGAAGAGTTTCCAAGTCTGTGAAGGAGAGGCTATGTTTTCTCAACCAAATCTTCCACTCCTAGGTCTATTAACAAACTAATATTAACTTACAATATTTGACTGAAAATGCAGGCTTTTTCCATACCTGCGTAGCCTACTGGAGGCATGAGGAGTCCAAGCCAGCTAGGCAGACACCTTCGTCACATGCCCAAGCTCAGCTCCTGTGTTGCTCCATGAGTTCCTATCAAGCCATACAATGGCTGACATTGTCTGCAAGGAGCAACTCGGATTACGGCCCCTTCCAGCTGCGCTGGCCCTGACCCTGAGCCTGCCCCAGGCTGCCCATGCTCTGCCCTCCCCGTGAGCACAGAGACTTCAGCTGCAGCCTGCTGCTGCCTGTGAATGTTGATTCTGGTCTTGAGGGTGGCCTTGGATGCGTTTTAACAGCCAGCGCAGACTCTGCAGGGATAACATGCAATGATTATTTTAGGGCAGATTTTCCCCTAAAAAAAATAGTTCTACATGCACACAGTTTGATCTTCACACAAAGGATTTATATAAGAACTCACTTCCCTCTGTTGGTTATGAAAAAAAGCGTGCTGGCGGGATTTAAGGAAGTGTACAAGCTGGAGGATAGCTGCAGACAAAAGAGAGTTTTTCTTCTAAGAACATCTGCACAGCTGGAGCTCTGGCAGCGCTGCAGTCAGAAAGCCTAGGTGTTACCTGGCTGGGGCAAGGGACAATGTCTGCTCAGCACCCTCCTGACATGCAAATTTGGCCAGCACTTCTCAGAGCCCTGTCCCCTGCCATGTACACACATACAGGTATGCACAGTTTTGCCACCCAGTGCCCACTTTTTGGGAATCTTCCACCCTGCAGGTATACCGTAAGCAACTGGCCTAAAGGGAGTAAGGGTGAAGGAAGAAGCTCTTTGTGACTCCTTTACATGCTAAGATAGAGGTAAAAGAGGCCAAAGCTCACCTGATCTTGCAGGAATAGTGTTGCTGCAGTGGCTCTAGACTAGCCCAAAACCAACATCCCAACTCCTAGACACCCTGCAACAATGCTTCTGTAACTCAGAGTAGAGATAATTAAGAACAGGTCTGCTGGAAAAAGGACTTAACAGGATGCAAAAAATGCATACTTTTGGTGCTTGCACCCCTGAAAGTCATTCTAAGTCTTCACCACCTACAAGCATAGCATCGGCTGACTGTTCAATCTGCTTTGTGGTGCGAAGGAGATGTGTGCATCAGCCTGAAGTTGCTCAGGTTTTGTCCGTCTTGGGCTGGCCCTGTTCAGTCATTTCTGCTCTCCCCAGGCAGTGAATCCCAAATGCAAAGACAGAACCTAACAATACAACTTGTGTGCTCACCCTTAATGTAGCATGATGTTTGAAACTGAATATAAACAGGGATGAGGCTTTAGATCTTACTCAAATCTCAGTGTAACTTTGAGGTTGTCAGACAGTACTGAAGTGAGAGATCTGGAGTAGGAAAATTAGTGAACACAAAAGTCATGATATTTACTCAGTTTATGCATTTTCTCTCTTTTTCTCATGAAACCTGCATAACTGGCGTGTAATTGTTTTGCTAAGTGAGCCTTGAAAGCAAAAGTCTTGATAGCTGTCAAATATCTTCTTTGTAGTACAGTGTGTTGTCCTCAGAAGCTAATCAGTAGAACTTGCTCAGAAGAACTTAATCAGCAGAACTGAGCACATTGTCAGTGCTTAACAAATAATAAATTATAATAATAACAGCAGTTCCCTTTGACACAACCTATCAAACTTTTGCTTTATTTCTGGGAGTGCCTTCCTTGCCTCTAGTTAAGATGTGATACGTACTGCTTACTATGGTTGAGAGGACTGGTGATACGACCTAACAGGGTGGAAGTATTGATTGAAATGAAACTTTGACAAATGGCTGAAAAAGAATCCTGAGGAAGTTCTTAGTCTGTTCCTTTTCACTTATTGATGTTACTCATAAGACTCAAAAAGAGAATTTAAGAATAAATTTGATCAGTTTAATTGTTGAAATGTAAAATGCTATGCTTACATGTTAATAGAATCACATTTGAATTTCCTGATAGCCTTTTATTTAGAAGAGAGACTCATTAAGCTTTCCTTACAGAAAGGTGAATGTATCCAGCAGCACATCTATTATTATTAATTATTATTATTATAAGGGGATTGGATAGCTCAGAGGGTTGTTAACAGATCTGAGGCTATCACTTCTTTGTCACCATTGTAATTTGGCCCAGGCTGGGAGTTACTGACAATCATTTCATTTTCTGATTGTTTGGTGGTTTATATGCAATTAGTTGGTGGGTTTTGTTCACTTCCAACAAGACATATATCCACATTATAAAGAAAACCACCGGGTCAGCTCTAAGCTGCCGCTAATTGTTGCAGGCTTAAATGAAGCCGTGTCAATTTATCCCAGTTGAGGATCTGACCAAGGATCACAACTGGCATTAATTAGCAGATGTGTTATCAGACTCCGCGGAGATGTTCCGGGTTGAGTGACAGTGGGCAAGCGCTGTGCCATCGTGGCCGGTGGAGCCGTGCCCAATGCTGGCAGGTGGGAGGTCCAGGTTGCCCCTGCCTGAGGCACCTCGGTGGCTTCTGCTGCCTTACGGTCATCGCTGTGCCACCAGCCCTCGTGCAGAAGGAGCCCCAGAGCTGGGGGTGGCCAGTTGTATTAGGGCCCAAGCAATGCAAGGCAGCTGCTTAAAATCTGGGAGGGGGAAAGCACGGAGGGGAAAGGGAGGAAGTACCAGCACTGGACTGGCTCATCCTGGAGCTGGATGTGCATGAGACTGCACTGCTAGTGTTAAGTGAAAACCCCTGTCTCTGATTTTCTGGAGGTATGTGTGTACCATCTGAGCTAACACCGTAATGCTGGCTGCACGTATGTGACAGAAGGGTGGGGAGATGCCACTGAAAGTACAGGTGCCCAAAGTCCACAGGACAAACCTGGGCTTCATGTAGCTCAGGGAGTAATCTTCTTAGTCTTCACTAGCTACTGACACTCTTTAAAAATCGGCTTCAGTTCACAGCCCTCGTGTTTTTTAGTGCACTTGGAAATTTTTTCTTTTCATTCTGAGACCTTTTTGTAATCCAGGGAAGAGAAAAAACAGGGGAGTGGGAGTTCAGTAGTAGTGGGAATGCAGAAGTCATTAGGCTGACCTAGTCAATGGCAAGGAGTATCTGAGGAAGGTGCAGTAGTGGCTGCCACCTGCAAACTCTCCATCTGCCCTTCTGCAAACTCTTTCCGCCATTTTAAACAAAATTTGAAAAGATGTTCAGGTACCTATTTTCTGTGACAAATCTGGTTCCTTCTCTGAATAGTCATCTCTGGGCCCAAAGCCACAAAAGGAGATGACTGAGACTCAGGTGGGAAATAGATATCCAGGTTAAGGATTCCAGTCCACATATCTTCAAAGTTCATCACCCATATTTTTGTTAATAAAGATATCAAGACCAGGCAGTCACCAGCTTCGCTGGTCTGAACTTCTCGGCAACTAACCCTGATTTGCTTCCTCAAACTATGCATTGCTGTGCCCACACCTCTTCAAAAAGTGACATGGCAAATAATGTGTAACACACAATCAGGATTGAGCAGCAAACAAAATGCAGCAGCTGTCTTCACTTTGCTTTAAAATAAATACCTTCAAAGTCCACCTGAGCTTCAGGGGTTTCAAGCTCTTATCTCTTATCTGCAAAGAGAGCAGGAACCCTGGCCAGGAAGCTACAAACTAAATATTCACAGGGGGAGATATTTTCCATACTTCCTGCAGAAGTGGTGCTGACACACATACGGTTCTCTGGGAGGAGTTTAAGGCAATGAGGTGGAGAGTAAGGTGCCTTTTCCAGCCCTCCTCTGCTGACTTAGCTTGCTCTACGCTTATTTTGGATTGGCACAAGATAGAGGATTTCTTTCAGTATACTCGTTGCTGTGTAAGGTGTTTCAAAAATATTGGCTTCACAGCCTAATAAAAATACAGTGATTTTTCAGAAAAATCAGTAGAACATATCCTCAAAGGATATATAGACGTGATGATTATTGGAGTTTTAATTAAAATAGCAGGTAAAGTACGTATTATGGTGTGTTATTATTTCTAAGATAACAACAGAATAAAGGTGCCCATTTCTTTCGCAAGTGCAATTTTCTAAATGAAAAAGTAAACATTAATATCTTCAGAGATCTTACTGATCTTGTATGATAATTTAGAAAAATATCTCTATTAGGCATAGTTATATATGCTTTTTGTTGGAAATGCAATCACAGAATATGCACATAGCTGCAATCTGTAGACAGATTAAGTAAATTAAATCACTCAATGTCTTTTTTCAATAGCTCTAAAGTTAAAAGTAATTTGCAAAGAAAATACTCAGTTTCAATTGGTTTGTAATATCTGTTAATGATCTTTGGAAAAATTTCTGATAACACACGGGAATTCCCTCAGGGACAGGGTTGTGAATAAGTGGATTTTTTTAAGTTTCAGATGTCATTAGCTAGTGATTTCTTTGAAGTAAAAGGCTGTTATGGAATAAATTGCAGAGGTATACAAGTGAACAGGACAAACATTTTTATGAATAATATACATTTTTTTTCCACTGCGCTTTCTGCCCCCAAAAGAAAAAAAATTAAGATCTAACTTGTCATTGCAAATATACTGGAATCACAGCTGCGTGAGGATTTTGTGCTTGCTTTATGGGTATAGTCGGTCTTTATATGAATGTACAGACTGCTGGTGCAAAACTCCTAGAAGAGGGATCTGTTTTGCTCCCTTTGATGTGTTTTTTTTTTTTTTTTTTTTCTCCCTGGCAGATAACTTTTTCACAAGGCTGAAACACTTCCTGTGACTGAAATGGCTCCAGCATAGCTATTCCCTAGAAGACATCATCCCTGATTTCTTGTGGTGACTGTAAGATAACTGGAGTTGCAGGTAAGTGCAGACATGGAGAAAAGGGCCTCTATCCTCATGGTACCACGTTAGCATGAAGTTTCTACAACCTTATTGACAGTTCAGTGATAAAACAGATATCCAGATACCAGATACCAGAATAAGGTAATATTTCTCAGAAAGACAAATGAGAGATCTCCTGACCTCTGCCCCCACCTGAGGATATCTGGAGTAGAAAAGAGCAACAGAGGCATCATAGACTACACCTGCCCTTGGGGAACATTGTCCTACCTCAAGGTTCAGCTGTACAGTTCAGCCATAGGTAGATGAGGATGGGTCTTATGTCTCCATATGTTCCTGTGCATGGGTGAGTTGGGTGTGGGTTTAAACAGGGACTGGGGACACTCTGAATGGAAGCTGGTCTGGGTGATGGGGCACTAGGACTCCAGGGTATACTGTCACAGATCAAAAAATAAGTCTAGTTTCAGCCATCAAGCCTTTGGTTTCCTCACCTTCCTCCTCACCTCTTTTCCCAAGACCTTATTTGTCTTAGTCTGTTTTTTCCTGATCTACAGACAGGGCTGTAAAGCATACCATGCTACAATGAATGTGGCTACTCCCTCCACGTAGGGCTGGAGGAGAAAGATTTGCCCAGCTCTAGTAAAAGACGTGAACAGCTACAGGGTTGAAAAGTCTCCTAGCCTTCCCTGAGTCTCTGAAGGGCCAGTGTAGGAGTCCACACCTATCCTGATTATCCATAGGTAGGTCAGGCAGCCTCTCATTTCCCAGACATAGATGTTCAGTGATGCTCTGCAGTTGCTCCAAGAATATGAGATTTCCTCCTGGCTGCTCCTTAGCAGTCACTGGCATTGGTCAACCCTAAGACACCTTGACTGTGACAGAGGCCAATACCAGACAATATGAAAAGGGACTCCCCCTCCTTCCTGTGTATTTAAGTGTATTACAGTTTACTGTGGAAGACGATACCTTTCTGACCCCATCTATTGACTAACATATACCAAGAACTACTGACATTATTACATAATACCTGGTGGTAAAACTCTCACAGCTTTTTTTTCAAGGCTCGGAGCAACCATTATTATCATCTAGTCTGATCTTCTGCATAATATATGCTACTGAACTTAACCCAATCTGAACTTTGTGTGAAGATTTGCTTTTATGCCTAAAAATGCCTCCTCATTTACAAATATGATGCTGTTTCTCTGAGTACTATCTGTGCAGCAGCAAGTTCCATTAATTAACTGTACATTGTTTGGAAAAGCAATACCTCTTATCCGTTTGAAATTTGATACCTCTTCATTTCACCTTGCAGGATAGGAAAGGGTTTTTATTCCTTTGCTGCTAATTAGGTTGGAGGATCATGAGGACGAAATGTTATTTATATTATAGTCATGCTTAAGTAGAGCTCTGACGAAGCCTGGGGATCCCATTGCACAAAGTGAGGGAGACTGTGCAATTCCTTTGGGGCTGAGACTATTTGAATAGACAAATGGTACATTTTTGAAAGAGCTGAATGATTTCACTGAAAAGAATGTCAGACAAGTCAATGGATTCATACTTCTGAAACACCTATGCATTTTGAAAAAAATAATCCGAAGTGTGAAGGAAAGAAAGGTTTGGAAAAATGAAGCTTCTGAAATTGAGACTAAAAAATGAGTATGGGACATAGTTGGTGAAAATGAAAAGGTGTTGCTAATATGCAGCACTGTCCATAGGTCACTTTGGCTCCCAGAGGCTCATGCTCTGAAAGTCCTCCCTTTAAGGGAGCAGGATGCACTGAGGAAAGTATCTGCAACATCTGCTTCATTCAAGGTCCCCAGACCTTCCAGCTAGGGGCCACGGACATCTTCTAGATTAACTCAGGCAACAGTGGTTGTTCCAAGTTCATGGAAAGGGTTCATGTAAGATTTGCAGTCCCAAGAGGGTGAATCTGCCCCGAGAGACAGGCTGGGGCTTCTGTTCTTTATCTCTTCTCAAGAAATTCCACATCCTTTTGACTTTTATCATTTTTATTGCCATTCTCTGGACTAGTACTATTTCTGCTTTCTTTTTTTTCAGGGATGAGGTGACCAAATTTGAAGACAGTATTCAAAGTGAGGATGTGCCACTGATTTATATAATGGCATTATAATATTTTCCATATTATTCTCTAAAACTCTTTTCTTCGTACAAACCCCATAAGATTCTTTTTAATTCTTTGAACTATAGTGCCTTTTAACATCTGTAGTTTACTCTGATCAGATTTTGACAAAGGAATAAAAGGCTCCATTTTTCACATAGAATTTTATTTATTGTTTGAACTTTAGAGGGGAAATTGGTTAACTTACAATTTAAAATTCTTGGCAATGTAGACCATTGGGCAAGGATTTCATTATTAGCCCTTCTGTACTTTCTGTAGAAATGTGCGAGGCTGAAAGTTGGTGTACAAGGTCTTGGCTCAAAAGATTTGACTTTCACACTATAAACACAGCCAAAGACTTAATTTGGAGCTGCCAGAATCCCCAAAGATGTCAGATGTGTCATTCTTCTGCACCCCCTTCCTGATGCAGCACACTGGGGCCATGCATTTACATGCCATGCAGCCAGTGCCATGCATGAGTGCAAGAGGTACCCGAGCACTGTGGTCTCCTGTTTACTGTACCACATACCTCCACACTAGGTCAGGGGAATACCCCTTTGAAAATGAGGCGCTTGATGACTGCAGAGGGTGAGGATCTTGCTGTCATGTCACAGCTGGGCGTGATGCCTTCATCAGGGTATTAGAAAAGGCTCAAGGAAAACAGTTACATCCATTCTATTGCCTAAGACACTTCCTGCAGCTACTGACTTGCCTTAGAGTTACCAATCCAAGTGCTGACCCTGCCTGACCCTACTTATCTTGTAAAAGCTGACAAGATCACAGCCTGAAGCAGTATAGCCACAGGCTCAATACTGGCTACCAAAATGTCTGTTTAGTATTTTCAAGAAACGCTGCTCTTAAGATTTACAATACCAGCTGCTAGGTATATGGGCAACACCAAAACACAGCCCTGACCCCTGAACATGCAGCCTCACTTACACAGAAATTTGTGCCTCTCAAGGGGCCAGCACTAAGTTGCCACAAAGTAGTTATTCCCTACCTGCAAGTGAGCTGAAATTGAAGCATTATATGATTGTATACATTCAGATACTGGGGGAAAATATTTGAAAACTACAGCCTTGAGTTCATAATTCATTGTTAGCTTCATAAGTTTCATCAGCTGTATTACTGCTTTATTAGCAGAAAGAGCTCTGCCATTTCTGAATAGTATCTTTTTTTTTGATTTAATATAGAAAATGTCTTAATTCTTCCATGACCAAAACAATTTTTCATCAAAAGTTATTTTTAGGTGAACTACAAGTTTCTTCCCTAGCAAACTTTTTATCTCCTCTGTATGAAAGCAAACATATATTTCCCTGAATATCTCTAAAGATAAACACAGGTTTAAATACCCAAGAAATAATAAGGTTCCAACCTGGTTTAGTTGTTTGTATATTCATACACAATATAAATTCGTAGTTCTTTCAGGGTGTTTTTGTTGTTGTTGTTTTCTGTTTTTTATTTCTATTTATTTATTTATTTATTTATTTTGAGAATACCAAAGATGTGGAAAAGACACTGAGGTCTTAGTGCTCCTGTCGGAAACTTCTGCTGATTACAGAAAGAGTTGGATTGGTCCCAGAGAAACCAAATACACACAAGTAACAATGAGTTGGCCATACAAGCAAGGAAAATCACAGATAACAGATGCACACAAATTAGCAATGTACCTTTTAGGTCATCCACTACAGCTTGCTGACACTGTGAGGTTGTTTCCTACGGCATATTTTCGGTTGTTTTGTGTGCCTAGATTAAATGTCCTAAGTGATGCCATGTCCCTAGGGAGAGACTGTGCTGCCTAGTGTATCTTGTTAGAAGTTTTTTTCCCTTTTTTAACATCCTAGTTATGTTCCTTTGCAAACCTCCTTCTTTTCCTTCATTGATGTTATTTTCCTCCAGTGTCTTTAGAATACTGTGATGTTCCGTTTAGTTAACATTGTCAGCCCATACCTATTTAGCTCATTTAATTTTCTGTGATAAATCAGTCCTTTCAGTCTCCTGGTTATTCTTCATCTCCTCTTGTCCCACTCCTGCCTGTCAGTATCTTTTGTAGTTATGAGATTTTAAAGATGTGGTGCATTTCTCTGAACTAATGACAGCTCTGGTATAGATCTGAGCACCCTCAATGTCTCCTCAATGAAAACACTCCTGATGTGCCCAGGGGAAAGCCACTGGTGCTCTGAGCAGACACACAGGTAAAGTATCCTGTTCAAACCATTTCCTTGGTAGCACTTAATCTACTGGTCAACAAAAAGCCTATTAAAACAGTTTACATAGTGGTTCAAAAACCAAATACATGTCACTCTGGATTTATTTTATATTTCAGAATGTTAGGAGATAGAATAGCACAGATGAAAAGATCTTTGTTGCTGTTGTTGGTATTTTCAAACTCTTGGCCATGGACATCACAATCTAAAATTATGGAAGACATTGTCTTGTCTAGTAACAATATTTAAGTGCCACTAGAGTACATTGTAGAAAGTAATTATATATGTAGTCACAAGCCTAGCTGTTCACTTCAGGCAATAAATTCTGATCAACAAACAACACTCCTTTAGTGCTAAATGAGATTTTGGTTGTAATTGAATGTCTTTACCTTTGTGTTTTGTTGGATTGGAGGAATATCATTTTAATCTGCTCTCTTTAAATTTTCATTAAGGAACATTTCAGCTACCTGCAGCCTCATCTGATGATGTTTAATGATATCAGCTAGCTCGTTCTTCCATGCACCAGCAGGGGCTTCTTTAAATTGGTCAACTGTACAGAACATTGTTTTCAAGTTTAATGTACTTGGAATCAACCTTTTAAAATAATGGCATCTCTACAGACAGTTTATATACATAGCGCACACACATATGTGCGTGTATTTATGTGTGCATGTGTGTGTACGCATATATATGCATAAGTGCACACATTCATACAGAAACACTGATCCTATTCACCTTCTTGAAAACATTTCAGCTAGTATTAACATAAATGTGCTGTTAAATTGGCAGTGTTATACATTTTTGTTGGAGTTTACTTCTGTAATCTAAAATCAGAAAGATAAGCTGTGAAACTCATGCAGCTGATGACATAATCCTAGGATCTCGTGATGCTGAATCTCATATTTCTAGGAGTGTAGGATGGATGTTCCTTGCTGGAATAATTATGCTGCTTATTACAATATATGTTTCCCTGTTTTCATGTGGGCACTGAGATGTTCAAACCATTAAACATATATGGTATAATGAGTCCTGTGTTCCTTATTTATTCTAAAGAAGGCATTAACTTTCTGTGGTTGTTTTATTGTATAATAAAGCCAACTATTCTAAGAATCCGTGATGAACATAGCAATAAGCTGTGACAATATGCATATTTACATTTAATACTGATGTCCAAATGTACATATGTGCATATAAATATGCATATATGTATGTACAAACACTCAAAGAGAGACATATACACAAATTAAATACAACCAATTAGGATGTGGCATAAATAGATTCAAAGCTTACCTGTTATAGCTATGTGAAGGGAAAATCTGAGCCACAAAGGCACACAAGAAAGTAAAGCTCAATGCACTCCATTGGCTCATTACCATTACGCTCAACAGTGACAGGCTGTATGCTAAGACGGGGTACCAGCAGACATTCGTAATGACAGCTGGTTCAAAACAGAGCTTTCAAAATAGTGCAACACCCCTAACTTCCTTCCAAATCCTGGTGTTTGCCAGCACTTAACTGAGGCTGGCTCTTAAGGTCAGATGTTCAGATAGAAGTTATTTGGAAAGAATCTGCTTCTTTGTGTTTGAACTGTTTATATATTCAGCATATAGGTTCTTCATTGCCCATGAATTTGTGTTTGAGCTCAGACCTGGGTTATGCTTGGCTATTACCTGAAAAAATGATGGATGTTTCTCCCTGATACAATGCCCTATTTGCCTGAGATCGTCCTCTATCAAATTCTCCACTCTTTTGTGGGATACGTAAAATGAGAGTCATACACTAGCTTTTCTGTTTTTACTGGAAGAAACAAACAAACAAACAAACAAAAAACAAACAGAGGGGCACAGTCCTTCTTTTGAGAAATAGAGGAAAAGTGGCTTCTCTTTAACATCACCCACATCACACACACTGTGCTCAGCCAATTAGGGACACAGCAAAAAAATACTTGGTTTGTCCTGTGTGACTTTTCCCAGTGGATACATATAGAATCTGGAAATAAACACACTCCTCCTCTGGAAGGAAACGCAAACAGGGTTTATCTATTTGCATTTGAACTCAGTGAAAAATAACCAGGCACAAAAAGCAAGCTTGAAGATAAAAACATGAATATAAGTAAAGCTAAATTTCACCAAGCTAAATTCTGCCACACTGTTATAATTGCTACACAGAATGTGAGCTAATTCGTTGTTACATTGTGCTGGTGAAATAGGTATGTATTACATATGGGGCAAGTAAAGGAGCTTGCACTGGGATGCTATTGACTTTGTTGAGCAGCCAGTATGTGGGGAGCGTGCCATGAACAACCTTGTGAAAATGAGGCTGGTGAACCAACTTGGTCTTGGAAATGACTTCAGGGTGTGTAGAATAATATTTTAAAACTATGATAAATTGTAGCAGCAGCACAGGAATACTAAGTGTGTGCACTTTACCATTTACCATATCACCTTGGGACCCCTAGCCCTAAGCATCAGATCTTCAGAGGAATTTAGACAGCTAAACGTGATACTATTTGGGGATCTTCAGTACTGCCTGGACACACGCCTTCTAACGAAATCAAGGAAACCTGGCTATCAGGGCTCTTCACAAAAGCATTGATCAGTCTCTTGGGCAGCTCTACTATGTTCCCAGAGTATTGACCCTGCTTCAGCTGGAGGTGCCTCTGAGGAGACACGGAGGGGAATAGAATGAGTCTGTGCTCATTTCTGGAGGAGGTATGGCTCTCTTGCAAGCCAGAGGCACGTGCAGCGCTGCTTCCCCGCAGCAGGCGTGCTTGGCTTACCGACACCCATCCTGCCAGCTCCGGAGCGGTACATGCGAGCAGCGTGGGCTGCGCGCTCTGGCTGGTGATGCTCCTGTTTGCCACCAGCCTTCCCTCCTGGATCAGGGCTGCTACCGAGTGCTGGGGGGTGGCCAGGAGCAGCTCCCTCTGGTGAACCTCTTTTGTGCTTTTATCTCCCTCTTCTTGGCAGTAAGCTGCCACTGGCTCCCAGCCATGGCCCCCTTGCCCTCCCCAGTGCCCAGCCTGCATGCTCAGCCAGTGCCTACTTCTCTTCCAGCAGCTGGCCCTTCTTTTCCTCCACAGCTGGCTGCTGCCCCCTACTGTGGTAATTATTATTTATTATGGATATTCAGTGTACATTATGTGTCTAGAGTCCAGTACTGTCTGAATCAGTACCAGGGTCCTACTGTGTGGGCAGGAGCACGCAGCAATACACAGTCGTTCCACTCCACTCTCACGCAGGGACAGACTGAGGGGGAGGGAGTGAAGGTGACTGTTGGCACCTATTAGCACTATCTGATGTGACACGTACTCTGTGTCCTGTGTTACATGACTCTGGCGACAGCGCAGCTGAGTGCAGAACTGCTTTTTCTCCACCTTGCTATCAAAAGCAGGTCTCCTGCTATTTGTGCTATCTAGCAGGAAACACTTGAGGTGTTTTCCAAAAGTCATGGCTGCTGCTCAGCCACAGCTTAACTCCCTGTTAATGATGATATTTCTTGATGCTCAGTTGCTGTCAAGAAGTGATGCCCTTAGACCCCATCATGGCTTCATTGGGCATCATTTCCTTTCCTGTTTCTCTCCCCTACCTTCTTCTGCAGGAGTCTGTGTTTGTGCCAGTCCCTTTCTGGATGTGTCTTTCTCCTTCCTGCACTTCACCCTTCCTCCCCACCCTGACTCCCTGAACACATCACGCTCAGGTAAATACAGCAGAGCTTTAATTCCCATAACTTAGTGTTACAAGCAAAAGCACCTGGACGAAGCAGCAGCTTACGTACATTCAGAAAAATACAGAATCCTAAATGTATTTCAAACACGTGTACATGCGTGAGAGCCAGGTTCTCAGCTGCAGTGGTTAGGTTTAGCTCTGTTCAAAATGATGGAGCAATACTGTTTTGTGGCAGCTGAGAATCTGTCCCAGTATGTAAATGTAAATATCTATTTTTACAAGCCCTCCTACAGTTTGCTTTAAAAGAAAGCTTTCTTTTTAGACACTGAAAGCATACAAGCCAGTCAGAAATGTCCCACTTTCTATATTTTGTTTAATTCCTACCTCTGACTTCCTTTGAAATCTAATGAATTCAAAAGAGACAGAGTGAATTAAAACTGAAGTAGCTTTGCCTCCAGTGCACTGGGCCTGCAGGAACTGAAAACAAAACAAAACTGGAGAGAAACTGAAAGGGTACAAATCCATGTAAATCCAAATAATTTAAAATGTTTGATGGTAAGCAGGCTCACCAAACCTAGCAAAATTCCCACTGTTCTATTGCTTGTGATCTTCTGCCCTTTCAACTAGCTGCAGCAAGTTAATATCAAGAGAAAATACTCAGGTATGCAATCTCTGTATCAGAGCACTTTCTGCCATGAATCACTTTTAAAATTGTTTTGAGCTTGCTTCCTTTGCATGTTATGCACACAGATGCCCACACCCCATATTTCATATGTATCTATCAAGTAGGCTGGATCTATAGTCCTTGGATATGGAGTATTCAAACCTCAGAGCTCTACAAATTTGCATCCAGGAACAGATTTGTCCCTTTTTTTAAGATAGGAAACACATGTGCAACTTGGATCCAGATCTGGGATAGATGCTGGATACACTAATTTAAATATGTTAGGATTTGGGATCTAGACTTGTTTATTCGTAATGAAACTAGTCCTGATACCCACTGCTGGGTGCTCAACTTTCCCCTCACTAGAAAGAGAAATGTTCACATATTCACTTCCTCTGGATTGATTTGTAATTCATTCCAGGAACACGTCTTCAAGATCTTTTTCTCAGTTTTATTTCTTACCATCCTCTACAACAATTGCTTATAAGTGACCTCTGCAAAACCTTTTGGACATTTGGATCACTTGCACTTGGTCACCCTCCTCTGACAAGTCCCTGTTATCCCACTCTCCTTCTGAAGGCTGCTCCACTGGTTCCTCAAAATACTCCAGTCAGATGGAGAGGTACTTGTCCCCCAGTACCATCCGCAGTCATTTGAGAGACTGAGGAACACCCTTATGGGGTGTTCCTGTCCAACAAACTGTCTCTTTAGCTACTGTTCGGAACTGGTTTCTTGGGCTCCCTAAAACTGTGGTAAACTTCAAAGCTCTGCAATTCCCAGGATTTTCCTCATCTCCTTTTGAAGACAGGCAACATAATAAGGCTTTCCAGCCTTCTTGTGCTGCTGCATTTTTCAAGGGAAGAAGGCATCCCCTTGTCAGTATCTTGGCTTTTTCTCACTCTATTTCCCCTCAGAACTCCCAGATGAACACCATCCGGTTGTGGTGATTTACTGCACTTGAGTTTCTCAAGTTACTCTACAACTTCCTCCTCAGAGACTTCAATCTGTATAAAGGCCACACTCTGATTTTCTTTGCAAAGTGCCTTTGGCACAGGAATTTCTGCGTGACTCTCAGCAGCAGACATGATGCAAGAGATTCATTTAACTCCTCTGTTAGCTTGTTGCACTTGTCTCCTGACCTACTTTACACGGATTTGTGGGGATCTCTGGGGCGTTTTGGTGCATAACCCAGCGTAAGATTTATATTTACCTACAGGTGAGGCCTAGCTCTCAGCTGGTATTCTCTAGCTGCTCCACTGAAGGATATTTCTGCGCATTGTTGCAGCCACTCTCATCAAATCTTATTCGGCTAGCTTATTAAACCCAGTATTGCTACTCTGCACCATGTCTGTCACAGGTGGGTTAAATGCTCGCTGATGCAAGGTGGCGGTCTCCCTGGGAAGATGCTCTGAAGAGCAGCAGCCACCTGCAGGAGCCCTCTCCTCTAGCGGCACGGCGAGCAGCCCCCCGGCATGCAGCAGCGGAGGGGCAGGCTGGGTGCTCAGCACCACGGAACAGGAAGAGCGGGACCAGATCCTGGCCACGGCCTGACCTTCAGTAAATCAAATGACCACTTGGTCTTTTACCTTCGGTAAAGGAAAGCTGGAGTGCTGCAGAAATCTTTTTCTCTTTTCCCCTCTTTCTCTTGTGTATGTTTATTTCTGTTTCTTCCCACTCCTTTTCTGTTTTAAGAAAGACAGAAGCTGCCATACGGCCTATCCAATCTTTAATGATTATGAAGGACAGAACTAGAACATCAGAAATGGGGCAAATGTTCTCTACGTCCTCATTTATTCTCTGGTCACTGTAGGCTTGCCTTAAGTCCAGACATTTCAAAAGAAGGTCAGTTTTATAATGTCAGCCAGAAAACACGGGTTTGCAAACACTACTGAGCTTTGTGACATAAAACTTATTTCATTGACCTTTGATGACCATTACTTGGGCTTTTTATGGAATCAGACTCCTGGTTACTAGTTTAATTTGTATTACAGTCAGTAAAGATCTACATACCATATTTGAGATACATGACAAACAATGTTGCACTTTGGTATGGGATGGATATGGGATAGACGTCAGCTATAATGACCTAATGCACAGGTACGGAAACTTTCTGAAAACAATTCCTTGGTATCATCTGTCAAATGAGAAAAGTATTTCAGCTATGACTGGGGTTGTCCTAGGTTTCAAAATGATGGGGGTTATCCTTATTTCATTCACTTTCTTATTTCAAGTGAAGGAGAAGAAAAATCTGACACAAAACAGCTCTACTTTTTCATTGGCTTTTGGGAGTAGGTAAAAGACACTGAACTTCCTAACCTTTTTAGGTTGATGTTAAATATGTCCCAAGATGCACAATTCTAGAGCTGTCAATCAAAGTCCAGTCCAAGAAATACATATCAAGATACCAACAGACAGACTTATCCCTAGTACATCTGTTGAAATAAATGAAAAAAAAAAGCCTTAGAAATTAATTCGTGTCTTTAATTTCCTAAAGTTTGGGAATTCACATACAGTGCAGCATTCACTACACCTTGCTTTAGCTGCCTTAGAATTAGCTATCTAGTCTCAGGTGACTATTTTCTTTCTTTGTCCTTTACAGGTGGCACCTCCAGATCTCACTCTGTTTAACTAGTTCATGTGGCCACTTTAGCGTGGTATCTCAGATTGCCGTTGTAAAATAGTTCTCCATTACTGGCGGAATCTCTCTCTCTCAGCTACAGAAGTTGTTCACGTGATTGCCTTAGATCAAACCACCAAGGTGACATTATACCATTGTCAATGTCTCAGTTCATTACCATCTTTAATTTAAATCAATTTAGTGCTATTCTGATTTGATATATATTTTTTTGTCTTGTGCTGTAGTCCACAATAATGATGCCCCCTAAACATCCCACTCCTAATCTCTTTTCACTGAAATGATTTTCAGATTTTCTGCTTTATATGATGTAAAGAGAAATGCTCCTTTCTTGATCTTATTTCCATCAGATGAAGGTGTTTTCATTCTATCTTTCAATACTTTGTCTGCATATCTTTGTTTGATATACCAGGATCCCACTTAATAGTACATGAGCAAAATCTCACCAAACAGCCTTGTACTCCTTATGAAGTTAGGATGCAGAGAATGAACTGATGAGAGGCGGCTTTTTAAGATGTTTCTTCTAACAGATATTACCAATTTTGTAGAGTTATAATATTACATTGACATAATATAACATAATATATTTTCAAATCAGTTTGAAAGCATCATTTCAATGACCAGAACAAATATAATATATGGATATGGCATTTATAAAATGTGGTTAGCAATAACTAAGTAATTGAAATCATACTATACAGTACCTAAGTACCTAATTTCTGTTTCTCTATTCTTGTACTCTGCCTTCACACAAAACAAGCAGGCTATACAACTCCCTAAAAAGTAAGTTTCTGAAAGGTCAGAAATCTTTCAGAGGCCTTTGGGAAGGGACATACAAAGGTACACAAAACACAGAAAGAAAAGTATCTTTTCCTGTTAGTAAAAGAAAGACAAAGTTCCTAATAATGAAGCAAGGCCCTTTTTTTACCATGCTTCCAGAGTTTAAAAAGCCAGTTACATGGGCCTGCTGGTGACAGAAGAGGATGTTTTATCACTAATGCTATTGGCATGATGTGAAAAGTGGTAGGGCTTAACCTTGGGTTTTGGGTTACTTTTGGTGCCTGCTTGACCTGTGCAATGTGCACACTGTCAGGATTCTGGCTGAAAATTTTTCTCATTAAAACCTGTACACCATTCTCTTTTTCTGTTGCCTCCCTCCCTCTTTAAGAGACCGAGATTACTCTTGCTCTGTTTGGTTCTGGTTCACCCTTTAAAGGTCTGATCACCCTCAAAAGAAGCTTTCTGAATACGATTGCATCACCTCACCTTCTTCCTACACTTTTTTTGCCAGGACTTTTACAAAGTCTTGCCTGCCCACATGACAAGGCAAATAGTGCCTGGAAGCACTGCCTCATGTGTTAACCAAGCTTGTACCATTCTCTACCGTTCTTCCATGCCCCCATATGGCTTATTGCATGGAGCTATAAGGAAGATGGACAGAATATTTTGTGTGCCTTCTTTGTGCCTTTCTTGCACTGCCTTCCCTGCACATAGAATCATAGAATGGCTTTGGTTGGAAGGGACCTTAAAGACCATCTGGTTCCAACTCCCCTGCTGTAGGCAGGGATGCCACCCACTAAATCAGGTTATAGTCCCATGTAGTAATTCAGATTTTTGTTTGGGATGTATAGGAAGTATCCATAAACAAATAACAATTATCACTATCTTCTTTGTGGGTATCAAACAATGTTTTGCAGATGAATCAGGACAGAAGGCATATTGTAAAGTGATGGGGGTTCTTTCAAATAGAGTAAAGACTATGTAGAATAATCCCACAACTGATAACATCTACAGAGAAGATTACCTCTTCACTTCATAGTACTCTATATGCTGCTCACTTCAGTCAGTAGCAGCTACTTTCTGAGGGAATACTACCAAGAGGAGGAAATCACCTGTGACATAGACACTACTGTTGATGCATTGTGTTGATGCAAAATGAGTGATAAATAAATATCTTTCAGTTGGTAGAGAGAGTGTTGAAAACAAAGATATGCAAGAAATGAACCTTGAACACAAACAAAATTAGGTTTGGTTAGCATTCATCCTACCAGTAGGGTGATTCATGTTTTTCTTGTGTCTGTGGAATTTTCATTAACATCAGAAAATTTTGCCAAAACCATGATGATATCAAGACCTTGGAAGAAATCTGTTATTTGCTTGTGCATTTGAATGTGGACAACGGTTTCTGATTTAGTCACAAAAAATCTTCTTATTTATCTATTAACTCGACTCAGGTTTTAGGAATGTTCTGACACAAATTTGGATGAGGAAATGAGGTCTTAATGACAGACACACATACCTCTGTGAAGAGTTACAAAGAAAACTCTTCGCTTGCAATTCTCTGTTCTAGGAGGAATTTTGATTGAACTTCAGATGTGAATGTCACAGTTCAGGGCCATTTATAAAATATGAGTCTTGCAACTGGTGCTGAACATTAGTGTACTTGGGGGGACCCATGACACTCTGTGTGATCTCCAGGTGGAATCTTGGAAGAACAGTTTTTGTTCTTTTTCTCCCTACAGATCCTTAAAAATATGCAAATCTATGTGATCTGCTTCTCATACAAAGAGTTGCAAATTCAGCTATGGATCAAAGATTAGAGCATACGCCTGTTATTGTGGCTGCCAGTTAACCAGTCCAAATGTTTAACTCTTTAAAGAAGTAGAGGGTCAGCAGCTTTCTGAATAATTGTTTCCAGACTGTCTTCTGCTGGTTGGATTTCTATATCACATTCAACTTCAATTGCTGCTGTAATTTATCTCCACTCCACACACTCTAACTTTACTAAATTCATGTGTTAGTATTTGAATCACTTAGGCTTAGACAAATCCAGAGCATGCTCCATGACTATTGATTGTTTTTTTTGGTGCCTCACAGATTAAAGGAGAAAAGCCAGTGCCATCCAGACACCTGTCTCTGGCCTTTTGTTGTACTAAAGTGCGGAGAGGAAGAAACTGGGCCAAAAATGACTCAAAAATAAATCAAGTCAGGATGTGTACTAACCTTTTTGTAAGTTTATCTTCGCTTGGGTGTTGACAGTCCAAAGAGGGGGTGTTTTGCTGACAGCTGTGGTTGCCAGGGTAGTGCCACGTTGTGAGAGTATATTTCTTCACTGGATATTATCTCACTTTCCTGTCTCTCGGTCTTGCCTTGCCTTCATGAAGAAAAGCAGTTTAGGGGTGCTCTAATCACGTTCTTTGTTCCACTCCAGTGGGCACTACCTCACCTTTGAAAGGAATCTTGTGTTACTGTCAGCAGGACCAGCCATAGCTTCAGTACTTCCTCCCAGAGAGACACTGACCATGGTCTCACACTGTCTCAGTCCACTTCACCATCTTTCTGCCATCTCATGCAGTCACATACCAACCAGCCATTATCTAAAATGGTGGTGAAGATAATGTAAGGATTTTACTTTTAGCTGATGTTAAGCTGAAAAATAAAACACATTCCAACTCGGTTCAACCTGGTATTCTAGTTTTGGTCTGGGCTATTCCATGCCAGTGGGTCCTACTTCATCAAATAACCCCACCTTAAGGTAAATATTTTCCTCAACAGACACTGGGTTTTTATTAATAGAGCAATATGTGAGTCTAAACTGGAAAGGGCTGAGGAGATGAAATGGTTAAGGACATGCTGTAGACCCTTAGCCTCTCCTCAGAAGGAATGATAAACGCCTCTCTTTAGCCAGGTCCACCTTCCTACACCTTTCTGAGGAGAACTAGTGGAGAGTGCTATTTATTATGTGTTGGGATGAAGGTAGGGAGTGTTTTCCACCATTTAAAAAAATAAAATCCAGAATTTATGGGAGTTTGAAAAGCAATTTCCTTTTAAGGTGCAAATTCCTAATTTGCCACATAAAAGTACAGGAATTAAGTGCTAAATCCTTCTTTGCCAGTGAGACCTGTGAAAGGAGGTATGAAAAAAGAGTTACTGTTAGGTTTCTATTCATGTCTCCTGAAAGCCAATGTATGCAAACGTGCACTGAAACAGCCCTGATTTTTTCAAAGCCTTCCTGCCGTTTTGACTGACTTTTAAAAAATGAACCCTTGTCCGGTTTTATTTGTGTGGTGGGTTCTGATTTTGTTCTGCCTGTACTGTATCGCTTTTCTCTCCTCACCATTAATCTTCCATGAATGTTTCCCAGTGCACAGTTCTCCTTTTTCTGCATGGAGAGTTTCTATTGAAATTAATGGACATTCTTCTTGTGGGTGGAGGGAAGAATACACCCTTATATCAGTCTTGCTGCAAGGGAAGATTATTCACTTAAAAAGAAGTGTTAGTCTAACTCCTGAAAGTCCAGGGTCTACTCAGGTAGATTATAGTGGGAGATCCCAACAGAAGGTCTAGTACTAAAGAGAGGACTGCTTGTGCAAAATCAAAACAAAAGCCAGAAGTCTTTTTAAATGTGGAAACAAAATGCAGGAAAAGTCAGTGGCTGTACTCTCTGACGAAGTGGACTGTCCCAAACCTAGCTTTAGGACAGATCCATACAGTGGAATATGGTGTGGTGAAGGCATCTGTAAGCTACCTGTAGAACCAGGCACAGTCAGGAGAACAGCATGGCGCCCAGACTAATTTGATCTGCAAAGAGGTGTTGTAGATTGACCAGGGTGCTGGGCCACACAAATAAGGGTATATTGTGTTCTGCAGATGTATCACCTCATTTGGAATATGGGCTTGGGAGCTTGGGCATCTTTAATACAGTCGTGCATTGCACAATGTAGACATGCTAATAAGTCTCATTCCCCTTAGAGGCTTAAATGGAAAAGTCTTATGTTCCTTCACAGAGAAGCCTTTAATGAATTAAAGAGGGTGTTGACAACCTTCAAGCGGAACTGCATAAATTCTCATAGGAAGGATAGTAGCTGCAATGTGAGGTCTTGAAGCAGGCGGATGACCTTATAAAATGTACTACAGTATCTAAGTTTAGTAAAACAAATACACTATATTTAAGTAGGCTATGGAAAGGTAAATATGCTCCAGGAATGGCCCCAAGCAGTTTATGTTACAGTAATGCTACTGTCACGTTTTGGATAGATCATTGCTGTAGATACTATAATCTAAGGCTAGGAGATAGAATTTAATATACACAGGAGAAAGTTAAATTGAGGATAAGAAGTCCTCTTTCCTCAAATGTATTTTCAAGAATGAACCTTCACCTTGTAATCCAAAGAGAAAGCTTGTCTAAAGAAGCATTGTATGGATGTGCTAAGCTACTCCAATTTTTTTAATTCTTTGGGCTGTTTCACAGGGGAGACCTACTTGCAAGGATGACTCCTTCCACCGTGCCTGTTTGCTTCCCATGATGCCTCATTCTATGCAGTGCTGGAAAGGATGTTAAAAGTTGGAGAACTACAGTGCTGGACAAATAAGGATTTCTTGTGTGTTTGCAGTTTGTGAAGCCTTGATTGCTGTATAATTAACATGCCAGTTACCCTTGGATTTTCAGTTTCAGCAGTCAGTGTATTTTTTTGTTTAAATTTGATCTGAGTGTCTGAGACAAAGCTCTGCTCTTCATTTGTTGTGAATTTGTATTTTGGTTGAAGATTATATAAATATCTATCACGATGATTACTTTAAACAGTGCTTTATCTGCTCCTTCTACCAAACCCGGAACTCTTGTTTTAAGATTACACCTTGTCAAATTTGCTTAAAGTGACCAGGAAAATACATACAACTAATTTTGTTATAGGCAAAATTAACTAATGCTCTTTTTCATGGTGAGATGCTGTAATGATTTTATATAGCAGTCAAACTATTTAAATACTAATGCTGCCTTCATGCTGTAATCACCATTCCAGTCAGATGTCATTTTTAGTAGCCTATAGGGAATTCCATCCCTTAATTATTCTTCAATACACAAACCAAGCATTCTTTAATTGGTGTAAATTGAACAGTGTTCCAACGCAAACAAGGAGAGGACAAACTAATCAATGATTCTGTGCATGTCTATTGGAAAGCTATTGCCATTAGATCAAGTAACAAATCCTTGACTCCATTAGCTTCAGAGAGAGGAATGGTGGGGGAAAAATACTGCTAATGCTACTTCTTGTTATCAATCTGTAGTGCAAAGCATGAAGCAAATCATATAGCAAAACTCCAGCTTTTCTTGTAAGTGCTCGTGGAAATTTAAAGTATGAAGATATTCTGACTTCAGAATCCCCCAGTCATATGTCTTTGATGGGGGTTTGTCTGGAAACAACGTGTTTTTATCCTCTGCTGCCTCTAGTCATGTGGCCTGTTTTTTATTTTTCTCTTTTAAATAAATGACTCTTGAATGATAACATAACTTTTTCAACTTGTCAGGATTTTTTTGGTGAATTTTCTTGCTCTCTCAGGCTATGCTCCATATATTCATATGTATTCACTACTGCAGCACAACATAAATTGGGTGGCTCTCCCGTCTCTTTTTTTAATATGATCTGAAATAAAGGTGCTATATTTAAGAAACAGATGAAAAATCCGTCTCATAAATGTGTCACACTCACTTTTCATTTCTGTCTCTTTTTATCAATTCTCTAAAACTGATTATTTATCACTGGAGAGGGAAGAAAAAAAAAGCAGCAGGCCCATTACAAACCTCTGGCCCAGATCTGCCAGTCTTATAGTTTTAGCTAGAGTGGAAAGCAAAACTCTTCTGGAAAGAAATATACTGTCTATGGATGTTCATTTTTTAATCTATTTGTTTTTGATATAATATGCTATTTACTGTTTAAGGACCTTTCATGTTGGTTTAAATTGAAGTTTTTAAAACCAGTCTAGCATAAAAAGCTCTAAGTGACATAGACTTGGTAGAGAAATAAAGCATCTTCTACAGACAGCCTTTGTTCACTACATTATAGTTGAAAGAAGCGTAGAACAGGCTCAGTAGATAACCTACCTTCTTAAAACAAGAGGGCTTCTAATTTCCACATATCGTAATCACAGTCACATTACTTTGCTCTCTGTGCTAGACCCCTCAGGGCTGGCTCTAGGTTTTGCTGTGAAGTCACATGTGTGGGGCCTGAGGCACTTTTCCATGATGCCTGCAGCCGGGGAGTGTGGGATTTGCCTTTCTTTCTTCCTTTTTCTTTCTTCCTTTTTCTTTCTTTCTTCCTTTTTCTTTCTTTCTTTCTTTCTTTCTTTCTTTCTTTCTTTCTTTCTTTCTTTCTTTCTTTCTTTCTTTCTTTCTTTCTTTCTTTCTTTCTTTCTTTCTTTCTCTTTTCTTTCTTTCCTTTCTTTCTCTCTTTTTTCTTTCTTTCTCTCTCTCTTTCTGTCTTTTTCTTTCTGTCTTTCTCTTTCTCTTTCTCTTTCTCTNTCTCCCTCCCTCTTTCTCTCTCTCCACCTCCCCTTTCTTTCTCCCTCCCTCTCTCTTCCTTCCTTCCTTCCTTGCTTCCTTCCTTCCTTTTGCCATTTGGGATTCTCTAAGTGTCTCAGTTGCCATGGGGGGCTGGCTTGGGCAGTAAAGGAGAGAGCACTATTGAGGTAATCACTTCCTAGGTTTCATATTTATTTGCTTGCTGTGACGATGAAGATACTACAATATTTGTTTTCAGAGGAAAAGGGAGCTGCTCTCCTCACCAAATCAGCAAACCTTATTCCCAGGTAATGAATTCCCTTCCAGGTAATAAATTCCCCTTTATTTACCTGTTCTTGTCTCTGTACTGGTTGGCTCTTGTGCATGGTTGTATGACTCCTCAGCAAAGCAAAGTGTCCCATCTGATTTAAGGCATCTTTCTTGTCTCTGTTACTTGTAAACATCTTTGTGGTAGATATGAAAGTGATACTGGTGCCAGCAAGTGGTGGGGGTTTTAGACAGCTGAAGGGGCTTTTCAAGACTGATCATCTACCTTTTTTCTCCTCATTCTTCTAAAAGCATGTTCTGAAAGTTGGGGGTCTTTGGGACTTTCTGTCTGCTTCCATGTTTTAGAGATTTGGACCCTGAAACAAAGGGAAGCCAAGTGCCTGGCAGCTGGGGGACACCCAAAGAAAGTTTGTGGGGCTGCTGTGGGGAGTGGATGGGATACTTGCTTTGAGATTATGCTGGATAGTCTGTGGAGCCTGCCTCTGCTGTATTATACAAAACAGAGGCCTTTTACATTGCCAAAGAGAAAACTTTATCAAAGCAGAGTGTTAGATGAGGCTTTTTTTTTTTCGCCTCAAATTTGTCAAGTCAAACTTTTATGTAAAGTTTGTAAATTCCACTTCTTTAAAAGACAGTTGTCCTAACACTGTTTACACACACAAAGTTCAGGTGTTACTGGAATTAGGAAGGATTTAGCAAAACAATGTTACCTGAAGTTGGAAACAACCACTTGCAGTCAAATCTTACATATGGTTTGGGCCATAGGAAAAGCCTAAGATTTGTCATTTGATATTTCTGAAAAAAAACAAGCAAAACGTTTTATTTTGGTTTCGTGTTCAAAGAAAAGGCCCTGATTGCCAGGAGAGTTTCAGTAGAATAATTTTTTAGTCACCTTTATATTCTTAGGCATATCTGGCCTTCGAAGTCCATATTCAAACTCCATGCAGATTATGCCCTTCAAAATGGATGACAGGAAAAACAAACACTCACCAGGCCTACACCATTGCTTGGCAGTCCTAAGGGAAATACCCTTCTCATCCCCACAAGGCAATCCCTCATCACCATTTTGCAGGATAAGGAAAATCCCTCACTTCCCAAGAATGACCAAAAGCAAAAAAGAGAAAAAGACAGACTGCATGAGGTGGGATGTATTACTCCCTGTTTCAGACAATGAGAGCTGCATCACACAAGCAGTCAAGGAGAGTCAAGATAGCAGAAGGCTTTTGTAAAGAGGCTAGAATATTTAGTGTTCTTTCTTCAATGTAAATAGATACTAAAGATAATAAAATATCTTGAAATGTCCTAATTTTAGAGTGTGACAATATCTTTAAATCCCTTGTAGCTTACTATGTACTTTAACACTTTTGTAGACTCCTCCAGAGATCACTCAGATTTGAAAGATTTATGTTTTAAACAATATGACCTGTGAGAAATGTATTAGTTTTTTTTTTTTTAATTTAAAATTAAGTGTTTTATTAATGTGTATTTTATTTATTTTTCATGTAACTAACAGCTACTACCTGGAAGAAATGATCATTGTCACTTAAGCTTTCATTATTGCAGTTGCACTGTATCTTTATTGAATTGCCATTACACTAATGCTGGGACAGAGCTTGAAATTGCTTTGCCTTGTACCTCTCTTGGTGACAGTTGCTGTGACTCTGATCCTAAAAGCTGCTGAATAAACCTCAACTTCCAGGCAGAAGTTCTGGCATATTGACTTCCTTTCTTTTATAATATTTAATGCCTGCTTACTAATCACTGAAAGTGTTTATTAATTTTTTTTTTTCAATTTTAATGAGCTCACCTTTGGGCATACAGACCATTCTGTCTCTTGATTGTTGAGCTGTCCTGCAGATAAACCAAATCTGCACTTGCTCCCATTCATAATGTCAGCTGTGGAGGGCATTCATAGTATGTTTCTTGCCTTAGATTAATTCAGAAGTTTATTTTATACTTCCACACAAGTAGGAGTTCCATCATATTCTTCAAGTCAATGAAAATATCAAAGTAATAACTGATAAGGGATTGCTTTCAGCCAGAAACTACATTCATGTTGTTTTTGACAGTACTTTGTTCAGCCCGTTCTCAAAGGTCTTCACTGAGGGGGACTCCAGACTCTCCACAGACAATACTTTCCACAGCTTCAGTGTCTTCGCCATTAGGAAGATTTTACTAACATCTGACCTGAATCTCCCTGGTTTCGATATAGGTCTGTTACCTTCTGTCATTTCACTGTAGACCTCGAACACAAGCTCTTCTCTGACTTTGCAGAATGCTTTTTTCAAATTTGAAATCTTTGTTTATGTCCACCCTCATTCTCTTCTTCTCGAGATGAGATGATCCCAGTCCAGGTTTTCTTGTAGGTCACATTTTCCAGACTTCTGATCATTCCCACTCCACTCCCTTGGACAGTCTCTATCAGCTGCATCTTTCTGGAAGTGTGGTGCTTTAGCTGGGCCCATGACAGTGCCCAGTTGAGCAGTTTGAACACTGCCTGTGTCTTACAAGTAAACTTCTGTCTGCAGAGCTCCCAACAGCTTCACTCATATCCAGGTACATTTCTGATTTTCTCTACCATAGCTCTGGGGAGAAAGAAAGAGATTCTCCCTCATTCAGAATACAACTTCTGCTATGTATTGCCCTCTCTCATCTGGTAAAACTTTAACAGTTCTTCAGACCCTGCTTAAGATGGTCCTGAGCTTAATCCTTTGGGGAAGACTGGAAACCAAGCTTTGCCAGCATAAGTGAGACAGGTAATTTTGACTCCATACAATTTTTCTTTTGCTTTTCTTTCCAGAATGGAAATCTCCTAAAAATGCAATGTTTAGTTTTATTTTTTTTTATGTTTTTTTTCCATGTAATTATTTGCATTAGTAATTCAAGCAAGAGTGATGTAAAAATACAATTTGCATGAAAAAATCAAATATAAAAAATGAAATACCACGACTTTCCATCTTTCTTAATAATTATTTTGTCCCAAACTGCTTACATAGTTAAGAAAAAAATAAATAAATACAGGTTGTCATGGTCAGTTTAAGACTTAATTTTAAAGTCAGTAAAAATTTTGTAAGAAAAAAACCTCGCCTGATTCCACAGTGGATACTCTCCTTCTTGACTTAAATAAATTAAGCAAATAAACCATTAACAAATTCTAATATAAGTCTGTCAGCTACATAATTCATTCAGATTTTGTATCAGGCTAGTTGCTTGAGTTTGTTTACAACTGCATATTTAGAATATTTTCTAAAAAAATGTGTGATTTTAATCACAGAAAACTTAAGACTTAAAGGCCTCACTCCCTTAAAGTCGACAGAAAACTCCCATGAGCTTCTCTTGGGAAGGGCTGAGCCTTTAATCTGTGTTTGTTTAATAATAAAGTCCCTGAGATAGGCTGGTAGATAGGTTTCTTTGAGCCACACTTGTAGCAATATTAAGCACGTTTTTCTTTCTGATATACCCTAGTTTCTTAGACGATTTAAGCAGGTACTAATGACTTTGCTACCACAGTCTGCTCCTGACCCTCTGGTTTGTCTTTCTGTTCCTAATCTACGAAGGTAGATAAATATTTTGCAGCAGAAGTGTGAAAATATATATATTTTTAAATGAGCGGTTCATCATTACTCTGCCGTTTTCTTATTCCATTAAATTCCATCACACACGATCATTTCTGAACAAATATTTGCAGTCAATATTTGCTAAAAAAGTCCAACTCAACCTAGTAAATAAAGCATTAGAAAACATAATTTTGTTCCTTCACCCAGCTAAATCCATTAAGACTTTAACATAAGTAAAAACTAAAGACAAAGGGAATTTCTTAAAACATGAAGGCCTGTAGCACATTTGCATTTTGAAATTAATTGCTGACCTAATTATTTGTCAGTAGAAGGATAAGTTAATCAAATATAACGTTCAGTAAAGCCTCTAAACACCCACCGGATTTTCTCCCCCAGAGTAAAGTGTCATAGTGGTCCAGTTTGACAATCCATTCTTACTGTCATCTTGTGACCAAAGAAAGACTATCTGGGAAATGGTACCATATGGAGACACAAGAGAGAATGAAATACTTAGATCTCCTGTACAAAGGCGTGATAAGCTAATAGTCACCAGAGGAAGTCAGAAACGGCAAAGCTTTGTAAAAAGAAATACCCTGCCTTTCAAATCCATTTAGATTTATTTTTATACTCTCTCTAATTTGGAATAAATACTCTGATACTAAATATGCATATGTAATAGAAAGCAAACCTATTGTGTAATGTTTCATTTCTAGCATATCCATGGATCTACTTAGTATCAATCTGATGGAAAGGCCCATATTTATAGACGAGACTGGGACCTTTTCTTCTTCGTCTTAGGGAAACTGACTGTTATCCACAAATAATATGTGGCAACCAACCACTTCATGACCTGAGATTAAGGATGCACAATTTTATTTCAAAACACAGTCAGAAACATAATCTGATGAAACTATCAGGTAATGTGACCAATGCATTATTTTCAAAAGGCATACCTAGGCATTTGAGTTAGAAATATCTCATCAGTAGTAGTATGAACTACTTCATCGCTTCTCTTATTACAGTACTGCCTCTCTCCTGTCATCTGCTGGCAATGGCAACCCACAGTAAAGGATGTTTTTCTGATCATTTTGCACTCATTAAATACAGCTGTCACAATAGCGGATGCGAGAATGCATACAAAACTTTTATGCCACGTCAAAATAAAGCAGAAACATTTTAAAAAGATCTGAAACCTTTGAAGCCTTTTCTTGAGAAATATTGAAATATTGCTTTTTGTTGTTGTTGTTTTCAACAATTGAAATTGTTCCACAGCGACACACATTAAAACTCACTGCAGAACAAAACATCATCCATCAAAATTAAAGAAAAACTAAAAAAAATATCAACAAACCTAACCACTCAGAAGCACAAAGTGTTTGGTTTCTGAGAGTCTGAAGTTCTGGTTCATCACCTGACTTCTGGGGCTGAACACACATCAAGTTCCAAAACCTCAAGGGAGCTGACATTTACTTCTGGACCATGGATGAAATCTGCCCCATAAAGTTTCCAGCTAAGCAAAAACATCTCCCCCAAGTTCCACATTCTGAAAAACAGCTCCCTTTCAGGCTAAGCAGCAGTAAATTCTGTAGTTGTTTGACACTATTGCCATAAAAAAATATTTAAAAGGGCAACAGGAATGACCCCAAAGCCATTATGTAATCTGTGTGAACAGAAAATCCCATACAATTACCATTAATTAATACTCTTATCTGCATGCAAGTGCATTCTGAAGCACTGTAAGATCCAAGGTGACCCACTGAAGACTTTGGTCACCCTGAGCTGGAAGAAAGCTATGATTTGCACCTATCTTGCACCTGCCTGTTTCAGGATTATTTGATATTTTTTTTAAAAAGTGTTTAACTTTGAAGCATCTCCTTGAGTTGATTACTGCCCGGAAACTAGGAAACAGAGCCCTTGAGCAAAGATACAGATTTTCAAATGACACCCACCTTGTGGATGAAGTAGTTACCTGCAAGAACAAACTCAAGATATCCTGAATGCCTGATCTTAAGCTTTAATCAAGAGACTTCTTCAAATACTGTCCTATATAGGTATAAAGCTATTGCATTTATTACTGCAGTTACTCATTTAGCATAAACGGCATTAGCTCCATTTCTTTGTTGTGAGTCCTACTTTAGACCTCACCTGAATTATGTGATTTACTTGTCATGAGCTTTCCATTCCCTCTTAATTTTTAATTTGCAATTTTTGCACATACAAACAATGGTGGGAAAAACTGTGCAAGTGTGTGTATGTGTATGCATGTATGTGTGTGTAAATATGCCCTGGAAAATGCCTGGAAATATGCCTGGAAAGTGCTTCATGTTCACAATCCTATCAGCAGCAGGATGCTTTGGAGATGCTGGGAAAGGATACCCCTGAAAGTGGTGGCCGGATCAGAGCAGCCCTAAGCTGTTTCATTCCCCCTGCAAAGTGCTAATGTGATGGCCAAAGGGAGACAACTTTGAGCATCCCTGTACTTGGCACCCATGCACTGCAAACTGCTTTCATCATGGGAAGCTAAGGGTGTCTCCACGAGGTACGGTGACACTACAACTGTTGTCTGGAGATACACTCAGCCGTCTTTCTCTCTCTGACTTGCTTCTTCCTCATGCAACTCTTTCCTACTCTGTCTACTTTTCTTTTTGATTATCTTGTGTATTGTCCTTTACCTGTGTTGAAGACACGTTTCCTGAGATAAAACAAAGGAAACTGTGAAGCTCTTGGCTTTGGGAAAAGTAGAAAGACGGCATGGGTCTTTCACCATGATTGTATCCACCTAGAGCAGTGGTTGTTGTGAACGGGTACAGTGAAGGCTTGACAGAATTTGTAGGTGAGAATATAACATAGGGAAAACATTGCTGAACTCTCATTTACCCCTACCTGCCACTACCATTCCTTGCTCAGCCTGTCCCAAGCTCAATCCATCTGAGTTCCTGGCTAGCTTCTGTTTACTGGATTCTAGAAGACTTTTGCAGATGGCACTAGGCGCTATAAGTCTGAATCATGGGACGCTGTGTAATCCCAGCTATGGCTGTAGGATCAAGTCCTGATGGACTTAACCATGTGGGGAGAAAACAAAATGGAGTGGCTACTGGGAAAAAATATAGCCAGAAGAAATCTTAGCATGTACGTTATGGACGAGTGTGAAGAGGAATAAAGGTACAGATGAAGAATATGGAATGCCATAAAGGAAGGAAAGAAGTCAGAGAGAACTCAGTTAAAGGGCACAGGCAGCGAAAGGGAGTCAGAAGAACAGAGGAAGAAAGGAAGCTTGAAGAATATGAGAAAGAGGGAAGAAGATGGCAGAGGGAAAGGGAGAAGTTCTTGTGGCAGAAAGAAAAGGAGGGATACAAAAGGAAGAGGAAAAAGAGTGGTAGAGCAGTAGAAGGGAAAGACAGAGCTGCTGGTTTCTTTCTTCTGACATTCTTCATTAAGTGGGAAAAACTTTATGGAAAACTTGCTATGAAGGGGAGACAAAAAGCATGAAACATCCATAAGCAACATCCAGCTACCCTTGCATGTGTCCACATCTTCTCACTGGCTTGCAGAGACTGACATCTCTCTCAAAACCAGAGCCCTCCAGAACACCCTGCTGTTGCCCTGCCTGCTCCCGGCTCTCCCTGCTGGGACCCATCTTCCTCACTGCTGCCATCCCATGCCTGGCCAGTGCCTTCGAGTTCCTGGCCAGCTCCTGCCTTCTGTCTTTCAAAGGTCATTTTCAGACTGGACCACAATCTTGAAATCTGCTCTCCACACAGTATAATCCCAGCTCTATCTTAAAGGTCAAGTCCTGCAGGTTTCACATAGTTTTGACTCGTTCAGGCCTTCCAGAGATTTCAAAAAGCCTTCAACCTAGATAAGGGAGGGTAGAACTGGGTCCGCAGTCAGATTTCCAGTACGAAAAGTGACTTCATTTTCAAATGGCTTTACTGTACCTGCTTTAGGGTTTCAGTGTTCTATTTCTCTCACTGAAATACATGGAAAGATCTGTATATCAAATACATAAAAGATTTGACTTTTAATTCCTACCATGTATTTTGGTAAGAGGAATTAAATGTCAAAACACAAAAGCAATTATACACTTAATGGTAAAAAACATATAATCAAGTCATTTTTTTTATTTTCAAATTGAGGGGATTGAAATAAAAGGGCAAGAGGGTCTTACTTTGACATTATATGAGATGGAAAGGCACATTTGTATCCTTTTGTACCTTTTACAAAATGAATACGCCTGTAATCAGACTCATTCATTTTGAAAAGGAGATTGTGCTTTAGATATATGGCATATTTGCGAGGGTGTTGAGAAAGTATCTAAGTAAAATGTGCCATACGAAATCAACTCCAGGGAAATGCAGTTATTCTTCATGATGATATACAACTAGTTTGGCATAATACTTGGGGTGAAACAAAGCCTGCTGGTACGGGAGAGTCATCGCTGCATATTTTACCCACCATCACTTTAGCAAAGTAGGCAAATTTTTCTAGCTCAGGAAGTCCCAGAGCCGCAAACTGCTGTGGGCTGGGAGAGTGATCTGGGGCACTCTGCTGTGAGGTTGCCTCCTTCTTCTCTTCTGTAGCCAGCTGTGGATGGTCACTGTTGGGGTTACAACACATGTTCTTAGATCTGCCTTCATCTGAACATTTTTTATGTTCCTTTGCTTTATGTACCCAGCAAATTTAAAGGGAGAAGAAAGCATACAGTCATGTTGTTGCTTCTATATTCCGTGCTATTAGAAACTGGTGACCAGTTGCTAGTATATCTATACAATCCTTAGTGCAGTGAACCACTGCTCCTACAGCAAGCCTTGTAGGCACCTCTACATTATATATGGGCAGCTACACAGCACAGTGCATGGCTTATATGGTCATATGTCCCACAGACTTAATGAATCAGTCATCCAGACTAGGCATGGGAGAGGGTGCATCACAGCTCTCTCTGGCCTGAGCAGGTAGGTAGGTCTCCTTCCCAGAGGCTAGGGATGACTGCTGTGCACTCGCAGCCTGATCTAATGTTTCTATATTGCAAGTCCTTATATAGCTGGGACATAGGCTGAAGGTATAGAAATGGACTTCTATGAGCTTAGTGACAACACAGCCCTGGGATGGTGCTTCTCCACTTCTGCAGCAGTTTATGGGGGAATAGAAGTCCTAGTAGTGATAAATATTGCTACGTTAATGCCATATGACAATTTTTTACACTCAACATCAATCTCTGTGAACCATTGGATCAAGTTCCTTTTTTACTGCTACAAAATCTCTGAACATCTCTACCAGAAGCATACTAGATGTAAGGTATGGAACCATTTTTCCATCCCATGGACTAGTTTACCCAAATGACTCCAGATTCTAGGGTCCAATTCCTACTCACAATGAGATTGCATTCCTACCATGTAGGTAAAGATATACAGCTGAGTGCCTTTAGCATAAGCTAGAAGAAAGCTCCCAAAGTACAAATCTGAAAACACAACCTAAAACGCCCCAGAAAAGAAACTGAATTACCAATCAGCCTACAGTTTTGTCATTCTAAATGGGAAATATTTCTGTGGAGTGTGGCGATTCCCTGTATACATAGAGAGGTGGCACCCTGCTTAAAGCTTATCCAGGTAGGCAAGCTACAGGAAGGGTGTCCCTTCAATGGAAATACACCAGTAACCTGTGCCAGAGTAAAAGTAGATTATATACTATGGAGCTGGGCCACCTAGGGTGCTATTTTAGTATAAGCTCTAATTCTTGACTTTTAATATTGAGTTTGGCACATTTATTTTTGTATAAATACTTTTGTGTTTTCGCTCTGCCTTTTGCATAATGACAATATAATGATTTCAAAAACAAACAAATGAAAACACACACACACAAAACAAGTAAAAATAATCATTTGAAGAAATATGGGAACACTGGCCAGTTCACTTTCTGTAGATCTGCTGCTTTCTTAGAGCTCTTCAGAGGTAAAAGTGTTTATAGAGGTCTTAAAAAATAACAGAAAATTTTAAGAGAATATTTTGTATGTATACTTTATGCCTAAGAAATGATAAAACATCTATTTTGCATGCCAATGCACTACTATATATCTATATTTAGCTTTCACTTTTAGTGGGTGTTATCTGCAAATGTATATATTTCAGGGGAGTTTGGAATTCTGATGTTAAACCATGGTATTTTTCACCTTCTGAAAAGAACGGGCTTTTGATAACAAAAGAGGTAAAAAAGACAACCTGCTAAATGGTACTTACTGAGAAATAGGATTCTCTCTACCAGGGAGAAAGAGCCATCAAACTTTGAAATCCTATTTGCAGGCTTGCATTTCTACCAGAAAAAAAAAAAAAAAAAAACCCTTAAGTTTTTTACAAAAGTTCCTTTCTCTCAAATTCAGAGAACTGAGTTAAATCTCATCATGCTGAATTTCTGCACAGGAAGAATGTAATGCCTAGTATAGGAAGTCCCTGAAAATATGTTTTATGATCGAAATTTTCTGTCACCTTTGCCATCGTGGCATATGTTTTCCTGTCACATAATATACAGTAATTATATGGATTTTCCTTCTTTCCAAATCAGAGGAATGCTTCCTTACTTGAATGGAGGGGCCATAGACTACTAGTCAACCTAAAAATCCTGTTAGCATTACATCTCAGCACAAATAAAGAATTTGGATCAGTGCCTTGTTAGATCACCTCTATTTCTAGCTCGCTGAGTAAAAAGAGCATTTTTTACAGCCTAGTTTGATAAGTAAAAGGTGTCTTTCTCACCTGCTTGCACTCTGAATTGTCACTATCGTGCTTTGTTCCTTTGCATGCAGCTGTTGTCAGCTTCCGAGTCACAGAACCACTTGCAGGAATGGCTCAGGAGAGTTTTGGAAGAAAGGAGAGGGAAAAAAGGAGCTGCATTTTTATTTAACAGAAGAAGGAGAACATAAAGAAAAGAAAGGTGTTCTCAAGAATGTAGCCTGCAGCCTTGTCAGGTAGCATTTCTTCAGATGTTTTTTTTTCTCCCCCTTCCCACCCCAAGATCTCTCTTCATCATTTTTTTAAACATCTCTTCTGGGACAGGGACATGAAAGTGAATTGTGGGTCAAAGGCAAGAATTAGGGGTTGCTGAGGCTGCTTTCTGATGGCTTTACTTTATCTTTGTGTCCAAGCTTTTGCCAGTCAGCAGGTACCGCGGGTTATCCATTCCAGTCACATCATTTTCTGCTTGATGACAAGCATCACACCTTCATCCATCACATTTACATTTCAAACTGCTCTATTGATTAATTATTTAGCAGTTCTTGGCCACTTGTGTTTCTGCACTCACGTTTCACAGAGAAGGTCCATTCTTTTTATTTGTGTGCAGTTTTGTAAAACAGAAAAAATACGTAAAGCCTTTAACATATATACCCCTGTGTGTGCATGCTAATCTATATGCGTATGTGTGTGCATATTTACATGTGTGTACACTCCAGTACAATTAAGTATACACAAGGAGTAGGAGCAGGTAATCTGATCAATAAGCACATGCTTACACTGATAATAGATTTCTGAGTTTTCTGAGCCCCGAACAGACAATCAATGAGACCTTGCAGGAGTGCTGGAGCTGGGAATTGTATCAGCTACAACATGTTCCCTGCAGACCAGTGGGAAACCCACATCATCCTGTGGGCTCTGTCACTCAGCACAAAAACAGGTGAAAGGCTTTTGCAGATGCTTGATAACGTTTACATTTCTTCCACATCACAGGCAGGAAAGGGCAGCCTCTAAGCAGGAACCAGGGGGATCTGGTTCCTCTTAGGTCTCTGCTTGCCCAAGCAAATCACTTCATCTTTCTTTTCCTCAGTTCTTTTTTGGTGAAATGGAAATCCAGTGGTATCTGGAAAACAAATCCACTACTCTCATGAGAAAGCTGGCTACCCTAAGAGGTAAGTGGTTATATGACCATATGGGTAGATGGCCATCTAACCCTCATTACTCATTTCTTTGTATTAGTTCCTCCCAATTTTAAAACTATTTTTTAAGTGGGCATTTATAAGATAAGATTCTAGGGGGAAGAAAAGAATCTGTGAGATAATCTGTTCCTGGAGTAATGTTATTTTTATCACTTGGTGATACTGTCTGTTCGTCTCTCACAACTTCTACTAGAGTTTGCACTAGGGCAATCGGAATCTTATTGTCTTTTTGCATACTTGATTTTATCTATGAAGTACCCCAGTTCTACTGTGAGAATAAAATCTATCTATCTGCTCAAAGTAGAGATGGAAAATCTAGGTTAGTGTAGAAATCCTTGTTTGGAAGAGTGATGTTTGGCCTTGCTTCTGATCTCTGGGGCACTCCTGGGCACACTGCTGTGACTGGGCACTTTCCTGGCCCACCACGATTTCCCACCTACCAGTTCCCCTGAGAACATTCTGTAATCCTTCTTTGGTGTCCCAAGTGGTGATGTGCTCCACACTACACTTTGATATTCCCAAATGCTAGCCCAAAGATAGGTGTTTTTAGAAGGAACACCTTCAAGAAAGAGGCAAAATGAAATATGTAGTCATGGGAAGAGGAATGAAGAGTAAAGGTCTTGAAAAAATCTTCTGATGTTCATGACAGCATGTACTTACATTAGAACTGGAAAAGAGGTCATCTTGAACTCTAATATAAAGATAGTATTTGGATCTATTTTAATGTTTTCTACTGTTTTTATTTGTTACAAATTTATTATGGACTTAACCCAACAAATATAAACAGGATGATTCTTTTCTTCAGCTATTCATTTTCAATAATTTCTGAGTTATGCAAAGCCTATTAAAATCAAAGGGAGTATGTACGTTAATAAGCTCTGGATGAGACCCTTGAAGAGGAGGGACTGCATGGTCCTTATTGCTCCATCTCTTGCATTTCTGTCATTGTCCTTCAAATTATAAAAGAAAATGTAATACTACTGACTTTTTTAATGGATGGGATTTGTACCAGTATTCAGCTCATTGTTTGAATCCTGTTACGCTAGGGTTGGTCAACATTTTTTCTGTCAAAATTACTTGGTTTATTATAAAGTACATTGGGAACTTGTACAGGGCAAATAAATATCCTATTTATATGTTTACAGCAAAATATTACAGTGTTCAGATAATAAAACAAACCCGTTTGCTTAGTCTATTAATGATGTTAATATATTATTTAACACGAAGGGAATAACTGGCTGGCTCAATTCTATGGAGAGAACTTGGCAGGGGGGTGGGAGGGGTGGGGGAGTCATCTGTGCCTTAGCCCTGACCTGTGGTGGAAGATTTGGGTGTTTGGTCAAATATTATCTCCACCTCTGACCTCAGTTAAAGAAAATATTTAATGTCTGATTTTGCCTTTTTTTTTTTCCTGTGTTAACTTCTCCTCCTTCCTCTTTTAGTCCCTTTCTGTCTCTCTTATTAATTATTATTATTCTTTGTTTAAAGAAACAAACTCCTGTGAAATGCAAATTCATCTTATACATATATATATATATATATATATATATTTTTTTCCAACACTTTCAAAGCCTCCCCACCTCTAGCATTTAATACCAACACTTAACACTGAAAAAAAGCCATTTTATGCTGATGGACTTGATGTCAGGCAGAGGGAATGATCCAGCTCATGTCCATATTAGCCCATCAGGGCCAGGCCTGAAGAAAGGTAAGATACATTGCTGGCTCCTGGATCAAGTGCATTCCCTTGCCTTGGGTAAGCAAAAGACTGGAAGACAAAGAAGCTGTTCCAGACATTGCTCACATCTTCTACAAAGCAGCAGTCTTGTACGTCATCAAGTAGGTGGAAACTTATGCCTCATGAAGAAGGCCAGTGAATCCCAGATAGTGTAGGAATCAGTGTTTGTGCTCTGGTATGTAAGGAAGGAAGGAAATGTAGCATGGACATCCATGGAGGGGAACCACAGCAATGGATGGTCTCGTGTGTAATAAATAAGTTTGGGTTTCTCAACTTCCAATATACTATGAATATACAGAAACAAAGCTATTTATTTCTGCCTGGTATCCCAAGTGGTTTACACTGAAGTAACTTGTGCATGTGAAATGTCATGGAGGCTGTACTGAATTATAATCACAATAATTAAAACTTCAAGTTATCTGAAAATCAGCACTTTCATGGTTAAACAAAGGTGGTGATATCTTTTACCTCTACAATTAGCAAAATGGCTTTTAATGTAAACTGTACAACTCGGAAAGATGGTGCAATTTACATGAACATTCTAATGCCCAAATCTGTTTTAAGTTCAGAAGTGAAGGGCAGAAGGTGAACCTTTAACTTTTACAATACAGTAGTTTCTTTCACATGAATAACTTCACTAGAAAAATGGCAATGCTAATACTGAGATAATACTTGATAAGATCAAAAACATTATTACCTGTCACCATATTGTTCTACTGTAAAGATCTGATATTAAAAGAAGACAAAATTAAGCTCCTTCTTTAGTAGCATCATACAGAGTCTGAGAAAGTATTTTGCATCCCTTTTTCTTAAAAAAAAAAAAAAGGCTTTGAAATACCCCTTCTTTGTAGAATAACGGTGTTTTTCTCTTACATACCTATTTGTTCATTGATCCTAAATTGGGACCTAATACAGTTTCATAGACAATAACGGCAGTAAAGCTGTTCACACTTCTCTTTGTTTTTGCTTGCTTCATCTCTTCACATTCACAGTTAACAAGCTTGTTCTGTATAAAGAACATAAACATAGTAATTAGTTCACCATAGGTGTGTTTAATTTGTATTGTCACAAATAAAAAGAAAAAATAACACTTCATTTTTTTGGGGCTTAATGATATCAGGAAAGTATTTTCATAATTGCAAATAAAGATTCTTTTAAATAAGATATTTTATTAGGAAGTGAGAACAATATAAAGTAGACACCTTCCAGTGAACTATTCTGTAAAATGGCAAACATGATAATAAACAAAGCAATTAGATTATGAGTGGACTCCTTACTTTACAAAGATTAAAATATATAAACATAATAATTGTGAGTACTTGACAGAATTACACAAATTCTAATTCTAAGGTGTGTCATTTCTGACTGCATAAATACTAGCCAGTACATCCTGCTACTGCCAGTAATGAGAAAGGTCCATAGAAATCAATGACATAAGAGAGAGGAAAAAAAAAAACACATGTAGAGCAACAGGTGGTTCTTCACCTTATCTATGGATACAGCATTACTTTGCCATTTCAACAAGGAGTGGTAACTGAGATATTGCTGAGAAGGTAGTCAGTCACACCATCAAAATTAGCTGGTTTTCACTTTGGTAACTAGAGTTCTTTGAAGATGAACATCCACATCTTATTTTGCAATCTTTTTCTGCAAAAGCATTATTGTTAATCAATTATGATATAAGGTCAGAGAAGAAGAATGCTGTATCTTCTGCCCAAGCCTGCTCATTCACTCAACAGCGAGAGCCAGTACTGTGTTTTCCAGAGGAACTGAAAAGGCAGAGAAATAAACAAATAACCAAACCATGAAATGACAACTCATAGATCAAGCTAACAGTACAGTGCTGTTGTCCATGGAGAACATTCCTGTCTGACTTGCCAGCATATGGAGCACTTGCTTTTACTTTATTAGGCAAACAGGACTCAATTCTGCATTCCCAGTGCACCCAGAAGTCCCAGGAATGCAGGACTGGTCCCATCAGTTATGGTAGTAGCATTAACAGCTACTCTTTCCAGCCAAGCAGAACTATTTGTCACGTGGTCACCTGTACCAGCAAATCCCATAGGTTGACCACATGCAACAACAGCCATTTCTTTTTATTGCCTCTGAATTTACTGTCCTATATCACTTAACTTCGCTGACTGTCCTCTTGTTTATAAGTAATGTGACAGGAAGAAAAGGAGGTCATGACTCATGATTTAATTAATCACACCTAATTAATCACACCTTCAGGAGCCTTAAGTAGGTACAATATTGAGAAACAGACTTCCTTACTGTGCCTTTTACACGGTAACATTGATCGAGAGAGAAAGAAGAGTGCTCATATCCCTCAGCGGTCTAACTTCCCAGCCATCACTTGGCTGGAGAATCACTGCAAGGGCGTATGGAGGACATATCTTTGGGAAGCAACAATCCCACAGGACTGCACGTTTCTAATGTAGTCCTGCTATAGAAATTTCTATTCTATAGAAATGTTTGGAAAACATGCAAAAGTCATTGACCTGGAGGTGCACAAAACCATAAGGACTGTTTGCATAGTCTATATTAATCTGTCTAAAATATATGAGCAATAATATATCTTGGCTTGTAGGATAATTTCCTCCCAGGTAAATGTTCTCTATTTATATATATNTTTGTTTTCTCCAGACTTTAAATTGTTTCTTAAAGTGTGATATGTCTCCAACAGAGAGGGAGTATCCTGATTCGGATCATGTGGTTAAGGGGCATCCCTGTATGGTGGCAGCAGTAGGGTTGATTCTGGAGAGAGAACTGACCTGGGGTGTCCTCATGCTGTCCTTGTATGTGAGGTTTAAAAGATTACATCATGACTGCTATGACTGTGATAATGCTGCAAAAGACAGTAACTGGGTTATTAATTTCTTTTGATGAAAAATATTGTCAGCTTCACACTGAGGAGAGAATTCTAGGGTGTTAGTTTCTCTTTCAATAACCCCCTCTGGAGATAAAATAAGAAAGACTGGCACAACAACTAACAGGGGTGTAAGGCACGTGGACCCAAGTTCCTCTTTGCTGTGGTTTACCTATTTCAAGGAAATAAGAGCTCTCCAAAGGAGGAAAGTAAACCCTACTGGCTGGGGCAAACCACCTGTGGCATGCAAGGTTGATTGGTTTGAAGTGAGAGTTCCTACACACCCAGGGACAACACCTCAACCATCACACTATTGCCTTTTTTTTGGTAAACTTCTAGACATCATTGCTTCATTTTGATGCAGAAGGGGAACATACTGGAGTCTAGTATTCTAGTGGGGTGGGAGATCTTTTTCCTCCTCAGCTGGAGCTGGGACTGAGATTAAGCTGAATTTCACACTCGAAGCAGTGATCCAGTAAGATAGTGACTTGATGTTTGGTGGTTATCTTGATTTGGTAGTGTAGTGGAAAAAAATTCATACTTAACTTCACATAAATTAATGACACAGACACAGCTAAGTGAAAAAATCCTACAGGAGAAGTAACTGCATACAGCTTTTAGTCTAAGGATTACCTGCCTTTAAAGAAGGCTATGCTTGCTAGATTAAGAACTGATTGCAAGACCTTCCTGTCTCTTCTCTACCTCAATCAATAATTTTTAGGGTTCAAAATAATCAGAGTGCAATAATTTCTCTACAGGAATAGTCATACAGTGATGAATTACATACCCCATTCTGCATGTGTGAAAGAATAAAGGCAAATTTTGAGCAAAGCTTACTAAATTGAAGCAAAATATGTGTCTCTGCAGCTGACAGATATGTGTCTTTGGTGCTTTGCAAAGCTTAATACTTAATGGGAATAAACTTTGGTAGCACAACAGAATTAAAAAACAAAAAAACAAACCAGCCCCAAACTCAGTGATGTGTGTTGTGTGTTCCTTTAAATAGTATTAAAATTGAATTTGACTAGACTTGCTCAAATCAGTCCTGTTATCAACAACACATTGTCTCAGGAGACCAACATTTGTCCAGTTAGGGCTTCCTTCATTAATCGTCCAGCATCAAGCAAGCCAAATCCAAATCTGTGGAGAAAAAGCAATTAGATATTTTAAGCAGTGATAAGAACACCACAAATAATCAATTTCTATGGCATTAGCAGCTACCTGGCCCAGCAAAAGTCTATAAAAGCTAGAATTTATTGCAGAACACCAGACAGCTTACAGAGCATTGATTCGTAGTAGTATGCATAGATTGCTGGATTTAAAGAGAAATCCCTAATGGTTCTTACCTTTTTTTTTTTTTCCTTTTAAAGGGAAAACAAGGATAAGGTGTTCATAAGGCCAAACTATAGCAAAACAAATATCTAATGACTGTTGAACAGAATTTGTTTACTTTTCAGATGAACAGACAACTACCATACTGTTGGACAACAATCATATGCAATCGAATGCATAAAGCTCATAAAAGAGGAATAGTTAAATACAATTATATTATTATAGATTTAGACAAATAGTAGTTGTACTTATTTTTAATATATCTATTGCACCTTAAAAAACAACAAACTAGAAATAATTTTTGCACTTTTTCAGGGTGCAGACCTTTAGGCTTTAAAGCCTTCTATTCTACCATAATGTCATACTAGTATCTTAATCTGATTTTTAACTACTTTTTGCATTGCCATTATTAAGTAACAAACAAAACCTTATTGTCTGCAGCTGACAACACAAAATTTTGAAAAAAAAAAATTCTCCATAATATTCACAACAGACAATCTCTGTGTGTAGATGTTGTAACTGATCTTTCCATCTGAACTGAAATCCAAACTCAGATTTCTAGCCTGACATTGAAAAGGACTTCTGAGATCATCTTGTTTGACCTCCCATGCACATACACTAGAATGTTTCCCCAGAAGCTGGATTAAATCTTGTCTTTCAGAAAGGTGTCTAATCTCATTTTAAAGACTCCAAGCTATGGTAAGTCCACCTCCTCCCTGGGTAAGCTCTTCCAATGTTTAATTACCCTTACTGCTAGGAAATAGTGTCTTATTTCAAGGTTGAATTTGTCTAACTTAACATTCAAATACTGAAAAGGCACAGTGTTTGAGAGAGAGCAAATATAAGTGACATGATACATTTTATACTAATCCTAAATCAAAAGATTATGGAAATACAGAAAACATGACAACTAAAGCTCTAGTCTGGCAAACATTTATGCAAGGGTATAGCTTTCTGCATAGGAAATCATTTCTTTAAGTTCAGCAAGCCTACACACATGTGTAAAGTTACACCAGGGCTTCAAATAGAATTTAAAAAGAGGTATTTGGAGTGACTTTTACTGAGAAAAATATTAGGCATTAATTAATAAAAAAAAAACCTTCCTCCACCTCTGTCCCCACTCTGAGCAGCCTTTAAGTTGTGATACCTTAAATTACTACTAGAGGAAGAAAAAGTGAGAAAACCACCTATTGTCTAAATCTGATTTCTGCAATAAGGGGACGATCACTGAAATCCCAACACTACCCGAGGGGGAAGAAAAAAAAAATGAAGGAAAAAAGGAGAGTTGTCAAGATAATTAAAACTTTGCAACAATTCAGTAGTGGTGCTGATAAAAACAGCACTGCTGGCTGAATGCAAATAAGATGGTAAAGGCCCTGTTTGGATTATGGTAATTACTCAGTCTGAAGTTAGCTCCAGCCACACGCACATATGAGCACACACATACACACGCAGCAGTGGAGTGGAACCTGACAACTCGGCTTGGCATGTGATCACAAAATTCCCTGGCACGCTCTCAGGATGCCATGTGGAGCTATTTGTACAGTGAGGTGCAGGACTCAGCGGCTCAGGAAATACCAGCGGAAGCACCGCTGACCTGCCTGGCCTTCAGAGAGGGGCTGCTCCCATACTTATCACTGGCCTGGATTCAAAAGTGATCTCTGGAGAAGGCAAATCAATTGAACACATGTTTGGTCTAAAAATGTCATTTTGGAATATGCTGAGATATTTCCTTACATTAGACCACTTTGTTTGCCCCAAAGATTTGTCAAGTGCAATTGAATGCATACACATCACAATGCGCGCTGGTGCCAGAACAAAATAATTTCAATGTGTCCTTTAGTACTCCGATAAAATGCAGGCAGTCAGTGTTGAAACGAGATGCCCTGTGAAAGTCTTGTGCGCGCTGGCATTCTGTGTTTCTTCCAGGAACTTGTTTCTTTAAAATTTGGGATCAGGCCAAATGAGCAGATTTTGTGTAAGAATGAAGAAGGGGACCAGCTCAACCTCTCCTCGTGCCTTCTAGACGGAGGAGTTGAGGCAGGCTAATTTATGTGATGAAAAATCATTAAAGAAATTACAATTTCAAACTCTGATTCCTAAATAATAAAGCCTTTATGAGGACAATATCATTACAAATAACCCTATTAATCCGTTGATTCAGCTTTAGAGCCAATTCTGATATATGACAAAGATGTGTTTCTTCAACAATTTTCACAAGTTAATATTAAATAATATTGGCACACACATCATTTTTATTGCTAAGTTCTTTGATTTGCTCACCCTGCACAATCTCTACAGCTGCGTGTTTTATGACCTACCCATCATGGGAGAAGCTCCCATTAGCACCAGCACACGGTGGAGGAGATGTGAACTTTTCAATAAGCCCTCCCATCCTCATTCTGGTTTTGGTTAGTGCTCAAAAGGCTGTTTTGAGCAGATCAGAATACGCACAGCCTGATCAGCACGGCTGAAAGCGCACCCGTACTGTGAAGGGCAAGCTTCCCCGCCTGGCGCGTTCAAAGTCTGCAGCGACTATATCAAATCCAGATTTATACATGACTGCGGATGCTGAGATGCAGTCCTCTGACCAGCAGGTTCCTTAGGGAAGGCACCCACGGCCCCCCAGTCCCTCCCCCTACCACCCCCCTTGCCCCCCATCCTTTCCTTCTCTCTTTCTCTCTCCCTGCATCAACCCAGCGTGGTTGCTATAACACACACACGCACTCACAAGTGCATCAGCCTTGAAGCACTGCGAGGTGCTTGGGTTGCTGTACTTCAGCTGAGACACAAATTAGGTGTGTTTTGACTAGCTGTACAATCTTTTGGTGGTGTACTTCTTTTTTTTTTTT
>VXAA01002062.1:71897-96914 GCA_013399115.1 Anseranas semipalmata
TCTTTTTTTTCCAAAGAATGCTACCTTAAAAGATTACCCTGACAGCTGATAGGTCAAAAATCAAAATTACGTGATGTGTCTTCTGAAGTTATCTTGGTGATGTTTACACAATGTTTTCTCTGAGATTTTATCCTGATGAAAACAAATAAGTATAAAAGGAACAAAAAAAGGACAATTAAGATTCACCAAGATCTCAATTCTTACAAGTCACCTGACACTATTAATCCAAGACTGGTCATTGTACAACAGAGCAGAAACAACTGGATGCAAATAAGTAATTTCAGCTCAGAGATTCAGTTAGACGGGGATATCATGGAAAGGGCGGTCAATAAAAATTGCACATGTGACCTTAACATTATCCTTTTCACTTTCCTGTATTTTACGTATATTTAATCACCTGAGGTTACATCTGAAAAGATGCAAAAGTTGGGCTATGATCCTAAAGCAATCAAGAATGTTAAGCTGTTCAGAAATGGAACAGTGTCACTTTACTGCAAAATATGAACATTTATGATGGATGTAATAATACATTATAAAGGGAATTTAAAAAAAATCCATAAAAGATTACTAGATGTAAAAGAAAGTCTGATGAAAATGCACATTTATTAGCTCATATTAGACAAAAAGCACTTTAAAACTATATAGCACTACTATTGCGATAAATACAGTATTTGTACTAAAACGCTCAGTTCTTCTCACTACTGAGAGATACGGGATTATGTGACTTAAAATTGAGGAATAACGATAAGACTTAAAAGATGAATTGAGGACCCACAAGATCTTGAATTTTTTGTATTATATATACATTTTGAGAATGAATAATAAGTTTCTGGACCCTTTAGTGTTTTGTACTGCATGGATTTTTTTTTTTATTAGTGTGGACAAGTAAATTTTATTTGATAGCTTGTTGTATTTAAAGACAGTGTAAAACTCTCATTGCAAACAGTTGTTTACAGTGCGCTTTTCAGCACAAAGCTGTTTTAAAGCTCAATTGTGCATTTTGCAGATAAAGTGGGAAAACTAACTGAAGGCTGTATTGTAAGCAGTGGTTGCCGTGGAAACCCCAGTTTCAAGAGCTGGTTCTCCATTACCACTTAATTTAGGCTTCCTAATTGCATTCCACTAAATCGGTAGCGACAATATCTGCAGAGCAAAACTGCATGCCCAGTCTAGCGCAAACCTCTTTGAAACAGGCTTTTTGAAAGCCAGGAGCTATAAAAACTCAGCATGACGTGGAGCATATGAGAAACCTGTAGTTCAAATGTACTGCTGCTTGCTTTCTCATCCTTAGTAACTTCAGTGCGCTCCACACCAATCTATTAGTTCAGTCTACCTTAAAGATCATAAAGCTCTGCCATGTGGAAACTCATCTGTCCACCAACACATTGGTGCAAAATAGATTTAATTGTACTCCCGACCCAGTATCATGTCCATCTTATTTTACTACACACCAGCAGGTAGCCAGTGCAGAGCCTTACTTTCCTTGAACTGCCCTTGCTCCATAATACGAGGAGAACAATACTTTCTCAGTTTAAATCATTTGCCACTGTTCAGCTGTGCAGTGAGCTAGACCGCCCATATGTGACCTAAAGAGAGCCTTGTCAGAACCACTAGACATAAAAGCATTCCAATTATCGACCACACTGCTTTAATAGAGGAGGCAACTAATATGATAGTGTAAGTGATTCTGCCACTGAGAAGCTCTTCGTCACTGTCAGATTAACACTTGAGTTAAACTCTTGTAAATCAGTCACATTATGCCGTCGGTTGAGAAATAAACACAGACCTATTATGCTTAGAATTCCAGAGGGCTCTCCCCGCAATAGGAGTTGCGCAGGATGCCCTATTAATCTGAATTTTGTCATGTTTATTATTTTGCAATTACTAATGTGGGTAATGTTGGAAAGATTTAAGTTGTCTATGATTAGATTCTGAAATGGATGTACATGCCTAGCAAAACCTTCTGTGGGGGAAAAGGAGCAAGAGGAAGAGAGGGGGAGAGGAGACAGCTTGCGTGCAACTTCTGACTGAAAAAAGCCAGCAGACCACCGATTTAATTAAATCCCATAACTCTATTTTTTCTTTTTTGTTTAAAGCACAGAGCATTTAAAAGCAAAATGCTTCAGTATCTTCAAGCACAAGACCTCCCACAAGCTCACAGCGAAGTGCACCTCCTAGCCACTAATGTGGTTGCATTTCAGCCTTCTAAGATGTATCAAATGAATGTTGAAGTTGAAAATAATAAGTAAACAACTACTCTCTCAACATTCCTTCCCTCCACAGTATTATTAAATGGTGGCAAAATACCTTTACATCATGCATTATCAGCTCATCATCAGCTTTATTTTTTGAGTTTCTGCAGATTTTCTCACATTTTTGAATTGTTTTCTGCACTCTGAGCTGGCTTGAAACCAAAATGAGCACACCTTTATTTTTGATATTTGGGTTTCAGGCGTGAGAGAATGGACAGATGAAGACTGTTAACACAGGCTGTGGCTTTATTTTTAGTGTCTCAGCTCTGTGTGTTTAACGCAGCCCTTTCAGATGGTTAGTGATGCTGTGAGAGAAGGAGATGGGGCCAGTGACTAGAAGACCGGCTGTTGAGTTTGCTTGGTTCCACATTGCTTTAGCCAGACAGATAACTCCACAATTTTACCAGATGGCTCCTTTTTTAGATTAGATTTAGATTTAGATTTTAAGAGCCCTATCTAGAAGCAAGGCGGATTCTCCAATCAAAAACAAATACAGACCTTTCTGAAAACATTGATCTGAGATGATATGACAGTGTGTCCCAGGGCAGAAGCAGCAGCCACAAGGAGATATGGGGATAAACACCCTTCTTACACTATCATCTTTCTCCAGAGAAGTAGGGAAAGGAGCCTTCATGGCACTTTTCTTCTGTCTGGGTTTCTGCGAAGCTCTTCTGGGGAGACAGTGAGAAGAGACAAGGAATAGGAATGGATGGGCACCATTATGCTAAAACTCTGCAGAAGAGCTGGTGTAAAGTTAATGAGGTTGGAAATTGCATTAATTTTCATATCTCACTCTGCTCTTCAGAAGGCAAAAGGGGCAGTGGCAGAAGCCAAGGAAAGGCCAGTGAAATCATATTGTAAGCTGAGGAAAGCCAGAAGGACATTTTTCTGCTTTGTCTATTTTCTAGGACAGTCTGTCTTCCAGTCACTATATGAGGCCTTGTAAAGTCTCTGTGGGAACTTGAGGGAGGAAACCCTTCACCCCTTGCCTCAGGTGAAATGATTTGGGACAGAACTTGATCAGAAGCTACTCCGGGCATCTGCATCAGATGGCTTCTTTCATAGAGTAGGTTTATAGGATGAGACTGTAGACATACATTACTTTCTTTCACCACCCTCTACAGTTGGGGGTTAAAAGATTAAAAAAATAAAAAATAAATAAAAAATAAGATAAAATTTAAAAATTGTCCTTAAGAGACACATAACATTGGAGAAAAATTCTGTTTTCCAGTTTATGTAATTCATGTCCTAGAGAACAACAAAGGAAAATTAAAAAGCTCTCAAGAGACAATGGGCTCTATTCTCTCCTCACATGCATGGCTTAGTTACAAGTGGGCTTTGAGCCAACTTCTGTCCTCAGCTACACACGTGCAATTTCCTGTGACTTAAACAGAGCATATATTTTTATGGGCAGAATCTGGCCTTTTTGTGTATGGGAATTGCTATGATTTATTTATTATTTGTATGGTATTATAAGGACCAGGGCCCCATTGTTTTCAGTCTTGGGAAAACAATGCTCTGTGTTCTGTCCACTGCAGAGATTATGGTCCAGGAGAGCCAGCAGCATGTCTAGGGTGTGAGCAGTCTAACTATCAGTCCTACACACAGTTATCTCTTTCCCAATATTAGAGAAACAACCTAGAAAATAGTTGACTTTCTTGATGTGCGCCTTATCTGTCACCTGCAGTTCCCCCTGGGGGACTCAGACTCTGGAGAGGGCTTAGATGACTGACAAATCCCCTGTGTCCTTTTCCCATTCCTCCTTGTCCCCAGCCTGACAGTACTAGCCACCCCAGATTCAGCGAACAGCACAGTCTTCAGCCTTAAAGCTGGTTTACCCTGGGCAGGCATTTGGTCTTGTTTCAAGCACTTGCTTTTAACTGGGTCTACACACTGCTGGAGCCAACTTCTACCCACGTGCAATTTTCTTTGACTTAGAGTATACATTTTTGTGGGCAGAGCCTGTCCTTTTGGGGTATGGTTCTACACAGGCACAGGACCCCATCTGGCTCACTTTGCTCAGGGCTTGTAAGTGCCCTGGCAGAGGGTGGATTGGGGGAGGAACATGAAGGAACAGAAGCCAGTGGCCTTACTGCTCTGTTGGGGGCAACCCAACATACCCAACATCTGATATGGCACTGAAAACAGCAGGAGGGCTGTTGGTATATAGGAATTGCACAAATCAGTTCTTCCTTTGAATGAATTTCTGTATCAACCGTCTAGTTGGAAGGAGCTTGAGCAACCTGCTCTAGTGAGAGATGTCCCTGCCCATGGCAGGGGAGTTGTAGAAGATGGTCTTTAAAGGTCCCTTCCAACCCAAACCAGTCTATGATTCTATGTTCTATGATTCTATGATTCTATGATTGATTCTATGATTCTATGCAGTGCTTTGCTATTAGGGATTGGCATATTGCGCGCAGCCCTATGGCAAGTATGAAACCAGATGGGCTTAGGAATTTATCCACTCCCCTGGATGTATGTGGGTGGAAGAGTGGGGGAAAGGCAGAGGGCTTTAGGTTCTCAGAAAAGAGCCAAAACAGCATGTTCAGTCTCCTCTGTATGCTCTATGGCTGTCTGCACATGAGCAAAGTGTGGCTGGGGTTTTGCAGGTTTGGGAGGAAAGGGTTTCAGGGCAGGGAGCAGAGCCAGGGAATGGCTACTCTCTGTCCCTTGCCACCCCTGGTGCTTTTCCCAGTAGAAGTCAGAGTGGGAATGAACACACACACAAGTGGTGCAGCTCCAACTCTCCAAGAGGAAAACAACATTTTTTCAAGCTATCTGATTCTTGTTTGTAGCTACGTGACACGTTATTTAATGACTGTGAAATATCGCATTGTTCTGATTTTGAAGATGCAGATATATATCTTTGGAAGACCACTCTCATTTTTCTAAATGCTTTTTAAATGCAACATTTACAAACACCTTCATTTTCTCGTTGTTGCTGACTCGCTCGTTGACATTTTAAGCTAAACAGCATATGGCTTATAGCTTTGTACAAGCAATTGTACACAATTCATACATTTTCTGGAATTAAAAACCCTTGAAAACATGATGACAATTTTCAGAACTATAGGTTTATTCTTAAACCTAGGAGATCTGTGTGGTCTATTCTTCATTTTTACAGATTTTTCCATGTGATCCAAAACAAATTGCTCTGGGCATCCCAATTTCCTAGCTGCAAAATAACAGTAATGACACAGGTGGATATTTAGATATTTAATTCCCACATGTGTTCAATGTGTTTTGTGGTCTTTAGATGTAAGGGTATTACTGGAATGTAAGGTATTAATTATGGTTATCATCATCTAAGACATCTCTTGCTCAAGATTTAAATAAGCTTCCCCTGGAAATGTAGGAAATAAGATTTAAAAGGACCTCCTGCATCAAGTTCAATCCCCAACTTTGCTGTCATCCACACATCACATAATTGGTTTCATGAAGTGCTCAAGTTTCACACTGGGACCAGCTAAGTTTCTTGCTCCCCTTGCTTCTGTTGGAGGGCTGTTCCAGGATTTCGTTCCAGTGCTTCCTCCTAATTTCCTGTTTAAGTTTATTCATGGCCATCTTATAATCATTCGGTCTTATGTCAACATTGTCCTTTAAATAGCTCTTCTGCCTCCTTGTATATTTATAGACAACAATTATGTTCTCTCTCAGCCTTGGTTTTGTTCATGTGAACAAGTGAAACACTTCTAGTTTCCCTTATCAGATAAACTCTCCTCCTATCCCAATACACCTTCTTTGTGCTTGTCCCAGTTTGAATTTATTTTCTTGCACATGGGTGACTGAAGTTGTATATTGTGTGCCTGTACTTTGCCTAGAAAAACAGCATTCAATGGAACAAACAAACAAAAACCAATAATATTGCCAAATAACTTTTCCTCACCACACTTTTGTTTTATCCAAGGCTCACAGCCATCTTTTATTAATAGGGAGTATTAATCCATGTTGTTTAAGTACATAAGTTGTATCTCTTCTTTTAGCCACGCACCTAAACTTTCTGCTTAAAAAAACACTACATTACTTTTCTTCTTAGACCTGAAGTGTACTATCTTGAGGCTGCACTCCCGGATTTCACCTGGCCCTTCGCCTTCTGCTTCCCCTTCCTTTTCTTTCCTTTCCTTTACTTGCAATATTATAAATCAATATTGTTAGTTTTTCTTAGCTCTGTGTAATCAGCAAATTTCATTAGCACATACCTTCTTTCCTGTAGCATGGTTATTAACAAACATATGACCATACGAAAAGACCAGTCCTTTGTAGGACTCCACTACTAATCTTGGTCCATCCCAGTAGGTCCTTTTTCAGCACAACCCTGTGGTCACCTCTTCTTCAGGCACTTCCCTACAGTTCTTCCAACTGATCTCTGCTTTCTCAGGTTTAAATAATACCCCTCCTCCCTGCAACTCGCTATAACATGATTTATGGATGCCCACAGAGTTGAGATCTATTGTATTTCCTTTCTTAAAAAAACACACCATTATTTATGAAAGAAAGTTATCAGGGCAGTATGGCACGATCTATTTTTGGTACAAAACTGATGTATTTCACCACACCTCTCATTTCTTTCAAAATTCATTTTAAAATGTGGCGTGCAATGAGACAGTATTATGAATCTGAATAAATGCTGCAACAATCATGTACTTGGTACTATAATGGGTTAATTGCTGCAGTGCAGGAGGCTGATAGGGAGCCACAAGAAGGTGCATGCCTTAATGAGGAGCTGCTAAGAAGCCCTGGGGCATGGAATAGGGGCTAATATAAAGGAAAACAGTAGGATAGAAAGCTGAATAACCCAAATAAAGATACATTTACTCTTTACTCATTTATGCTGCAATTACTGTCTTGCATGAACACCAGGCCTTGCACAATAACCATCTAGAAAAAACTCAGAAACACTCAAGTAACTCCATGATATTAATGTGTGCATGGGATATTTCTGTCCTAGACATAATTTTCCATGTTTTAAGGTTTCACTGGCTGTCCCTACTATGTTTCTCAGAACAACAGTGAGCTCTCAGTTAAACTGAAAACACAGGCTAGAAATTACACAGTGGAGCGCTACTTAGATTGGTGGACACACTGTTCTTTTAGTCAATATTTTTGATTTCTAGGGATGCAATCTGTTTCCAGGCTCCATTATTTTAAAAGAACAATTTTTGAAAGACTTTAAGTTCACTTCAACTGAGGAGAGTCCAGAACTATTGGAAAGAAGTGTCTCTAACACATGGTTCAGAATAGATTCTCTGCAAATGTGCATTATGCAATGACACAATGACACTGATCAACTTCACAACAAGTTGTTCATGTTTTCAGGTAAGAATACATTTGGTTACAATCTCAGATGGGTCAGTAACACACCAAATGTATTATTTGTCTTAGTATTTTGGATTAAATCAGGTTGTTCTTTCTTTCTTTCTTTCTTTCTTTCTTTCTTTCTTTCTTTCTTTCTTTCTTTCTTTCTTTCTTTCTTTCTTTCTTTCTTTCTTTCTTTTTTTTTTTTTGGGGGGGGGGGGGGGCAGAGATGGATGGGTGGAAAGCTTGAAAGACACAAGGAGAAAAACACAAAGCAAAATCAAACCAAAGTTGTTAAACTTCAACAAATGTTTGGTTTGTTATCCTGTCCGGAATGGTTCATCAATCTCTCACTATCCTTACTACTTTATCTATTAATTAGATAATATTCAATTATATTTTATCCAATAGACTTTTTTATTAAGTATATATTTTGTTTTTACAACTGGCAGAAAAGTAGTGGTCTTTATAATACATACATTCTCTAACTGTAACAGGACATGATAACCCATCTTCACAAATTGCTAATTACTGGACTTTCTTTTCTAGGATTGATTAATTGTAGTAATAATTCAATATTACTGTAAATGAAACTGGGAACAAAATCAGACTTACTGGTATATTGATATTCACCTAGGTAAACCATGGAGGTAGCTTCCAAGTCAAAGAATATGATCCTCAAAAACCTATTTCTATAAAACAAAGCTAAATACATAGTCTTTAAGTAAAAAAACCTGGAGAGTCCCACTGAAACATTAAACTAGAACAAAGTAAAAGAGAGTTTACCTAAACACCAGCTCTATGCTTTTCCTTTCCCATTCATTTATTCTCTTTTTATTGTGCTGAATCTTTTTTCCACTACAACTCTTTTCCTCTTGACCCTTGAGCTGTCTGCTTCCTCCTTGTTCTCTTTCAGAAAGAGAAGAACCTCAGAAGCTTTGGTGACAGCCAGTATCATTGATGGTACAATTGGAAAAAATGCCTGTTATTATTTCCTGTTGTCTTGCTCTGTCTTATGCCCTTTCTCTTCTTTCCCTTAGAAAATGCTGCACAGGATCAGACATAGGTCTCACAGGTCTAATATTCAATGTCTCTGAAAGTACCAATACATCAGGTGTTCTCCTGTTCTTTAACAGAGACTGACCTAAAGCTCGAAGTGTGGGATTAATATCCCTCTTACAAAATAGATAACTACAAGTGTTTTGTACTGGCTGTATAACTATCTTACAGAGTCCTTGGCCTCAGCGTCACACAAGGGCAATTATTGCCACAGGCTAATTACATGCTGCGGCTGGGGAGGGAAAGTATTTTCTTTTCATGAGTTTCCAAAGCCCGGCTTTTACTTTCAGGCAGTATTTCCTTACCCTCATATAATGATAGGACAGGGAGAATGCAAGTTCCTGATCCACCCCTGCTATTTGTTTGAAAAAGAAAAAAAAAAAAAAATTGTATCAGCTCCTATTTTGTCTCCTTCCTTTATTTTCAAAGTCTCCTATTCACTATCTGTTGCTAGCATTTTTACTGCTGAGTATCCTTAGCTTTGCAGAGTCTCTGCACTAGGTGTTGCATAAACATTTAAGAATGCAATATCTTGCTCTGAGCAGCTTACAGCCAACACACCAACAGGTGAGGGAGCAAGAAGTAATACACTCATTAAGGAACTGTTGACTGGAAATGTGGCATGCACATGTGTGGATGTGAGCCCCAGAGTGGGATGTCTTCCCAGAGAAACTACATCAATTTTACATCGCTGCTGATGACGTCCCCACGCATGGATGCCTTGACATGCAGTGTGTTGTAGTGTGCTGCATCCTGTGACTTGAGCTGAGGATCCTGTGGGTGGCAGGGAGCAACAAGGAGTCAGAAGAGCTTCAAGGTCGGCCACAACAGTGGGTTGGGAATCTCTCATAGCCCAGAGGCAGGATGCCACATAAACCCCAGGGACAGCAAGCCTGGGGCAAGCCACCCCCTCTTTTGGGGAAGCAAGTGCTCAGGAAGAGGAGGGAGAGAGCTGCCATGAGCAAAGTCCTGGGGGAGGACTGAAGGCAGGAGAAGAGTGCTGTGCGGTTCACCAACTGTATGGGAAGTGTGGGAGGGGAGGATCTGGTAGTAAATAGAAACAGATGGGCAAGTTCACAGGAGAAGAGGTGGAAGAAGAAAAAAAAGTCTTTCTTTGGGAGGATAGTGGGAATGGAGGCTGGGAAGCTCAGAGAAGGTGAAGCATCCTTCTGCTTGAGATCACAGAATCACAGAATCACAGAATCACAGAATCACAGAATCACAGAACATTAGGGATTGGAAGGGACCTTGAAAGATCATCTAGTCCAAAAGATAAAGATAAAAGATAAAAGCCTTGAGATAAAAGCCTTGTCCTTAATACTACAATCCAGGAAAGATGGGTCTGCCATCAGCCCCTTGAAGAACTTACATGCTAATGAGGTAGGAACAAAAACATGCTTAATTTTCCACTAAGCTGATAGTAGGTACATTAACTCACATACAAGTAGCTTATATATATCTGATCTCAGTATTTTGATGGCACTTCCTCACCATTACATCCCAGACTCAGCCACATTCTGCCACATCCTCAAGAAGCAAAATACTACCTAGTTGCCAACAACTGGGAATGGTCTAAATGCAGTAGCCTGAGTGACAATGAGCTACAGGTGAATGAATTTTAGGAAACTCCAAGTGAACAGCCTACATGAAATAGTAACAACAATATCTCTGAATATTATTGAACAGAGAATCAATTCCTACAGAATCTTTTACTATAAAAAATTACTACATCACGATCTTATCAAATTATTTTTAAGTTTAATTCAGTTAGGGCAAATCTGCATATACACTTCTATGAAAGTGATACTCTTCTATTAAATTGGTACTCATCTATATTCTTGCTATGCTGTTTAATATCTGTGTATGGGCAGTTGTTGTGGCATATATCTCTTCTATAGATTCTTCTTCTTCTTCTTCTTCTTCTTCTTCTTCTTCTTCTTCTTCTTCTTATTATTATTATTTTACTATAATCAGTTAACTTTACTGCACAAAAGGACCCAAAGAGGTACTTGAATGAAATTAATGGAGAATATATTTAAATGAAAGCCTATATCATTAATTTTGGTCACTGTGGCATGTAGAAAAGTTTCTGCAAATTAACCCCCAAACCCACTATTTCCGTTCATCTGCAGTTGCTATAGGACTACTGATGCAGAGCAGACCTCCAAGTGATTGAATCATTTATTCTTCAAAACTACTAGTCTACCACAAGTTAATTGCTTATCTTGTGCGCTTTCCCAATCCCTGTATGAGTGAAAAGAGAAAAAAAGATGTAGCTGGATATGCTATTAGGGGTAATGTTCAAACAAGAAAGTAACATACAAATATTACTTTAAACCCCATCCCATCGAGAAACCGCTGAGACCTCTAATTCTCATGATGATACCTTTGGGAGCTGTAGGGCATCTTGAAAACATTGCTTCATGTAACAGTAAGTCTTTAACAGCATATGAATGAAAGTATTGTATTGCAAGAATATCACAAGAAATAATCCATGTAGTTGATCATTTCAATTTCCATTTAACAAACAATTTGTTACCCAGATACAATTTTTACTGTGGAGATTCCATAAGCTTAAATTTGGGATGCTATAGTAATTTGAGAGATGCATTTCAACCATCAGCTAAGGGAACTCACTGGAATGCTGAGACATAAATATATCTGCATGGAAATCAGGGGAAACAGGGAATTTCTGGCACTGTATTTAAAAACACAAAACAAAAATGATAAAACTTTATATAAATATAGACACTTTTACCCAGGATGCAGGAGACTAATCAAGTTTCTTGTGATGAAAATTTCTTTTTTATTATCATTATTGTCTATTATTTGCATTGTGATATGCCTTCAGGCCCTGAACTAGAAGCCAGGTTCCATTATAATGGATATCGAGCATGTAATGAAAAGACAGCCTCCCCCTCTGAAGCGTTCTTGAGCTAAATTTATGTCTATATTGCAGTCAGAAGACAGAAGTGACTGCATGCAGCATGGAGATACTAGAGTCAGTTTTAAGTTAGGCAGCTTGGTAACCTAGCCCCAGGAATGGGGGCTCAACGAGGGCTAATTACCCTTCCTTCTTGGCAGATTTTGCAAAGGTGGCTGGGAAAAAAGCAAAAAGTGAATCTGGAGGGAAAGAAAAAGGACTAAAGAGCAAGGAAAGCTGGCACTGATTTTGCATGTAAACAAATGGCTCAGAAGCACATAACGGGTAGAGGGAAGGGAAGGTTAGAGGTAAATATAGAGTTTGTAGTTACACCCTGTCTAATGGCAAAATCCCTGCTGGAGGGTAGCTGTGCAAATTAGCCTGCCATCTTCGCTGTACACAGGATGCTCCTGGTGGAGGAACATGCAGCTAGCATCCCTCGATGCCACTAGGGATTAATTGAGCATAATGTCTTTTGGAAAGTAACAGCGTTTTCTTGGAAGGCAACAAGGGAAAACTGATAGTTTTGCTGTGTAACTGAGTTTCATAATGAAATGTTGCCATACGGTGAATCCTTGTTGCCTCATTACTCTTAAACCTTTATTAAAAAAAGCTTTTTAATTGTATTACTTAATTGTTTAATTTGGGGATCTTGCGGCACAGTTCCATACCAGATATATGTTTGGCCTCTCCTGGATGACACAGCATAGCACTCAGAAGTTAGGAATATGAAAATTAAGGTCAAATGGATAGTTTTCGCTCCTTTCCACAAACATCTTGTGACACAGTCTAATTTTATTGCTCATTACTGTTTCTCTGTTTTGACATTTCGACAAATCCTCGGATGAAGTGCTTAACCTGGAAATTTGATGTGTCCATAACTCTAAAGATATAACATTTATGTTATTCTGTAGTGTTTGGTTCTTTGAGATCCAAGTATCAGAGGATGCTTGAACAAAACTTAGGAAATTTTTAAGGTAAAGAGTTTAAATCTTGTATAGTCTTAGGAAAAAGTGTGTGGCTAGAAGGTTAAAAAAAAGGAATTCTCAACTAGGCATGAATAGAAACTCATTTTCAAATGGTTATAAATTACTTATTTAACAATTGGTAGTTTTAAAGTTAAGCACAAGTAGACAATATTTTTAAATTTAAGTATTCAGCCTTTTGTATTAGGTTGCAGGAAATAAGTTTTAAGAAGTTTTGATTGTTCTTGATTCTTTTTTTTTTTTTTTTCTAATGGGGGAAAGTATCCACTCAAACTGTCCTTTGAACGTATACTGATTAAAAAATTGGAATCACCACATCTGGAAATGAGACGAAGCATGGTGAATTGAGCCCTGTTTCAAAAGACAAAGAGTGTCTTAAAATCATAAGTTATAAAAAAAAGCGATCTGCTATTGACAGCAACTGTTCTGTATTTTCAGTACTTGCTTCTACTAGATTTTCTTGTGACTTCTGTTGTGAAGATTTGAACTTATGCAGCTTTGACTGGATTGGACGCTTCCAAGCTGTAACACACTTCACAGTAAAAAAAATGTATGGGTAACGGGAAAAAAATGAAAATTCTGGGTGAACACCAGAAGTGAAATCTTAGTGACACTGACATGGAAGAAAACCTTGTTTTTGCATTTTATGAGCCTAGAAATGTGTATGGGAATACTGCAGTGTATACAGGTGTCTGAGAAATGACAACAAATGGCAAGCTAAGGCTCAGCATCTCCTTCCCTACTGATAGATACCATACCAACTTTAAAATCCATTAATTCAGCATTTGTTCTCAAACTATTTCTGTAATTCACTACAAAGTAGGAAAATTGCCTGGCTTAAGTCCCTTACTGCCTTAGTGAAGCAAAGGGGACATGACAGAAGGGGAAACAAAGAGAAGGCAGTTTTCCTAAAAAAGGAAATCTCCTATATATCTCTCTATCCATTTCTTCTTCTGCATCCCAGTAAAATCTGAAAATTTTCTTCATACTCAATGGAACCAATTTACTTCTCTTGAAGAGCTATTATAATTAATGTAGATTTTTATAGGTTAGCTTAACTACTCCTGGTTACTGGCATGGTACTAATGCCTTGGTTTTCCAAGAATTGCTATCACCTTTCATTAAATAAACAAGGATATCAGCTTTCTACATCAACAGAAATATTAATGTAGTTGTCCTATGAGACTGTAGAAATCAACTCGATCTGGAACAATAGGTCTCCTCAAAGAAGTTTCTTTCTTTTTTTTTTTGTAAATTAATAGTGGGTTGAGGAGCGTATATTTCTGATATAAGAGATATTTAGCAATATATAGCACAGAAGTTGATAATAACAAGGAACTTTTAAAGTCTGTTTACTGTACTAATGCTTCTGAGTGGCTTACAACAAGTAATTAAACCACTGTCCTTACAACATCCTTTTATATGAAGTATCTTCAGTGAACAAAATTGCACTTTAATTTTTTAGTGTTCCTCAGATACCTTAATTCTAAGCTATCGCTCTTGTTTAGTACTAGCGTTGTTGTAGTTCCTAGTATTCCCATTCATGAACACTACTGCAATATACGGGGTAGAAAACACAGAACAAAATACAGAAACTCACTCTCCAAAAGCTTGAAAGAAATACAGAAATTCACTCTCCATTAGCTTGAAAGCTAGGCATAAGCTGTGAGGCAACAGTTGAAGAAACAGTTAAGGGCATATCAGAAACAGGCAATACAGGTCGATACGGTAGGCAGCGTGCAAAAGGGACTAAAGAGTAATTATAAATTGCATTATATGTACTAAGTGACTGCTCAAGGTAAACAAATATGGTTTCAATAACTAATTGATATTCAAATAGGAAATAAATAACAAGCAACTGAACATTATAAGGCTCTAATTCCATTAAGGGTTCAGGTGATCTCATAACAGACAGCTCAGCTTTGCATAGATAGCTGCCTTGATGGACACTGGCACCCTTGCTGAACCTAATGGAAATTACCTGGAATCTGTCCAGGTGTCCTCAGTGCTGGCCTGTGTGAGTGAAGTGTTTTTTGTTGTTGTTTTTGTTTTGTTTTGTTTTGTTTTGTTTTCTGTTACTAGAGCTGCTCAATGGAATTATAGCCTTTTGTACTCGAACACTTTCTCTTATTTACGTGTAATACCAACTCCACTCGACTACCTACCACACATGCTTCCTTTGACACTGGTTTTTCTGTGCCTCAGGCTCTTAAAAACTTCCTGATAGTAAGCTTATATCTCCCAAGCCTTGATGGTTCAGACAAAGAGTCTATTATGACTCTTCCGTGTTTGGTGGACTTGCTATTCTATATGAAGTCATACCTAAACCACAGGGCTTTTTCACAGGGGTTGGATGTTGAACAGAGCATCCCATAAATTATGCAGTATCTCTTTTTGGAAACTTGGAGAGCTCTGTGAAACATTTATAAGGAAACCTTGTATCATAGAAAACCTGCATTGTATGAGATTTCAGGAAACTCTGAGATTTGCGAGCATCTCTGAGAAGACTACATATCAGTATGCAAGGTTCAGGCAAACTTTCAGCAGTGTGTAAGAAAGTTCTGCATTGCCCAGCAAGCCGTAGGAAACCTCAGTCCCCTGTGGACCTCTCTCAAGCAACACACAAATAAGTTTCTCTACTTCTTGGCTGTCTCCGGTGGACAGAAGGTTTTGAACATAGCTATCAAGTTGGTTTCTTGCAGAAGGATAGAAATGGAAATCCTGAGATGTGTTCATGCTGCTTAACTTTTAGCACCTGATTTAGTTGATGTAGTGAGGCAGCCTCTCTTCAGGGATGATCTGAAGAAGCAGCCATTAATGACAAAAACAGCCAATCTGCTGAATAAGTGTGAGGCTAAATTTGGGTAATTTTAATACTTCATACTGCATGTTTCAGACTTCCTGCCTCATGGAAATAGTCATAAATAAACTGCCACCCTCTGTTCCTCATGGAAGTGACACGAAATGTTAAAATACTAGGTGGGGGGCAGCAAAGAATGGGAGAGAGCTCCTATTTCACTAACTGACATGTCTTCGAGAGCTGTGCCTGGAGGCCATCGCTGGGTCTGGTAACTCCATGTGCAAAGCACTGAACAAACATAGGAAGAAATAGCTGTCAGCCCAAAGAATCTGTATTCCAAATAGAGGAGAAAAGAGAAACACAGAAGGGTATGCTATATTTGAGATTTGCTTCAGTCATGTAGTCCCATACTCACTTAGTAAATCCTGAGAGGAAAAAAAAAAAAAGGAAAAAACAACAACAACAACAAAACGGCCAGAAGTCCTCAGCAAATACCCTTCCGTGCCACCTTCCAAAATTTTTCCAGTAACTGGCAGGCAGCAACCTGTTTTTATGAGAGGATATTGACCACCTCATCTATGTTTCTAAGTTCCCAGTTATCAGCTTGCCTGGCAGAAATTGTAATTCTGGCATCAATGTTACCGCTGATTACCATTTCACAGGTAGAAAAGAAGCCTAAATTGCCAATAATAGTTGTGAAAGAGTTAGTGAATGAAGAGTAGAAGGCAGGCAGAGAGATAAAGTAAAGAATTACACAAACTATAAATTGCCTAATTTTATCATTTAACATGTTCCTTTTCCTCTAAAAGTGGGATATTACACGAAACAGGCCAAAATGAGATACCCAGATTGACTTAATCTGTGATAGAATGTTAGGTGCACAGGAATTAATATTATAGTAATCAAAATAAAACATCTTAAAAGACAAAATATGAATTAAAAGGCTTTTAGCTTTTCAGAAAGGGAATCCCATTGTAATTAGATCATGAACTAAGGCCTTTCACCACTGCAAATTCATACTGTGCACTATTTAAGTGCCACCTCTTGATTCTCTTACTGCAGCTTCTAATAGCAAACCCTGTTCTGCTTTTCTTTGTGCAAACCCAATCACATCACATCAAATTATGCAACTAATTAACACAAACTCCTTAAAAAATTGCATATTATTTTGGCAAGCCAAATTAACGTCAGTCCCCTGAAACCATGTTTAGTAATTCCCACTGACTGTAGTAACGCCTACTACTGAGAGAAGGGCTAATCAACTACAGGCTCTCCTGCTGATGAGCTGAACCAAGTAACCAGATGTTTCTGCCTTCTAGGCTAATGAAAATGTCATGCATGTTTTTCTCTCCACCTAGATGAAGAACTAATTCCACCATGGCCATGATCTAGGTAGCTCTTGTTTGTCTGGTGCTGCGTCCGCAGGTCCTGCTAGCGAAGTCTGAGCAGCTACAGCCTTGCTAAAGGTGCTCTGGCTTGAACCTGCTAACACAGCCTCCACAGCGAGGCTTCCTTGCGCAGGATATAGAAAGCAGAGGGAAAGCTGATGAACTTCACTGTAGAAAAAAAAATATTTCCATCATATTGTACTGTATACAAAAGCTGGGCAAAGTATGTTTTTTGTGTATTGGTAAGAGGTCCCACTGGCATTAAATTACTTAATGAGATGTCTATTGCAATTAAAAAAGGCATAACATTTGTATTAACATTTTAAAGTTTGCTTATTTCAGGAGTGTCAGTTTACATGAGTCTAAATAGGCAATAATGAACATGATGAAGTATTCCATATTAAAACTGAGTACTGTGTAACTGTCTAGTAAAATCTTGATATTAAACTATACTGTAGAACTTACAGGGCAGTATAAAAGCTTCATATTTAGATTTATCCCATCCCGAATCTCAAATAATGGACTTACAATTAAATATGGATACAAATGAAAAAAAATGCATTTGCGTGTAATTTTACAAAATACATTTACATGATACATTTACTTAAAAAGCTTACAGCATACTTTGATGGATGATACAGTCATTTTCAGAAACACTAAGCCATAATTTAAAGATACTGTGTAATTATTTAACAGCAATATTTTCTAACTTCAGCTGACTTGTACCTCTCATGCTAGATGCTAGTGATAGATTAATAAACAGTGTATCAGTAAGCGCTACTATACCAGCAGCTTATCTGGTGTAGAAAAAATATATGTGGTACATTTAAAACCCTACATATGGAGGAAGGGAGTTAGGTCTGTCAATGCAGCTTTGGTTTGAGAAGTGTAATGAATGTGTTAATTTCAGACTCCCCCCTACCCCACAGCAGCTAAGTATATTCTTTATTCTGTTTTTCAATCAATCTGCAGTAGTATATATAGACTGTAAGCAGAAGTTAGTCTTTTTATATTTTAAATTTCCTTAACATGCTCATTGCTGTATTAACATCTGTTCTGAAACTCCCACTACCACAGCAAGGAGGCATCAATTAACATCAGTTTGGAAGTGACAGATATTCAGTCAGGGAGGAATAAAACTCTATAGCATTTTTTGCCAGCAAAATCTCATCATGTGTGCAAAGATGTAGTCTACTGGTAGCACCAGTTCAATATTCGAGGAGATGGATCACTGGAAGAATGAGGTTTGCCTCTCATGAAAGGAGACATGCATGAGCCCTTAATTCTAAATTCAAAGATAAGGCCACTGAACTGAGAGTGACCTGGCTCTGGTCCCAGAAAGTTGTATTTCACTGGATTTAGTTTCAACAGCAGAAAAATCTTGCAGGGTGAGAGGCAGTCTTTCAGACAGCTAGGCTCACTTACCAGTGAAAAAAATACAGGAATATTGAAATTTACCCAGGATACTGCAGCTTGCTAGAGCAGACTGTGGACTACCTGACACCTGGTAATCCTGCATCACTTAATGTGCAAGGTAATAGTTACTGAAACAGTGGAAGTTTCTGGCTGGGTTTCAGGACTGGCTCCAAGAACAGTGGGGTTGAAAAAACTTCTGTTTGATCATCAAAAAGGTACAGTGTTTTGCAAAGATCAATGTCCAAGAAGTGAGAGAACAGCCTTGGGCCATCTTGGCAACTGTACAGGTCTTCCAGCAGCTTCCTTTGTTTTCACATGTTACGACTTTACAAAGTAGGGTAACATTGACAAATTAATGGAAAATGAAAAGTGAAAAAATAATCTATACATTGTAATTATATTGCCTTCCTTGGCAAACAAGAAATAAATTCTTAAACAGCAAAGAGAGCGAGAGAGAGGGGGGAGTGGAATAGACAAAAAGAAGTTTTTCTGGAAGGCAAAGTGATTATTTCAGTTGGAAACTAGCTAAAGATTTTAGGAGCATAGAAATTTTCAGTGAAAATGTTTATTTTTCAAAAACAAAACAGTCTTGTTTTCAGTGAGGAAAAGGTTACTTTTATAAATTATTTTCTATTGATCTTATCGATGACTCTGTGATGGAATGGCAACTATCAAACAAACATTACTGAACTGTGAAAAACTTTGGTTTAGGTCCAGCAATTTTGGGGTCAAGAGACACTGTGATGGTGAGTGAGGGTCTTTTATAGGGGAGCCAACAGTTGCATGAAATACATTACATACATACATACAATAGTATGTATTACATACATACAATAGTAGTTATTCCAGTGGTGAAGGTAATTTTTCAAGATAAAATAAACATTCAGAGTAAAAGAAAAAAAATATATATATACAGACAGACAATGAGAAGCAGGAACATTCTAATATTATCAGACAGTTTTGGAAACATGGGAAATTAAATATGTATTTGGAGAGGGTATAATTGAATATTCTTCATTGTCTTGTGGATTCCAGAAAATGAAGGAGATTTTGTTGCCTTACAGAAGCATTTCCCTATACACTTGTTTGTGCCAAAAACAAAGAGAGAAAAATCACTTTGAACAATTAAAATTAAAAGCAATAATCCTGGACAAAGGACTGCAATGAAAATCACAGGATCACACCAAGGTAACTTTGACCCATGTACTTTCCTGTCAGCCAAGGGTCTTTGGAGGCCCATGTATCTTGCTCTGCTGTTCTTGATTTTCAGCTTATGTAAAATTGGAGAAGGAAGACAAAATTTGGTCCTAAGCACGTCTGTCCATGAGAACCGGGTTTAACCTGGCACAGCTGTGTTCTGAATAAAACCTTCCATTCCCACAGTCTGTAACAGTCATATGAACATGTTCACATGGGGCTTTTGGTAAAGTCTGGAGAAAAGATGCAGGGGTAATTCTTCCTGCTGCTAGTTTCTCCCTGACCAACTATCTATCATTCCTGTTCTCACCAGTTTCATAAACTTTTCAGTGCAGCTACTTGCCTGGGCAGTAAAAATAGATAAAGGTGTATTCACATCAAAAATAATATAAAGGACAACAGCTGAGAAAAACAGTTCTCAGAGAACGAGCAAAATGATCTAGGATATCTATTACTTCCTGAAAAGCTCACAAGTTTACCCATCATGCTGAATGCCTAGTAGCATGAAGGAATCCTGCAGCATTTGGGATCACAGGAATGTTAAGTTGTATCACACTGGAAGTCCATTTGGTCCACTGTCCTGTGAAGAGTGATCAAAGCTGCACACTTCAAAGGAAGGTGCAATGAAGTATGAACAAGACACTTACAGAAATATCCAGCTTTTGATTCTTCTTTCTTATTCCAGACAACCGGTGAATGGCTTATGCTTTGTAGCTAGAGAATTTTTGCCTCTTATATCTTTTAAAATTAGTATTTTTTAGTATCATTGTGTACCTCCTTTTCATACACAAAAATCTCTCCATTTCATTTCAATAAAAGTAAGATAAAGCATAATCTTATTGCTTGATTTTCCCCCTTTTTATCAACATTGTGTGATTAACTTTTCATATTCATACTCATATTCATCTATCCTAGCAGATAAAATAGACTTTTTGGCAGTCCAGTAGCCTTTGAGAGACTTAGGTGAGCAAGTTATAACAATCTGTTCAAAGAATTTAGTCCCCTTTGCTCTTTGCAATGCAAAAACTTCAAAGGTCAGTTCAGATGGACTTTACACACCACAGAGATGTTCATTCAACATATTGATATACTTCTTGTGCAAGCAAATTTTAGCATATGAACAGCTTTTAAGATATATTTGCTGTGTATATATGTTTACTTAATAATGGAGCAAGATGATGAAAACTCTGTTGGAGAAGGTAGTTGCTAGGAAGGGATTATCAGTATCCTGAGAGAACCAGAAAGTATTCTGACAGACTTGAAATGACACAGTAACATAATTCCTTCCTTTTCTCCAGCTATTCCAAAGATAATAAGATGTGCTGGGTTTCTTCAAGGAGGAAGAAAACTCTTTCTGCTTTGGGCACACATGCTCCACTAAACATTTTGGAGGAAAAAGGTTTCTTCCTTCCGTGCTCATAGTGCAGCTGAGAATAAAAAAATAAATCTTCCCTGACAAAGCCTTCAGACCATCATTCTGGAGAGTTCTTGTTTGACTGCAAGAATACAAGGAAGTCTAAGTATGAAGTTCATCTGAATTTCAATTTTTGCTTTCAGTTTTAATTGTGGGGATAACACTGACAGACATTCAGAGTGTTTTTCTGACATGGGGATAAGACCAAATAGTGTCCTGATTTGTGCACCACTGGCATGTGGGATTGTTTGAGCAGACTGGGATAAGGTTTATTAGGGATTTGAAGATTTTTTAAAAGGAGAAATCTGTAATCTGACACTGATTACTGATTTTTTTTTTTTTTTTTTTTTTTTTTTTTTGTGACCTATGACTGGGGCTTGAAAAAGAGCTATATTCACTACTTTGAGTTTAGCAGATGTATTGAGTGTGAACAAGGATGCAAACAAAAAGCCACGGAAGAAGTCAGATTTTGGACTGGGGAGTGTAACATAAAAATAACAAAAGGAACTGAAAAACCTCTGAAATAAAAGACTGTGATCCAGTTTAGGTCCACACATGGTAATGCACTATTGAACAGTCATTTCTCCCAGTTAATCATTAAATGCACTCCTACACTCTTAAAAACCAATGTGAGGAACCCTTTTTGGATAGAGAAGAAAAGTATACACAATGGATATTTGAGTAAGAAGCATGCAAACCAACAAAATAACAGTCCTCTGTTCTGTATAGCTCTATATTCCTTTACAGCTAGGTTGTTCCATTACTAATTCCAGAGCATTAGTATGTATTGTGTTATTCTGTACAGCTTGTTGTACAGAAACAATTCAATAAATGAAAAGTCTGCATTCTAAGTATTATTATTATTTTTGTTCAGATTTGCTTTGTGATGCAAGATTCTTTTGATTGCCTCAGACCTACAACAATCCCCTGTTGTTTATCATAAATAACAAGTTGTTTTATTTCTCTGGGCTTGCAAGTTTCATTTTCTTCTGTTGCTATAATTTCTATTCATTTTTAACATGAACACATTTTCCTACAGAAGTGGTCTTATATCTAACAGTACCTTGTGATTTGTTGGCTGTGAAAAGCATTCTAGTTGATGGGAAAAGGGTGAAAATCATTCCACCCACTCACCAGAGTGAACTGAACTTTCTAAGGGTATATTTTGGTCCCTTTTTGAAAGGGGATAGGTAAAGGCCTCCTTCCGACTGCCCATTTGCTAGACATCTTTCTATATTGAATTAGGAAATAAGTTAGTGGTGGTGCCATTAACTTTATTTCCCACAAAATACTTATTGTACCAACTTGATCCAGCACTGCCAGAAAGGAATGTTGTCTTTGTAGAAAAAGAGATATTTGAAACAGCATAGTTGGTGTTGATTTGCCACTTTTGCAAAACCTTTGAAAACTGTACAAACTTTCTTCTGAACTGATCTTTTCTATTATGGGTAAGGAGAGGGAATTATGAACTCCATGATAATAAATTAGCTCATTTTTATTTCTATCTTTCATCCTTAGTGAGGGCTTTGCATATTTTCCATACTGAAGTTTGAATAACAGTGCTGTCTGGCATCAGTACTGTAATTTCTAACTATGATATTTTAGCCACCTTTTTGACAATCAGAGCCCTTTCGAGCTCTGATTCCATAGTCAAGGATTCACTGGTTTTATGGAAACAGACAAGCTGAATCATGCTGGTTGTCTGTCCGTCCACTCTGCCTTTCTGCATTAGCTCAACAGAATACATGTGATTTATTTTAATGAACGCCTACTACCAGGGTTTCCCAGTATTCCCTACTAGAATCTTTAACAAAGATGTGATCGGTCATTTTGGTCTTGATTCAAGGGGGAAAATGTGCTCTGAGATACTGTAAGATGACCAGAGCTCGTCTTGCTGTCTAGCAAACTGATAAATCTGCATAACCAATTTATACAGTTTTCTGACTGTACAGGAAAATGAGGCACAGCTAATAGCATGCCTCTGATAAGAGCCTATTGACATTTTAACTGCTGAAGATCCATTTTATACCTGCAGAATTTAAATCTGCTGTGGTGCGGGTGGAAGCACTATATCTGCCATTTCTTGTGGTTGGGAATTCCTCTCCCACAACTGAAGGGGCAGCTTCATCGGGTGGGCAAGGGGTTCCCAACTGATGGGGTGAATCTGTCAAATAACGAGTGCCTCCTCCTGAAGGCACACAATTTCTTCAGGAGCTCAAAGGAAGCACTCAGCATTACACATGTCATAGCAAACACTCCCACAACATCCCCAGATCTCCTCTGCCCAACTCTCATATTCGTATGCTATTTTTTTCNTCTTTTTTTTTTTTTTTTTGGAGTGTCTTTCCTCTTTTGCTTTTTTTCTTCTCTAAGACAAACATGTTTTAGTCTCTCCCACGTTCTGAACAAGCAAGCAAGCAAGCAAACACTACAGATCTTCTTGAATACTCAACAACCTCAATTTTCTTGACCACATCCCTTTGAACCATGTGTAATGGCTGTATAGGATTCCTCTTCTTCCAATTTCTTCTTCATCCCTTCTGATCTAACAGTCTACACTGAGAGGCCTCTCAACAAAATCTGTCAGGCTCCCTTCCTGCTTCCAGTACAGAATTTGTTCATATCTATCTTTACCTGCCCATTTTCTTTCATTTAGTTTTCTGTGTCCTTTCTCCTTTGAGCTGTCTGAACACTCTAATATCTCTTTATTATATGCCCTGTTAGATCCTCTAACACTCTCTCCATCTTTGTGTTTGAAGACCCTCTGAGTCTTTTCCTGATTTTCTTCTCTCTTTATGCACCCTTTCTGCCTTACCTTTGCATAATTTTGTCTCTAAATATAAATGTAGCTATCAGTCCTGTTTTGGGCCACACAGATATCTCATTTTCCCAAATTTGCCTTCTGTCCCAACAAAACCCTCATCTTTTCTAGCTAACATATCCTTGTGGGTGTCCAGCCATGGGCTCAAGTTCAGCAGAGACAGAACAGACCAGCCAAAAAGTCTCTCAACACTTTTTATTTTCCTGTCTTTCCTTGTTTTTTCCTGTTACCATGGATAAGCATAAATGTTTATTGCAATTTGTGACTCACACCAGTTTCTGATCTCTCACATCCAGAGTGTATCTGGGTTTTGCTGACCGTCTGCAATGCATGTCTAAGATGCATACCATTTCTCCGTCTCTGCCAATTCTCAACAATTCACCTTAACTTTTATCTGGATAAATGCTTTTTTTTTTTTTTTTTTCTCTCAAGAACTGACCGCTGCTGTTTTTTCCTGCTTATATCTGTCTATTCTAAAGACAACAAAAATAACTATTTTTCAGGCTCCTGGGCTCATTGTCTCAAGTCCCTCTACTGGTTCCCTTTGTCCATCACACTGAACATTATATTTCTCATCTTCGTGACTCAGATTATCAGTACTTCACGGTGTAGTCAGAGTATCTTGCAGATACCCACCATCTATTAGTTAAAGTTCAGGTGGGATATCAATGGTGTCCTCTTTTGGGAAATCACTCCCATCAACAATTCTAAACACTTCTATAAACCCCTTCATTACCTTCTAAATCTTTAAATCTCTCCATCTCCCAGTGACTGCTTGAGAGCTAAGGAGAGATTTGTCCTACTTGTGTATGTAGATGTCTTCATCTGAACTAGTCTTCTGTTATATTCTGTGGAATATAATATACGTTCTGTGGTGCAACTCATCTGACCTATTTAAGGCATCTACTGCAGGGTGAGATGAATCTCTCTTTGCAGGTGATTATTCTTCCTTACTAACTGCCAAGGAAATACAGAAAAACAGCTCAGATGCAGATGCACATTTTGCAGCTATTCTAACTAACCTATCTAGTTATCTAACTAAGGGCAGAAATCTGCTATAGACTCAAACACTTAAATTTAGGCACTTATAGTGTAGGTGTCTACATGTGAGGTAGGTGTTGAAGCTCTCATTATATCAACAGAGGTCTATGTAGAGTCAGTGGAGCCTGAAGAACAATTCAGATAATCAGATGCCTGCAGCAGAATGAAATGAATCACTCTCTAACCTCTTCTAACTGGGTCTCAAACTCAGCTATAGCAGGAGCTTGGAGATCTAGCCCAACTGCCAACATCTGTATGTAATCTCAGATATCTTTACCTTAAACTGAACCCCACCCTGACATCTAAACTGGATGTAAATCCTTCCCCAAGTGGTATGCTCAGGTTGGGCTAACTCTATCTGACTAACTCATAGGTTACTGGCCTAAACTGGTTGTCTAGTTCTTTCTTATTTTATTTTATTTTAT
>VXAA01002063.1:21193-86730 GCA_013399115.1 Anseranas semipalmata
AAAAAACATACAACTCTGCTGTCCTCAAAGTGTCAGGTGAAATTCACATTTGAGGTAGGGCTACCATGTGGATCTGTGCCTCCATCTGGTGACTCCCTTTTGTGATATTCAAACAGAAGGTGTTTTAATGAGGCTTTTATAGCAGGCACCACCTGCCACTGATCTTCCTCTCTAAAAAGGTATAATTGAGGGTTGGTTTTACAGTATGACTTGAATCTTAACCTTGGGAATTCATCAGGAGATGCAAATCTGGGAGTGATATTGTAATTCTAAAATACCATTTTGGCTTTTGGTTTAGAGTGAAGTGGTTAGAGAAAATTGTGGTTGGCTAATTGCAACCAGTTACATGGTAGCTTCCCCCTTTTCAGATGGATTAATAGAAGTGTCATCTCAAAATTAAATATCCAAGCTGATGGTGACCATATGTCTCCATTCAGACCCTTGTATATTAGTGATACAGCTAAGCTACAGGCAGCTCCGAGGACAAAATGGTTTCAGTACTACTAATACTTGGTTTTGATTTTATGACTCATTATAATGTTATTAAATCTATATTCAAAAATGGCTATATCACATAACAGTGGAGAAAGCTGAACCAGCCCTATTTTTCTCCTAAAAAAAATAAATAAATAAACGTTGAGATACAAGGAAAGCAGTGTTTATCTTCCACCGCCCTGCATTTGTTTATAAGTTTTGGACCTTCCATGCAACACTACAGGCTGGGGGCAGGGTGGCTGGAGAGCTGTGCAGAGGACAAAGGACCTGGGGGTATTGGTCAAAGCTTGCCCAAACATGAGCCAGCAGTGTGCCCAGGTGGCCAAGAAGGCTAACACCATCCTGGCTTGTATCAGGAACAGTGTGGCCAGCAGGACTAGGGGAGTGATTGTCCCCCTGTACTCAGCTCTGGTAAGGCCGCACCTCGAGTCCTGTGTTCAGTTTTGGGCCCCTCACTACAGGAAGGACATGGAGGTGCTGGAGCGTGTCCAGAGAAGGGCAACAAAGCTGGTGAGGGGTCTGGAGAACAAGTCCTGTGAGGAGCGGCTGAGGGAGCTGGGGTTGTTTAGCCTGGAGAAGAGGAGGCTCAGGGGTGACCTTAATGCTGTCTACACCTACCTCAAAGGAAGTTGTGGTGAGCTGGCAGATAACTAGTGATAGAACTAGAGGTAATGGCCTCAAGTTGCGCCAGGGGAGGTTCAGGTTCTAAATTAGGAAAAATTTCTTCTCAGAAAGAGTGGTTAGTTATTGGAATGGGTTGCCCAGGGAGGTGGTGGAGTCACTGTCCCTGGGGGTGTTTAAGGAAAGGTTGGATGTGGTACTTAGGGACATGGCTTAGTGGGTAGTATTGGTGGTAGGGGGGTGGTTGAACTAGATGATCTTGGAGGTCTTTTCTAACCTTAATGATTCTATGATTCTATGACCTGCTGATGCCCATTTGTGGGTTCTTCAATGAGTGCACAAACTATTGTATTAAGGTGCATGCAATACTTTTTTGCAGTACTTTATGTATTGGAACTCTTGCTGGCAGCCAAAGGCATGCCAGCACAATCACTGTCACTTCCTGTTGTTCTTGAAAGGACTATTAACTCTCCTTCCTCAGAAATGAATTCTTACCTTAATTACCCGAATAATCATCAGTGAATCCCAGAAGAGTGTCACAGGACTGAGTTAGGATTATTTTGTGAAGCTTGCAGTCAATGTCACTCCTACTTCTGTCCTTCCTCCAGAACACTCTAACCTCCTTATGGCAGAAATGTGGACCCCCATGCTATTTCATGGGTACTGCTAAGTCTATGCCTTTCTTGTTCCCCATTTTTGTACACTACTCTGCTCAGAAGTTTAAGGATAAATCTTTTTCCCATTAAGCTGGATTCCAGAGAGTCAACATGTTATTCAGCATGACTTTGAATAAATGTGCTTCAGAAAGTCTGCTGCGGGGCAGGGAAGAGGGAAGCGTGCCATTAAAAAACCTTCACACAACCAAGGAAATAATGAAATTTTAACCATTCAACCAGAGCTTCAACAGTCTTGCAATAATCACTATGACAGCAACAGTGGGATAGCAATTCTGTGATGTTTAAAATTCAGTTTACTCCAAAGTAAAGGAAAAGGATTGTCTTTTGCACCATGATGCCTTCAAGTCATAGCCTCAGCACAATTTTGCCTGAAGGGAGCAGCAGTCTTTCGTACCATGCCCTCAGGAATGAACAAGATGAAGGTCCTGGCTTTGCCTCACAGGACTTCTTCACACTTTCACTACCCAGCCAAATTAGCTTCATATGTACGCGCAGCACAGCGCTCCCCACATGCACGCAGTATGAGCTGACTGGGAACTGTGTGTACAAGCAGCAGTGTTGAATGCTATTCTTAGAGCTTCAGAGTTCAGTCAAATCAAAGCCCATTTTTCTCTTCAATCCCCCACTGGCCCTTCCACAGAAACTGTTTCCACGCCTAATTTTTGTGACAGAAAAAAAAGTAATTTCCTCTACATACATACAAACTCCCTTCTGATCCATGTGCTCTTCAGAAGAATCAGGGACGGGGGAGCAAGGCGGAGTTTGGGGGAAGAAAAATAATTTTTTCCTTTTTTGTTTTTTTCCTTCAGACAAAACTAGAAAAGCTAAAAGAGGAATTTTTCATTAAAGTAAGTGACTGAAACTGCAGCAGAAAATGTTACTCACGTCTTAGCTGTGGAAGTAATGAAAACCTACAGGATGCGTATTTGTGCATGCAGCAGAATTACAGTACTCAGTTGATGCTTTGTGAAGAGAGAAATGGAAAGTAACGCATAGGCTGAAGAGTGAAAATGTGAGTGCTGTTCTGCCCTGCTGCCCGGCAGGAAGGGTGAGCTGCCTGCCCCACACTCTCAGCTCTTTAATTGTTGGGGTCTGACAGCTAATAGTGGTCCTCATCAAACTATATGCCAGAAAATAAGATTTTATCAGTATCTTTGTTGTATATTTTACACAAGGTATACTTTACTGTAAAAATGCCAAGTCTTTGGATGTGAATTCATTACCCATGAAATAGGATAGTAGATAACTGTTCCCCAGGTCAGTGTAACATTTAAGTTTCCTTTTAGAAAACAAATAAAGGCAAGAATTACTTTGAATAAGACTTGTTTCTGTGATATGTTGCCCAAAAGGCAAGAATTTGCATAGCTTTAGTGCTGGATTTAGCCTGAACCTTCAGTAATAGGAAGTTAGCCAACTATGCCATGGAGCAAAGCAAATTACTTTCACAAGGCTCGTAATATGTCATTCATTAAGATTACTCTCTTGGCATCCAGTGTGGGTGTCCGCTTGCTCTACCATAGAGCCTGAGGGAATATGAAAGATGCCAAGCCACTAAAATAGCTGAGCAATAGAAGCCACTGTGGTCACAGGGCTAATGCCAACACCAAAGGCATGTACCAACCAAACTGCAGATGTTAACTCTGGCTATGTAATTCAGTATGTGGGCCTTTCAGATTAAATGAGCTGAAAAATTACAAAAGTTTCATCCTTTAGCTTGTGTGCATATGCCTAAGTAGGCCTATAATTCACTATTGCCCAATGTAATCTTGATTTTTTTTTTCCCCTTCACATTCATTTCTTCTACCCAGCTTCCTTTAGGCAGGCTGATTTTTTACTGGCTACTGTGAATTCCAGAAATATTGTATTGGGAATAGTCTCCTGTTTATATGAGCAAATATTCTTGCACAATGATAGGTGAAAATCTATAGGCACGAGTCATTATGGTCAGTAACGCAAATGCACCAAATTATTTTTTGTATCCTTATGTGTGAAGTACTTCAGACCTTCTGAAAATTATCTGCTGTATGGAGTCTAAAGAAACTAAGAAACTGAATGCTCGAGAAATTAGCACTCAGATGCCTGAATTGCTTCCAGGAAAATGACAAATCTTTCAAGCTGTTACTTCAGGCCAGTGTAAAAGAGAAGCATTTCTCCTAAATCCAATGGATGGCCCCAAAATAAAAGCTGAATTAGACAAACCAACTCCCTGATCTCTAGAGTTTGTCCAAAGAGTTTTCAAAAATCCTCAGATCAATTGAATAATTTTTAACCAGCTATATAAACCTACAAATTTAGACTTCTTTAATGTAGGCAAGGAGAGGAGAGAGAAGGGATAAGGAGTTTCTGGGATTCTGTTCTTTGACTGGATGAATGCACCTACATGTCTATCATCAATTGTCTATTATGTGATTTCAGAATCTGATTTATGCAGGTATGACTATTTCTATATAAACTTGAAACCTGATGACATAGATGTTGATTAAAAGTGAACCTAGAAAAGTTCTTGTCTTTCCATTGCAAAGTTCACTTTAAATAGATGACAGCTTAGAAAGAAACCTATTCCATAGTATAGCACTTGGTAGTATGTATCAGAGCAGAGGTAGAGGTAAGCTGTCAAGTTATGCCACACAAGGATTATACGAAACACATTCACTGATAAACTATGCCTGTAGGATAACTTTGTGGTGTTCCCTGTTTACAAACTAACAATTGCAATCTGGGAAAACAGAACTCAAGGCTGAACACTTAACTGTTTTTGAAGCCAGACTGGAAAGATTTCTGCCTATGAACTACCGCTAACCTCTTAATTGCTCTTTTTCTATATTTTACCTTCACTCAGTCAACCCCTCTGTCTCAGAGCATCAGTCTCCTTTTCTTCCACCTACCCACACAAACAAAAGCTTTTGGGCCCAGAAATCTTTCCCTGCAATCTGGTACCTGTAGCCACAGGCTGAAACCTCTCAGTGCTTCACTTCAGCAGCCTGTGTGCCCTGCTCTGTGCTTCTTCTCTGTTTGCTGAGAACTGGTATGCTGTGAAGGGTATAAGCTGCTGGTAGCATAAATCCAGCCAACCCTGCCAACTCCCACAGTTTTATTATGAATGCTGCAGTATCTGTTCTTAATTAAAGTTTCATATGATACTATAATTCCTGACTTTGTATATCCTAATTTTCCTTTATTCAAAATATCAGCCACAGTCTATTTCTGTTAATGAGGCCACATTTAAGATGTTCTTCCTTTTTTGCAGCTTCATGAATAGCAGTGGGGCTATACTTCCTAGAGATGGCCACCAGCTCCCTCTGCTTTCAGCTTTGGTGTGACTGGGACTAGCTGAGGCCAACCACAGAGAAGCAAACATCTGCCTCATCACAGGAAGCCTAATAAGAGGCAGATGATGAAAACAGCTGGCAAGAGTATTCAAGCACAGGAGGAAAACTTTGAAGGATGTTGAAAACAGGGAGTGGAGAGAAGGGAGTGAAAGAAAGTAGCGCCAGGAGAGCCTGTATATGACCCCGTTACAGAGATGACATATTCCTGAAGTGCCAAAACCCTAACCCTATTCCAGAGCGCCCCTCTTTTCCTACCTCTTGCTTTTTGCATAACCCTGTTAAAGCACAATATTGCTGCTCCTTTGTTACTGTCAGGCAAGGAGATCCAGAACAAAGCTATCTGTTAACAACTCCTAGGACCCACTGATGAACCTAGCAAACAGCAACATGAGCTGGAACCATGCCACTGCTCCTGAGGACCCTCCAGAGGTACCATCCTTCTGTTTCCAGAAGGGACAAGGGGCTGAGAAGGGCTGAGTGGGTCAAATCCACTTTCCACATTAATTTCTGTTTGCAGTGTAAGGAATGGCTGAAAATAGAATGATCCCACTGCCCAGGAAAATAGGCTGTGTAAGCTCTAGAGCATCTGCCACCTCCAGTTTCTACAAATCTGTTATTGAGACTTTCTATTTCTTTCCTACAATTCCTTTCTGTTTCTGAAATGGAAATCTGATTTACACCTGGACATTTCAGAATGCCCATTAATTTGTTGTCATTCTCATTTTCTTCCTACCTGCCTTCATTGTGTTCAGAAATAAATGTTACATTTCCCCTTTGAGCTCTTTTTCTTGTTTTTTGTTTGTTTGTTTTGTCTTGTTGCAATTCCTGTTCCCCACCTGTTTTATGCAGTGTCAAGACATTCTCTAGCCTTTAAGAAGGGGCTTCCCAGCTGGTCCTGTATATTTTCCCTGTATGGCACAGGGAAAAAAATCCTGGATTCAAGTGATAAAGTTGCATTTGTCTTTCCAGTGGCAGGCATCCAGCACCAACACAAAGTTGAGAACAAGAGTCACAAGGCCCTCAAATCTCTGTTCGGTTGTGCAGCTGGAAAGAGTTTTGTCACTGTTGTGCCCTGGGTCTGTGGCTGGACTCAAATTCCTCAAAATGTAAGTGAAAAATGTTTGCATTTTAGCCATAATATCCAACATGAATTACACTTTGCTATTCATCCCCAGCACTGAAAAGCTCCAGACCCCAACTGCAGAGCCCAAACCCAGATGGCAAAGGGTTCCATCCTAAGGAAAAGCACCCAGTCACTGCAAACAAATGTCTCCTCAAATCTGTCATAATGTTTGTTGTGTCTGTGGGTGGCAGAGAGAGGGAAGGGGCTGTGGGCTGTTTGTTTACTGGGGAGAATTTTTACCGTGGGGGAAAGCAGAGAGAAGCAACTGAGGAAGGCCCTCAAAAAGGTTTGTGAGTTTGCCCATGCACTGGGAGTTAGATTAACCCAAATACAGAGGGCCAGTACCAAGTCTGCAAACTCCTGAAATAAGGTTTGTGTGGTACCTGAGTGCTGCATATACATGGACCTTCGATTTTTATTTTTATTTATTTATTTCTTGAGTGCTGATATGTCAATGAGAAAAATAATGTGACTCACCATAAGGAATTAGTTGTCAGGCAAGGTCAGCTGGTAAACATAATAATAAGGCACAGCACTGGTTAGAGGGAAAAAAATAAACTCATCTCTAGCATTGCTATTCCTTTCTTTTATAAAACTTTTTATCTATACTTGGGTTACCTGGAAGAGAAGCATTGATACAGGAAGGAAGAAATCCTTACTGAATACCAAATATAAAATCTGTTTGAACAGGTTTTAGTAGAAACATAGCCTCTTTTTTCTTTCACTAGACAGTACAATTAAACTGGCTGTCAGTACTGAGGTCACTTTTATGGAGCATGAAACTATAAAGACTGTGATAACCATGCCATTACTGCTACTTTAATGTCTTGCAGATTCTTCCCAGCTATTATATGTCCCTTATCACCATAACATCCAACCCCTCCCTGTTTTTAACAGTCATGGTACCTTTTCAAAGTAGAAAGAGCTGGCAGGAGGGGAAGGGAGGCACCAAGGCGGTGGGGCCTGGGGCCGGGGCCTTGCCCTGCAAGGCGAGGCTGCGGAGCGGGGCCGGTGCAGCAGCGGGCTGGGGTGGCTTCGGGGGCACCCAGCAGCAGCCCCGGCACCCATGGGAGGGGACAGAGGAGACGCAGCCGGGCTCTGCACAGCGGTGTGTGGCGGGAGGGGGCGAGGCACGGCACAGGCTGAGGAACGAGAGGCTCGGGCTGGAGACGAGGAGAAGCCTTTTCCCCACCAGCACGGCCCGGACGTGGAGCCGGGGCCCAGGCAGGTCTGGCCTCTGCGGCTTGGGTGTCGCGCCCCGGCTGGGTGAAGCCCTGAGCAGCCCGGCCTGAGCCCAGGCTTGGCCTGCTGTGGGCAGGGGCTGGGCTGCAGACCTCCTCTTCTGCCAGCCTCAGTTGTCCTGTGATTTCTACAACTGTTTTGCCCATCATGTTGGAAGGAACAGAAGCACAGAGAAACTGTGACTCATCCAAGGGTATAGAGAAAGCCTATGGCCAAGCAAGGAATTTAATTCCAATTGTGATCTGATCGCCAACCCTTGGATTCCACTGAATTCAAAGTGGATGGGGGGGATGAAGATCTCTACAGAGATCTCTGAAAATCTCTAGCTGGGGTTGTTTTAAAGGCAGTGGTGCCCCAAGTACTGAAAAGACGAAAACACTCACTGCACTGTCTTGGTCCCCAATTATTTGTGCTGTCTTTGGAAGTCGATTCTGTGGAAGAGTATATGTAAAAGTACTAGTGGTAGAAATTGATCACGCAAGCGGTCAAAGCAATTGATGTGAGGAATGTCTATTATTAGACTGCATTTGCTTCATATAACCTGTCTGGAGCTGTTTGGAGAATGAGGGATTGCTGCATGCAGAACTTAAATTTTCCTTAACTGAAGCTGAGTAAAACACAAAGTATTTTTGATCCTCATCAATTCTAGGGCCAGGTTATCATTGTAAGAAACAAAGGCAAGGCCCTGTACTACTGAATTATAAACTTTCTTTCATTATGTAAGTCGACACTGAAGAGCACCAGACTGAAAAGCTACAGCAGTTAGTTTTTACATGTGACTTACCAACTGGATTCAATTTGATTAGAAATGGAACTGGATGTAACAGAGCACAGAGTTAAGAAACCCACAACATAAAATTCCCAAAACTTTTATGCTTAAATCAAAGGGTAGGGATTCAAAATTACAGGGGACGATGGAAATGAGGGAAAGACGCTGTAAGAGGAGACTTAGGAGCTGTGACAGATGTGGTCAATGTAAATGGAGAAGATATACAGCAGAAGATCTGATCCAGAGACCACTCCCACAGTAAGTAGGACCATAGTGAGAAATCTCCTACCCCCTTCCAGTGACCCTGGAACAAGCTAATATTAAACAGACACCAGGCAAAAGCTTCAGAAAAAAAGAAAGGCTTATGGCTTGACTGAGATTTCTAAGAACTGAAAGTCTGAAGAACTACTACTCGCTGGATGCCAATGTGAAAACTGGATGAAACGAAACAAAATGTGAGTTTGTTCCACATAGTCACTTTCCTCCAGCACTGAGTCATAGGCTTCCCAAAAATTGTGTTAACATCTGGGATGCACATACAGAGTTCAGAAAAATAATGTTTGGATGCCTCTACACCTTGGGCTTTTCTTTGGAGCTCAAAGAATATAGAAAGGTTATTTTTCTTAGGAATCTTGTAAATAATCAGCTTACTGTAATGGCTGTGTTCATTTTCATTGACACTTTTATTTTTTTCAAAGGATGGTATTTTGTTCCAGCTAGTCAATAGACCTGTTGAAACACCAAAACTGGCATGTTCTATTCAGAAAGCCGTTTTCATTTTCATTTCAAGTTTGACCAACACACCCACAGAGCATTTTTTGTTGTTCAGATTTATTCCAGAGCTGTATATAATTGAACACGATCTTATGCTGTAGCCCTGTAGCTTCCTTAGATCTGGTGAATAAAATGTTTCGGAAGTCCCTCATTTCTGACACACCAGCTAGTGTCATGTGCACTGATACTAGTGACAGTATATATAAGGATGTAGGAAAACAATCCGGATATAAAGGAATTCTGATAGCAAAAGTTAGTGGCATTAGAATTGTCTTTGACTGAAGATCGTGTATCTGTGCTCATTCTGCAACCCAATGTTAGAAAATACATCTGTGGTAACTGAATAGTTTAATTCCCCAGGTGCTGTTTTTGAACTTCACATTCATTCTGAAGGTATAATTTATCTTTATCCAATAGTGCAGCAAATGGTAGGGTTTCCACCTGACTTTAAAGTATGACCTTCTGAACAGAAGCAGAGAAAAGAGTTGCATGAAGAAAATAATTGGTCATCTCTTCTCCCATCGCCATCCCCCACATGCTCAATGCATTGCTAGTCTCAGATCTAGTGACCTCATGGAACAGCAGATTACAACAAAGATGGTGGCATTTTTGGAGCTTTCATCCTCCATTTGGCTGTGATCCACTGGCCTTAGGAAAAGAGATAAGAATTTATATTTCTTATCAGCCACCAGATGGCTTTTAAAACCAGAGGCTGTCTGCAAGGATTTAAGTTAATGAACAAAAGTGCTTTTATGAACTACTGGTATGTACAGTCACAGATGTAATTCTGGTTATTCAAGACAGTGCAAGAGAATAGATCCTACCGTATAAAACAACTTAATCTAGCAATTGTATAACAGCATTTCTGACTCATTTTCCATAAGCACTGTAACTCTCTAAACAAAAATGGATTAGCCACAGTATGTTAAAGCTTTTGGAATTGTGCAGAGTTCAGGTTTAAATAGAGTTTTAGTGCTTTTCAGTAAATGTTGATACAGAGTTTTATGACTGGAAAATGTTTTTAAAGAGAAATAAAGCCAATAGTGTATTATATCTCCCTGTCACATAGAGAAAACTTGATTTCCTATCATAACTAAGAAGAAGTGTGATGCTGGTTTTGGGAAGACAGTGCTGCAAATCTAGCAGTAAAGTAATGCAGCTAAAAGATCTTATTTTGTAGAAATAATAATTGCTAGCATTATGCTAGCAATTCAGGTAAAACCAAATCCTAACAACAGTCAGTGTCATGCTGAAAGTGAATAGAATAACTGAAGAAATAACAGAAACATTTTCTGGAGCTGTTCCCTTTATACAGGGTTGGTGAAATTTGTTACGACCATATGTTAGTCATATTGAGGAAGGCATGATTTAACTTTATGAATTCTGGAGTTCTCCCAGCAAACTCTCAAGTTCTCATGTCTCTCAGATTTGTTGAATTGCTCATGTGATTGCAGGCTGGGTACAGGTTAAAGGAAAAGAACTGATAGCAAAAGTTAAAGTTGCTCCACTTTAAGCTCACTATCAGCTTCCATTATAAATCTTACTGTTAGCTGTTTTATTATAGTGACTAACAAAATTGGCTTGATCTAGAAGTTGCCAGGTGTACTCTGAAATAGAAGCATATTTCTTCTGCAGAGATTGAAGAAAATCTGACGAACCCCTTTTATGTGCAAGCTTTTATTCTGTCCAGTTTTCACTGGTCACATGTCTTCATGCATTCTTAATAACATATGACTGTGCAACAATTTGTCTAAATGTTGCTTGTCTTTAACCTGCCTCTTCAAATGTATTGGTGAATCTAATCTTAAAAAGAAGCTGCAGCTAAGCACCAGTTACTCAAAAAGTCTTACTGAATTGCTGAAATCATAGAAGTCAGTAGGCAGCTCAGAAAATCTATAAGCATTCCTGTTTCATATCCAAGGATATGAGATGTTTTCCTTTAATATAACAGGAGAGGTTCATTTTTTAAAGTTTTGTTTTAGGTCACAATACTGGGATTCTAAAATTCTAGGAGAAAAATAAAATGGGAACTCTGCCCAGACACACAGGCAACCTGCATAATTGTGGCCTTTCCTTACACTAGCAAACACTCAGTATGGTCCTCTGTGAAGTGGGCTTCTGGCCTGAACTCTCACTGTTGTCAGTCTGAATAAAGATCACCAGTATGGATAAATTAAATAAACTAACACATCTTCATTTTGTTGCTAATTTGATTGAGCGAAAATGACGGACATTATATTTTAAACATTTCATCTATACTCTGTAAACACCCCTGCACTGAGACAGTTTGTGACTAGAATTATGGCATAGTAAATTTATGCATAGGTACTCTGATACTGTTTGGCCTTCAGCTTTGGCCTGAACAGCACCACAGAAATTATTGCCCAGTAATTTGTATCTTGTTGCTTAATTAACTTTGAGGTTGCAGTAATATATATATATTTGCATCAACAAATATGATTCTTATAGCATAAAATGCATCACAATCAATCCTAGTACAGGCTGAGAAAGATGGTAAGATAATGTCATTCCTACTATTAAATCTAAAGTGAAATCCAAATGTAAGGGTTTTTTGAGCAAGCCTAACCAAACCTATGTATTTTATGTTTATATTATTAATTTTCATTTATTTATTTATCATGTGCTTCTAGGGAAAGAAAAATTAAAAAGTAGATATGTATAACTTGGCTGCACTAGTGATACCAAAGAGACTCAGTTTGGGGAGATTTGTTTTTTGTGCACTTAAGCTCAGAACTTTGTCATAGCGGCAATGAGAGCTCCCCACTCTCAACTACTGGAACCTGCTCAGCTTAATTGTCAGAGTTTTTTTTCATAGGCAGAACGTAAATCCAGAGGTAATCAGTTTGCATAGATTACAGTAGCTTCAGATTCACTTCAGATTTATTTCTCTGCTTGATTTACATACCTTAGCTACTTTTCTTTACATGAAAATTTCAGTTTTCTATCTATTGTATGCATACAACTTCCTCGAGACAACCTATGCATCTTTGAATTAAGTATTGTGAAAGTGACAGACAATCCTGCCCTCTTTATCAGCAGAGTAAGTGCAGGAAGTAGTTAACCTATTTGCTGTTCCTAATATGCACGCAGAGCATCTGTGTTCAAATAATTAATAGCAGGACATGCCTACAGTAAAGCTACAGATTTTTATTGTTGTTGTTGTTGTTTGTTTGTTTTTTACTAGAAAGAAAGACTATATATTTAGTCATTTCTTAAAATGGCTCACTTCTATTTTATCTAGTTCAAATGAGGACAGAAAATCTGATTTGGGTTCAAAAATGCTTCAGACAGTTATATACTTCTCAAGACAGATACAGATCATGTGAGTGATGCTGTTTGGCAGAACTTAGTTTTACACATAATGTAGTGAAGGGTATAACGTTTTTCATTTCAGTCCTGCTGCTGTTCGCCTTCTGGAAGAACTGTGCCCTGTGCTCACTAAAGCACTACTGAAACTATAGGCAAGACATATTCAGGCTGTATTACACATAAACACACCTAAATAAATGTAGTATTTATGGTGTACAGTCAAGTAATGATAGTATTTATATGCAAAACTGCAGAGGTGAGAACCTTTAACAAACTCATATAATGCAAAGGCTACTAAAATAGATATTTGTTATTGCTGAAGTTAAAGAAAAGCTTTCCAATACCTTAAAGAAAATAAAGGAATTTTTTTATGCTTACCCCTTCACATGTTCAAGTTCGAACACATCTTCCGTTTTTCTTAAAAGATCTGTTTTAAGTCCTGCAGGTGTGACTCATAGAGGGTAGACATCTGTGGCTCATGGAGGAAAATGGAGAGGAATCTATGCAAAGCTGGCTGATGATATCAGTTGCTAGCAAGTAACAACCATAGCACTGCTTTGTAAAGCTTCGCAAATTAAAAATACATACCTCAAAGACAACTAAATTTTTCCAGCTGCACATTCCTACCTTCTGCAATTTGCAGTAGACATAGTGGACATAAGCTATCTGCACATACAGTTTCCATATGAAGATTTATCTGCGATTTACAGCATGCTCTTCATTTTCTGTTCAATGCAATCTCTGTGATAGAAGGTTCTGTTTGGTATTTAAATAAAAGAATGTCAATGTTATCAAAGACAACTCAATGTTATCAAAGACATTTTAAAAATGAAGTAAAAAAATAAATAAAATCATAGAATCATAGAATGGTTTGGGTTGGAAGGGACCTTAAAGATCATCTGGTTCCAACCCCCCTGCCATGGGCAGGGACACCTCCCACTAGACCAGGTTGCTCAAAGCCCCATCCAGCCTGGCTTTGAACACCTCCAGGGATGGGGCATCCACAGCTTCTCTGGGCAGCCTGCTCCAGTGCCTCACCACCCTCAGAGTAAAGAATTTCTTCCTAATACCTAATCTAAATCTACCCTCTTTCAGTTTAAAACCATTACCTCCTGTCCTATCACCACACTCCCTGGTTGAGAGTCCCTCTCCAGTTTTCTTGTAGACCCCCTGTAGGTACTGGAAGGCCTCTATAAGGTCTCCCTGGAGCCTTCTCTTCTCCAGGATGAACAACCCCAACTCCCTCAGCCTGTCTTCATAGGAGAGGTGCTCCAGCTCTCTGGTCATCCTCGTGGCCCTCCTCTGGATTCATTCTTATAGGTCCATGTCCTTCTTGTGCTGGGGGCCCCAGAGCTGAATGCAGTACTTCAGATGAGGTCTCACAAGAGCAGAGCAGAGGGGGAGAATCACCTCCCTCGACCTGCTGGTTGTGCTTCTTTTGTTGCAGCCCAGGATACGGTTGGCTTTCTGGGCTGCAAGCACACATTGCCGCTCAGAATGTGAAGCACAGGTCCAGTGCTACCTTCTCTGTAAAAAAACTCCAACATTGTGCAAGAACCAAATCTCACCACCAATAACACGTCGGTTACTACATGGTCTTATATGTGTTTATACATACAGATTGACTTCAAATTCATTTAAATATCATACAGGCCACACAAGTGACCAGATTTTAGAATCCTTACTTGGACAAAATTAATTGCACTGGAAGCTGGTCTGGAAGAGCTGCAAACATCCTTGCCTATGAGTAATCTGTGTGAACATTAGCTTTTCAACACACTTGGACTAAAAAGGCAAAATGGCATGATATTTTAAAACACAGTGCTTGTACTGTTGTGTGAAGTGTTTAGCACTGAAAAACAGGAGGACAAAGTGGGATGGTATTTTTTTTTAGTATTGTGGTGGTGAGTTTTGATTACAGTCTTCCAAAAGCATTCTACAGGCTTTCACAGACAAGCCTCATCATTGTGTTCTTCAGTCAGTAAAATCTTGCCTTTAGGCACGTAACTCTAAATACCAATGTTTGAGGTCTTTGGTTCCACTTCTTAGCCAAGATCCAAATAACCACTGTTTTTCTCTGCGATGCCATGATGAGCTTTGATTATAAACATAACAACTCTGTAATATCTAAGATAGAGTTCTCTGATAATTCCTGGCAAAATAAGATTATTTTTTTTAATTAAACTAATCAATTAGTGAATATTCAGCTTATTTCAACTCCCATAGAGTGTAAATTGCTAATGCAAATACATTACATTTTATTAATATTGGGACTCAACACATGTTTTTCTTCCTAGAAAGATAATTTACCACACATAATACAGGAGGAGTGAGGAAGCTATAGTCATGAAGCCATTAATAGCTTTAACACTGAGTGTATATGAAATACTATTGATTTCATAGTTGATGATAATGAAAAGATAGTGAAATTAATTACAAATTGAGATAATAATCCTTTGAAGCATCGGAGTTCATTGATCTCCTTAAAGCCAAGTGAAACTGGCCTTAAGGATTCTCCATAGTTTTATTATGACATTTTAGCTTTTATTTATTCATTCGAAAGATTAAAGAGTAAAAAGCTAACTCTGATGATTACATACAAAGTGACAGATCTGTCTTTTTGTGGTAGAATGAGCTTTAAAAATGGAATGTTTGATTATGTATATTTGCACAAGTTTCACTCAGACTATCCAGTTTTACTGTAGAACTCTGTGGCTGCATGCCTAACAGATCCCATCAAAGAAAGGACACTCCATTAAGAAAGATACGGGTCACTATGTTCCTACATGCCGGAGTTTTTGTAGTGGCTGGCTAAAATATAAAAACAAACTGCAAGCTTTTCTCATTCCCTTTACTGCAACTTAGTACCCACACACCCCTGCTCTTTGCAAATTGTTCACATATCCATATCCATACCCATATCCATATGCCTAGGCAACCACTGAGTCATTTATATTTCCCTACATCAAAGTGCAGTGTTCAACCAGCAGCAATTGACTGCTGCAAGTATAGAGTAGCTGGTTTGCTCTACAACTGACTGCCAGTTGGAAGGCTGAAGCATGCTGCTTATCTGTGGTAACATCCAGAGTTGCCTTGGCTTTGTTCCAGTTCCTCCCTTATTTCTTCAGACCGTCTCCTGTTACAAAGATTGCAGATGATCTGCAACCAATCCCTTAAACAGGATGTAAATTGGAGCAATAGTGGCTTGGAGCTGTTTTAAAAGTTAAGCAGGTGCTTATGCGCTTTTCCTGTGCCAAGTCCAGTGTGGTCAGTAACTTCCAAAGTTCAGTGGAGACCACTGAAATTCTTCGTGGAAATAAAGCCACTGAGAAAGTCAAAGCTCTAAGTGTATCTTTTGGACGTTTGCTGTGAATTCATGCTATCAGCTTTGCCACCCAGCAAAGAAAGTCACTCATTGTTATGACAATCATTATACAACACATTTAGATTGTTTTTTAATAAGTGGAAACAATCCAGACAGTCATTAGGAGGTAAACTTCCCCAGACTGTGCTCCCACAGCATTTATTCTCTAGCATATTTAAAACCACATTCTGTTTTGTCCCTCGAAGGATTATAAGGCTAAGTGAATCTCTGTCTCCAAGAAACAAGCACAACAGTTGTATTGCACATCAGAAGTGGGGTTTGAATCTCATTTGAAATCTTTTCCCATTTCTCAAATTCTATCATTTATATTTTTAGCAACAGGCACATATTATAAGAAATTCTGTTAGCAAATGACAAGGGTATCACAGTTTTAAACAGCCTGTTTGCCTTAAAATTAATGAGAGCTGTATGTTTTCATTAGGTGGAAAGCATACTCCCATAGTTGTGAATGCCTCAAGAACACACCTCCTCTGATAGCAAGTCATATTTGAAATATTTCTGTTATCACTTGGAAGTCAGTTGAAAACTTCCAAAACAGAAATATATTTTTTTCAGTATGTTTTGCTCTCTACTAAGCAATTGTAGCTAAAGGCATTATAGCAGATTTTCTAATGGTTACCATGTTTATATGGTCATTTTAACACACAGCAATTTTGAGTGTAAGTTTTTCCTATATGTTTGTTCTTTGTAGGTATAAAGAAAAAGCACCAGCAGAGAGACTGCATATTTTCTGTGGATACAGAACTAACAGTTTCCTTGGACTTGAGGTCAGTCACAACACTAGCACCGAATGAGGAACAACGCACAATTTAGCTCTCATATTGCACCTTCCTTTGACATTAATTACATTCTCAGTATGGACATATGTGTCATTTCAGTATTTCTTTAAACCACACATAGTATTTGTTGAAAGTGCAGTTATGGTTAGAATAACAGCTATTTAAAACATCTTGTAATTCAACAGATCTCTGCCTAGAAAGCATTCTGACCTTACACCGATTCATTTTCTTATCACTATAAACTGATACTACCTTTCCTTTTTTTGTGCTTCTGCGACCTCCGCACAGCCAATCTAGATATGAGACAGTGATCCATATTCTAGTGAAGACAGTGACAAAATGTGTAGACTTCAGCTACAGCAATAGACCATTTAGTATCTGGGCTATAAGAGTAACTAGAAAAGACAAAGTATGGCTTACAGAGTCCTGGTTGAGTTTCCAGAGCAGGAATTTTCAGGGAAAGATGCTGAATTTGGAGTTTCTTGTTACTGGTTTTATAATGTCTTAACTTCCTTTTTAATGGAATGTAGTTGATATTAGACTTGCTAGGAAGCTTTCTTTCATTATAAATGCACCATTTCATTCTTGCATAATATATAGTGCATATATGTGTATTTTTAGTGTGGCCGGTATTTTCTCTTCCAGCTGAAGACACAGAGCATTGAACGCAAGTCTCAGTAAGTCAGAACTGATATAGGATAGGCACTTTGCTCTTCTACTGACTCAACTCTGGTGAAAATCTGAGATGTCTCAAATTAAGCTTACAGATACACAACAATTTAGTAAAATAACTAGACATCCTCATAACTCTTGACCATATATGCATTTCTGCTTCCCTTTGGTACAGGGATTATGAAACATTTGCTTATGAATGGGGAAGCTGCATGTAACAGATGATCTTAAATTTCATCCCACTGCAGAACTACGAAGACGTTAGAAGTTTATGTAAGGTGGCAAGTGCTGCAAGAAGCAGGAGTAACTGCAGAAGAATAATTTATTTTAAGTGAAACTACTGTATATACTGATTATGTGAATGAAATTGGAATGATTTTTAACATATACAAACTGCCACTTTAAATTCTGAAAACATATACTCTGACCACCTCAATCTAAAACAGGGTGTGAATTTAATTCTCATAGTGAATTTTATTTCATCTTACTACCATAACTCCACCCCGAGAAATATCAAAAATACAAAAGTGCCAACACACACACAAAAAGGCAAGCATGTAGTCTGTGGTGTTAGTGACTTTATACAGTGAGAACTTTTCCTACTCCTGCCCTGTGGCCAATGTCCCACAGTAACGTTCGCACTTAGTAACAGCTAGAGCCAAGTGAATTTTGCAAAGAATTTTCTGTATGTATCATCAGTCCACATGATCCAGTGAATCACCATCTGTTCTGAACATGCCCCCTTTTCAATTGTTTCTGAAGAACCTCATTGTACTTGGGTTTTACCAAGATGATGAGACACAAAATAAAATGTCAGCACTGCTGCTACATCTTTGTACAAAAGAGTTTTTAAGTTGACACATACCGTAATCATGAATTCACATGCTTGTTTGCACTTCCAAATAAAAAGAAAGCCAAAGAATAGGACTGGTTGAAAGTTATCACTGCAAAGTAGCTTTTACTTCAGCAAATCCGGGACACTTACAAGTTGTCAACTATATGCTGCTGGAAGACTTTGGCCTTTTCCTAGCTTGGCCAAATCAAATTCCTTCTCTGGGATAGGTGGAGCCCAGAAAGTCTGCAAAAAAAATAGTTTGGCCTTTTCTGTCCCTCCTTCCTCTTTCTTTTCCATAAAAGGAACAGAAGCATTTGCAGTATGTTTTTGCAGAAGACATTTAGTTTTGTCATTTTCAGTATTTCTAATCTGCAATCCAGTGACAGAGTAGGAGGCTGAATGTAAATCTGCCATTTGATAGCAAGCATATTAAATATCACTTAATGAAACAGACATACAGAAATTCAGACTTAAGGTAGATCTTTTGTCAATATCTTACGAAACCTTATAAAATATTGTAGGAGTGGTCTTCAGGAGGGTTCAAAGTTTTGTTGCATGTAACTTCCATTGATTTGAAGTGGAAGTCCCTGAACAAAAGAGTAATTACATCAAGCTTATGTTGCATTCAAAGTTTTAAAGGTTTTCACTCTGAAATTGCCTCACTTTCATCAAAACAGCATGACCTTCTCATTGCACATTTTATTTTACTTCTGACATACTAGTCCATGCCTATATAGAGCATACATGGAGCCAAATGTATCTCTGGTCTAAATCTGCTGGTATGCCCCTTCAGCATTACTCTACCAAAGAATTTGGCCTCTGAGCTTTCAGTAAATTTGTCTTAAATGTCCCCTACTATTAATGTGGAAAAAAAAAATCCTGTATACAAAATTACCCCAGAAAATAAATTTTTTCAGAATATTTTGTGGCTCCTTGAAGAAAACAAGCTTTTCTATTCTTTTTACAGGTTTTCCCTACAATAACAAAAATAACAGTATTCATAATTTTTTTTCCTTAACATTTTAAATAAGCCTGCATCTGCAAAAAAAATCCTTAAGTAGGTCTTTTGCAAAACTTATAAATGCTTTCTGAACTAAACTTAGGTACTTTTACTTAGATCTTGCTCTCTCATGACTGCTGTACTCAGATTTCAGTCTCTATTGCAGTCAAATATTCTTTCCACACACTGCATGTGCCTCACTATAAAACAAAGTCATCAGCTCACAGAGCAGAGCTGTCTCAAGAGAAAATTGTCTGGATATGAGACAAAGCTTTTGCCATGTTATTTATTATTTCTTTTAGAAAATGTGTTGTCAAGAATCATGCTGTCAAAAAAAAAAAGAGTACTGAGATCTTGACTTGTGAATTTCTACATGGCATAATCATTTTATAAAGGAAAGAAAGGAAAAAGGTGAAAAAAGGCCCATGAACCTCCTTAATACCGTGTAGCAGGAACACAGATCCTGCCATATGAGACTCAGTGGGGAAATTTAAAGAAGGAGCTCTAGCAAAGTAACGTGATTTGGCAAGAGCTGAATTTGTGTGTGGTTGTGAGGTCCCCACAAGCAACATATGCTTTTACTAAGCTGCAGTATTCCTTCCTTTCATAGCCCGAGATTTTAAACTATTACTTTGTATTTTCTAAGATTATATAGTTCTACGCCAAACCAAAGTTGTTAGGTCTGGATAAAACCATCATATTATGAAATTACAGCTCATCCAGAGGAAGAGAGAAAAAGTGGATATCTAATCCTGACCTCTTAAAAAAAAAAAAAAAGGAAGAAAGAAAGAAAGAAAGAAAATGGAGAGAAGGAGGGGGGGAGAGAGTGAGAGAGGAGAGGGAAGGAGATGGCTGCTTATGATTATGAGTTGAACTTTGAACTTTTTTTATTCCTCTAGCCAGGGATTTCTGATTTTTTTTTTTTTAAATACCTTAACAGAGTTAAAATTTGAAGTATACACTGAGCATAAAAACATTTACTTACATGGCTATGGAAAATTAAACATTAAAATGGAAAAAAAAAATTACTTCCAGACACAACTGGAGATTGAAACATGTCTAAAAGCTAAGCTGCCAATCTGGAATTTGGAAACAAAGAACATTGTTTAATTTTTTGCTTCCCACCTGATGAGTGGGATGACAGTGCTGCCTAGGAGAGTTCAGACATGTCCTCAGATTGTTCTGCATACTTTTACTTCCTGTTTTCTTTGTTATGTGAAAGCTGACAGCCTTTCCTTTTCAAATCACATTAATTTAATGATGTTAATAATATTACCCTTTTTTCCCTAGTATTATTATTAATATCACCTCAGAAACATGCCAGGACAGGAAGAACGTTTCTCACACATGAGCTCCCAGAGTTACAGCAAGACTAAGAGAACAAGAACGCTGCTTTCCTTCATCTTGGGATTGCTTGCAAGGGGAAGACATGCACAGCTAAAGGTGAAAGAGTAAAGGTTTACTAGGAGGATTACCCTGCTTTCAAATGATACTTCAGAAATGGCTGTCATAGGGTTAATGCTGCAGTGTAGGGCCAGAGCCCTGCTGGGAGTGGCGTGTCACCATGAGGCCTGTCTTGCCCATAGAGGAATCACAGAATCATATCATAGAATGGGTTAGGTTGGAAGGGACCTTAAAGACCACTGCATTCCAACCCCCCTGCCATAGGCAGGGATGCTACCCACTAGATCAGGTTGGCCAGGGCCCCATCCAGCCTGGCCTTGAACACTTCCAGGGATGGGGCATACACAGCTTCTCTGGGCAACCTGTTCCAGCACCTCAGCACCCTCTGAGTGAGGAATTTCCTCCTAACATCTAATCTACATCTCCCCTCTTTTAGTTTAAAACCATTCCCCCTTGTCCTATCATTATCTGCCTGTGTAAAAAGTCCCTCTCCATCTTTTTTATAAGCCCCTTTCAAGTACTGAAAGGCCACAATGGGGTCTCCCCTCTCTTCTCCGGGCTGAACATCCCCAGCTCTCTCAGCCTTTCTTCATAGGAGAGGTGCTCTAGCCCTCTGATCATCCTTGGGGCCCTCCTCTGGGCCCACTGCTGCAGGTTCACATCTTTCTTGTGCTGGGGACCCGAGCCCCAGACCTGGATGCAGTAGTCCCAGTAGGGCCTCACGAGGGCAGAGCAGAGAGGGACAATCACCTCCGTCGACCTGCTGGTCACGCCTCTGTTGATGCAGCCCAGGACACAACTGGCCTTCTGGGCTGCAAGCGCACACTGCTGGCTCATTGAGTGTTTCATCCACCAGAACCCCCAAGTCCTTATCCACAGGGCTGCTCTCAATGAGTTCTTCTCTCACTCTGTGCTCATGTCTGGGATTGCCCCGACCCAGGTGCAGCACCCTGCACTTGGACTTGTTGAACCTCAGTAGGTTCACGTGGGACCACTTCTCAAACTTGTCCAGCTCCCTTTGAATGGCATCCCTTCCTTCTGCTGTATCAACTGCACCACTCAGCTTGGTGTCATCTGCAAACTTGCTGAGGGTGCACTTGATCCCATTGTCTACGAAATTGATAAAGATATTAAACAGCAGAGAATGGCCATTTCCCTCCCTTCCCTCTGCCCAAGGTCCTGTGGGTCTCAGCTACAGCTTAGATTCTTTCCAGGGACTGCATTAGTCTCTTATGTAGGAGTGCATTTGTAACCTGCCATGGGAATCGGGTGGGCTGCCTTCCCAGTAAGTCAACAGAGGCTAGAGCTAGGAAGGGACGAGGAGCGAGCCTTTTCCCAGGATGCTGATACAAGAATGGACAGCCCTTAATGTCAAACAATGGAAAAAAAACAAGCAAACAAACCAACAACCAAAAAATAGTGACACACATAAAAGAGAAGAAAAGCAACCAGAAACATCTCTGCTGATTGCATTCATTGGCCAGCCTTCTACTGCAGGTTTTTCAGACCATGAGAGAATATAAAGAGCCCTGGTAAAAACTTGTGTAACCCAATAGGTACAAGACCAGCCAGAGGAGGTACATTGTTGAAAATGATGGGAATGGGTGTCCTCTATGGAGTGATCAGGAGTACTGTTCGTAACTCCACACTGGCAGGAAGCAACTTGCTCTTTTCCGTTCTTATGACAAGTAGGCCAGTCTTCAAATATTGATGAAGACTGAGAGTACCAGGAAAATATATTATTTTATTTATTTATTTATTTATTTATTTTCATGGTTTGGGTTTCAGTTTTCCAGTATTGGCAGAGAGAAGTTGTCTGAAAAACAAATCTTTGTTCCAGAGCAGAGCAATTCCAGTAGATAGACTCTTCCTGCATAAAAAAAAAGCCCCCACTACACCTCTCAGCATTGTACTCCCATCCCTGACCTTGGCTGTCCTTTGTAACATCATTGTGAAATGCCACAAAGTACTGCCCAGAAGACTGGAAGTGTTAATTGCAAGTTGTAAAGACAAAGTCTTTAAAAGTTGACATGTTTTAAGCATCTTTAGAACAAGATGCCCAACCAGAATAAAAAATATTCATAACTAGCGTGAAGGGCAGTTCAGTCTGTCTTTTGATGAAAGACAATGATAGAAACAAGATAAATTTATGCATATGAATCTGTATTAAGAATGGGTGTCTAAGAATATAAAAGTCTGTCAGAACCATTACAAACACTGAGAAGTTTCAAACCTTCCACTAGACCCAGCCTGACCTGTTCCTCATAAGAAGAAAAATCTAACAAACCCAAGCTTTCGGGAAGTTCAGATATAATTTCAAAGCCTGTAGCTTGCATTCTTTCCCATTTATGGTGCAAGTACCTATCCCCTAGCCTCCAGACATAATTATCACTTAAAACCAAAACTAATTAAGACAGATACCAGCTAACTCACAAATAACAAACAATTCCCTAATTAAATGCCAGAAGCTACCAAAAATCTGAAGGATTAAAATTATTTGCAAATAACAAACAATTCCCTAATTAATGCCATAAACTACCAAAAATCCAAAGGATTGAAAAGGCACAATTGTTAACCAACCTTTAGGGCATGATATGCCTCTCAAATTTCTGTTGTGTCTGATGTCTCAGTAAACAGTAATGTCTTGCATATTGCCCTGGATATCAGAAGAGAAAAATGATGTCCTATTTAAGGCCAAGTAGTCAAAAATATTTACTCAAAAAATGTAGTTATGTGTTTCCGAGCTACTGCTTCTAGATCTCCCTTTAAATATAGCAGGTGTATTAATTTAGCTAATCTGCAGTTCAATGGTCTTTCAATAAACAAATGGAAGAAAGACAGTGCTGTTGCATTTGTAAACGTCTTTTCTGTCTTCAGAGCTTACTGTATGCTGCTTATTGGTCTGGGATATTACAACAGGGACAGCATAAGCCAAATACATTTAAAGACCAGGATTTTCTCTGTAGTTTCCTCAATAACTACGACTGTAGGAAAAAAATGCAAAGACTATTGTCTTTAATGATGACAGAAGAGCCTCCCTAATCTGTTACATTGCTGGAATTATCTGGGAGCAGTTCTCCCCTGTGAAAACACAGCTCCTGTGACATTGTCAAGATGAGTAACCCATGGTGATGACTGGCACATTAAGCACTAGATTCTTGCACGGCAAGAACATTATTCAAAAGAATTTTGCATATTGCTTTTTTCTCTGACGCTTTTAATGTTCTAAAATAATGTTTCTTGACTTAATATTCACATTCTTTTCCTCATAACATAATTCTTATTCAAACTCCACATAGAAAATTGTCAAACTCTTTTTATAGTTGCTTGTTTCATTATCAATCAGAATTATTATGTTGATATCCAGAACAATGTGAGAACTGAATGTTAATTAACTTGTCTACCGGTCAGAGCCTAGAATTGATAATATTATGAGCAAAGAACTGGCTGTAGTTTTAACACAGGATGCTGTGTGACCTTGTGCAAACTGCAGTCCCAGCTAAATGACTTTCTCCGTCTGTAAAGTGGTTTAATGCTATCTGTGTACTGTATCACAGGGCTGTGAAGCTTGATTCAATTAGTCTGCAAAATGTTTCAAGATTTTCAGACCAAAAGTTCTGGAGGAACATTATAAACGAATACTTCTGCAACAGCCAATGAAAAAAAATCATAATAGCACAAAGTGGTTCCTTTGACACTCGGTGATTTACGAAAAAAAAAAAAAGGAATCTGCTTTATTATTTAAAAAGATATTTAGAAGAAATATGAAATACTATGCCATTAGTTACTGGGTTTCCAAGTTTATTTCTGTAAGAATTCTAACAGCATTCATCCCAAAGTTTTTGAAATAAAATTAAAAGTGTGCCTTTCTTACTAACCTGGAATAATTTAGCAATTTTCTGTAGGGTATTTCTGTTACTCTTTCTTAAGCACTAAGACTACTTGCTAATTTCAACTACTTTTCACATTTTTGCTTTTGGCAGCTCTTCTATTACATAAAACAATAGTTTTGCTGGGTTTTCTTTTTTAATATTTAACAGGAAGCTGAAACAGAAAGTAGCTGGAGAAAGTTTTGAGTGGAATTTTGACAATGAAAAAGAGATGAATAAAATATCTTCCCCATAATACTTTTTTTTTTAATTTATTCTAGTAAAAGACTTTTTTTCCATGTTGGCAAAAAAATCCCAACACACTTATTCTTTATTCTATTCCGTAATTTCATGCCATGACAACTCTTAGATCTCTTAGAGGTCTTTTCCAACCTAAATGATTCTATGATTCTATGATTTAACTTTTTCACCCGGCATAACAATGACAAGCTTTTACTGTATTTTATTGTGTCCTCACAAGATTCATTATGATGAAAAATGCTTCCGAAATTAATCACTTTGTTATTTCAATGAGTTGGCTTCTTGTTGTTGATATTATAAAAGATCAACAAGACATAAGAAAATAAAAGATATCCCTTAACCTGATAAAGAACTGTTAATTTGCTTTGCTAGTACTCACAATCACTGATCTACTTGTTTACTTTCGGCTCATACATTTTCAATGTAATACAATAATATAATACTACAATAGTAGAGTAGAATCTATACATTCCTTTTTGTAATGTGTACAAGATGAGAATGAATCTTAAAAATGTTTGGGTGTGCTAGGGTTGTTGGGATCCCTTCTTTTCCATTCTGTTGTATTTATCCGCAAACCAATGAAATTATAGATTTAACTTCCATCTCCACAGCCTTTATGAAATCAAAAGTGAAGCTTTCCATTCTGCACTTTGCAATACCTCTTCCACCAGTAATAAAGCCTATCAGATCAAGATAAGTTGGCAAGCCGATAATGCAAGAAGCAATAGAGAATCCAATTTGTATTTCCATGCTCTGCTGCTTGACTACGGCAGGGCTTGAAGCGTTGACTTAAAGAGAGGAGTACTCATATACTCTGGCATAGTAAAGGAGGATATTTACTGTATTGAATCACGACCCCATTGTTTTACTGGTTATACCAAAACTGAACCTTGAACTGGTAAGCAAAGCAGGGAAATAGGATTCCCAGATGCAAAGATATTTAGATTAAGATGCCAGACTTTATGTTCTTTCTTTAAGCTCTATCTACTCTTTAATTGAAAGGGGATAACGTTCACCCAGTTCTCATGAGACCCCACCTAGATTACTGCATTCAGCTCTGGGGCCCCCAGCACAAGAAGGACATGGACCTATAAGAATGAATCCAGAGGAGGGCCACGAGGATGACCAGAGAGCTGAAGCACCTCTCCTATGAAGACAGGCTGAGGGAGTTGGGGTTGTTCATCCTGGAGAAGAGAAGGCTCCAGGGAGACCTTATAGTGGCCTTCCAGTACCTACAGGGGGTCTACAAGAAAACTGGAGAGGGACTCTCAACCAGGGAGTGTGGTGATAGGACAAGAAGCAAGAGTTTTAAACTAAAAAAGAGTAGATTTAGATTAGATATTAGGAAGAAATTATTTACTCAGAGAGTGGTGAGGCACTGGAACAGGTTGCCCAGAGAAGCTGTGGATGCCCCATCCCTGGAAGTGTTCAAAGCCAGGTTGGATGGGGCTTTGAGCAACCTGATCTATTTGGAGGTGTCCCTGCCCATGGCAGGGGGTTGGATCTTTAAGGTCCCTTCCAACCCAAACCATTCTATGATTCTATGACTATGACTGCTGAGCATTTAGTATCTCAATAAGTGGAAAAAGGAAACCCAATGTGCAATCAGAAACCACTCGCAGCCACAATGAATGGTTAAGTTGCAAGACAGAGGCAACCAAATGACATTGAAGTAAACTGCTAACATCTCTCTCTTTTTCTCCCTCCTCTCTCTCTCCCTACCCCATCCCCCAGTATTTTTTTAAGTCTGGCCCAAGCTGCGGATATCTAATCTTAGTTGCTGTACCTCATTCCAACAAGACAAATCAAGCATGGATAACAGCCCTTCCTCCCCCTGAACACACATACTCACTTGCCAGTAGATTTGAGGCTTCTGTTCAGATCCAAGACTTTGTCTTTCTCTTTCCACTGCCAAGCAAAATACATGTGGTAACACTTAATTAAGGTTCCTATTCAGATTATATAGTCTCAATGCTAAGAACAAGGCTTTAGCTGCCCAACTCCCAGTAGCATGGTTAAAGCCACAAATATCAAATTGGGAACATAACCCTTCATTTAGATTTAATATGGAGTGTTATTGTAAGTTAAATAATTATCAAGTGATTATTAAACCTTACCTAAAGATTAACAAGCATTATTAATTGCATAGCTGTTAGCCCTCTATAATTATGTCCTTTGTAATCAGTTGGCATTTATTCATTAGTCTTACGTAGTGCTGTCACAGCTTTGAACATTACGCAACTGTTTTATCCTCATTAGGGATATTTTAATAGTCTTTAGTTATTTATATTATAAGAAATAGCCATCTTAATTAATTTGCATTTTATGTGCTTTTGAGAATGGACATTCAAAATACTGCCCAATGGCCATATTAGATGGTGAAGAGTCATATTGGGCCTAGCACAGCAGTTACATTTGCTTTGCACAGAATAGTATAAGCATATATTCTTTATTTCTGGGGGGGGGAGAGGGGATTTTTTTTCACATGGGGAAACATTTTAAGCAAAAACTCAGATTTTGATGACATGAAATAGTGAAGCAGCTCATATTGAAAGCAACAATATCTGGTGTTCCAAAATGTAATGCTGTTGACTTGTTTCTGCAGAGCACATGTGTAGGGTGTTACAAGCATCAGTGCAAGTGCAGTATGTAATGTGATGAGTAGACCAGGAAGCAAGGCAATTTGATCCCACATCCATGAAAGCATGGTGGTGCAGTCACTCAGTGACTGCTGCCTGAAAACAGAAGCAATGCTCAAACAAGGGTCACTAAAGATTTAGCTCATTGGCTGACAATCTCACATGAGTTCTTCTTTACCCTGGCCAACTTTCTACCTTGCCATGTTATACCTACCATCTTTTTCTGTTTTCTTTTAGCAGCATAAGACTTGATAGAAACTCCTTCTCAATGTGGAGTGGCCATCGCTTCATTAGACTAGTGTCTACAGAGCGGATTTGTTCATATTTGCATTGGACAGAACCATTTTCAACTCCTACAACACAGACGTTGTGTGAATAAAAGTGATGCAGTTTGGGATCTCCCCCCACACACACTTTTTTTTGTTCTTTCCTTTCTGCTCTATATCCACATATATGTAACTATTCTGTCCTACACAATAGCAGTCCTTCCAGCCCAAAATGAGTAACTCGTAGCTTGCTGGAAACAGTTAGACCTGGCTGCAAAACCAGGGAGGAGTAGGTGGATGGAAAGAAAGAAAGCGAGAACATAACCTGTCAGTGGGAAGAGTCTGTTAGTAAAGACTGAGACAACACAGAGACGTGTAAACTCACTGTTCCTGACTGCAAATCAGAGTATCTAACACTCCGCACACAAGGCTTTCAGATCTGTTTCTGTTTTTCACATTGTATACATTTATAAAATAGAGGTTCCATGTAGTCCAACTGTAGTACCAGTTGTCATGGGGAGTGGCTGGAACATCACTTGGGTGCAAATGGGCTATTCTAGATCTTTTCCTCACATACAACAGAGTTTATACTAATTCTTGTCAAAGAAATAGTGATGATCCGGGTGTGTTTTATTGCTAAGGCATTGTAAAAGTCCCATTTTTTCTGGCAGACACACTAAAAAGCAATAATCTGTATGGTCCTTTCCCTCAGGCACTCAGCTAGAACATCTTCAACCACATCCATAGCTCCATCACAACTATCAGCTCTGAAATGTGGAGGGAATTTCTTGTGATGTTAAATTCACTAAGACTGATAGGTCCATTTTTGCGTGGATTTTTAAACCTTACTTTACAATGGAGAGTTTGGTTCATCTCCTGAGATTATCTAGACAGAGGTTACATACACAGTACCATACAAACTCTGGAACATCAGGTGTTGGTAGCACCGTGGTCCTTTCCTGTTCCTTCTTTGGACACCTTTGCTGCTTTCTGACCGTAGACATGTTTAATTCAGTTGACAGCTTTAGGGATGAGTGTACAGACAGCTAAATGAAATGTTAATGGCCTGTAATGTACAGAAGGCAAACTGGGGTGATCTAATGGTCCTCCTTAGCCTATTAAATAAGTCTCAGGAAAACAAACTTCATAAATACACCTTCAGGGATATTTTTTCCTTCCTTTTATTGCTAATTTGGCTGTATTTCTGTGTGCCAATCAACTGTAAGTATGTCAGACTGATGAAAGACTGTGGAGTTTCTATCCTTGGCTCACCCCTAAATGGGCTGATGCAGTCATGTGGCAACAGCTCAAGCAAGAGCATTTCCATCCTGTCTCTGCTATCTGACGATAAAATTAAACTGATTAAATATTGGTTCCTTATATAAGGAGTAGGAATATAAGAGTCTGCAAGCAAGCTGTTCCAGCCCAGCCATTTTGTTACAAACCAATGAAATTACATCACGGGGCAATGACAGACCCAGCCCTTCACAGTGACCACATTAAACCCTGAAGCTGCTCAGCTCCTCTCTCACAACTGTCTCAGACTATGAGTAGTGACAGTTTGGAAGATTTAGAGGGTGGAAAATGCCTCTGCTTTTACTTGGCACTGAAAAAAATGAGACCAATTATATATATTAAAAAAAAAAAAAAAAGGAAAGAAAGAAATTCAGTCTAACAGTAACAACTGAAAGTTATATTTTCTCATTTCTAAAGACTTTCCATGCAGAGTTAGCTGACTGATTAACGGGCATCGTTAAATTACTGTATTTTAAATGTTGTAATGTGCTCAAGTGTTGGCTTGCTCTCCTCCCAAGTCCAAGGATATGAAACACATTTGCAACTCTATAAAGACGCTTCTAAAAAAGAAAGTCACAAAGAACACATGGCTGTTTCCTCTCATGAAGTAAGCTGGTATGTCTCTAGTGGCTTCAGCAGAGCAGGCATGATTTATACTAGCAAAGGATGGGGCCCACAGTATCTTTTTCCTCACTGGCTCTGTATATGCAAAGATGTTCAGCCAACAAGAAAAAGATGGCAAATACAAAACACGAAAAGAAGTACCTCTGGTAGTCACCCTGGGAATATATTTGAAGATCACACATACACACATTGATGAGATCAGTTCCCTGATCATGAAAACCTATTTGTGCCTCCCTGAAAGGTTTAGGGAACATGGCGTGGTAGAGAAGCCCAATCTGATAAAGGGTCATGCAGGTTAAAACATTCACCTAGCCTGGGTACAACTGGAACTGACCAGAGACAAGCAGTATTTCTGAAAGAAGTCTCTTGCACTTGGAAACTAATAGTCTCCAATAGGCTGAAAGCCTGAAATCTCTCATTGCACAACATGTTGATTTTCCTCAGAACTCATCAAGTATCTTTCAATGTATCTCAGAGGTCATTGTGAGGTTAGCACATAAAGTAGACCACCTACGTAGGGAAACTGCCATGCTTCTTTGCAATTTACTTTGTCAAAGAAGGAAAAAGGAACTGTTTTAATGAGGTGTTTTTCAGTTGTCTTTTGTTTCATATTTTACACAGGAAAAAAGGAAAATGTTTCTTCAGTTCAGGGCATCTGAATCATATTTCCAGTGGGACAGGCACTTTTAGGACAGTAAGTTCTGAGGTATAAATAACCTTCAGTGAATTAAACTGTAGTTATTTAGTTTTTTTCATATGTGGAAACACTCAGCTTCCAAAAGTTGTGCTGCGGTTCTGCTGTGGCTAAATGTTACAGCTATGTTTAAAGTAAAGATATTTTGGCACTTTACAGCTCAGAATTAATGACTGGACAATACAGAACATCACGTATTGATGAGAAACTCAGCTGTATCAATGAATGCAAATGTAGTCCAGCTTTCTGCATACAGTCAACATACTTGGTCTGCAAATTGCACAAGACTCTCTCTCTGGTGTGGAAATTCAGTCTGACAGTTATGTACTAACCATTAAAAAGGGGAGATGGGGAATAGGAAAAATGAAACCCTCAGAGTTCAGGACACATACCCTGATCTGATCCTTTCCTTAGAACTGACCCACATATTCACCACTGCTACAGTATGCCTACTCCAGCTATCTCCTTGAAGGGGTATTTTAAATGGACAGGGTAGCACATGTTAATTTTTATTTCAGTGCTGATGCTGAACATGTATTTTAAGTTTAATTTCTTTCTTCAAGTTTTCTGCAAAATTAATCTGAGTAGACTAGTCAGGGAAATGTAAAATGTCATGAGTATGCAGTACATTTACTACAGTTCAGTCTACTTTTTTAATGGCCTGTTTGGTAGAAGCAGAGCTTGAGTAATCTAGCATAATTTTGAAAAAGTCCATTACTAACTGCTGTCCTGTGGTGATGAGGCCAGGAAGCTGTCATGACCATGTCCCAAGTCTCACAGCCTGTCCCTCACAAGCTACATCTGCACAGAGCCCCAGAGAAGGCAGTTTATGGGTTCATGGTTGCAACTTTCCTGCCTGATACCTTTAAGTCTCTGGAACTGTATGAGGCAGCTCAGTTATGGTCTTGGAGATGCTGCCTGTTTTATGAGGAGAGAGGGACACAATGCTTCTATAAAAACCTTACAGTGATTCTTTCTAGTTCACTAGCCTAAAATCATGTTTCTGCACACTGAGATTTTGAAGCATTTAACAGCAGCCTATTACTCAAAAACAATACATGCCAGATCAGCTTCAAAAAAAAAAAAAAAAAAAGAAAGGAAAAAAAGAAAGAAAGAACAACAACAACAACAGGAAAGCCTGACCATTAAATACTGAGCAGAAAGAGTATTTTAAAACATATACACAAATAGAAAAAGTTCTCAGGTCAAGCCTGGCTCTCCACTTTTACCATATGAGATTTTGTACAAAAGAGCAGTCAAGCTGACTATTTGGAGTCCAAGCCAAAGAAAATCTTTTAAGTGTCTAGCAAAGGTATAGACAGAACACCAACATCAATTTTCACTATCTGCACATCTGAAATTTCCAGCAGACTTTCAGGTCTCTGAAGAAAACTAACAGTATAAAAATAATGAAACATTTCTTCTGATGCTGTGTTTCTTGCATGGCAAGACCTTACTTCAAGAACTGTGCATGTGTTTGTATAGTAACCAGTAGACCTGCTTCTCCATGTGGCAATTATATTCACTACAGTAAAAAAGTATTAAAAAAATATATATTAAATAACCTCTTCAGGACTCAGATTCATGAACTTTGCTCCAATGGAAAAACAATTTATCTGGAGAGAATCAAATATGCTGCTCTTCCTTTCTCTGGCTGCAGTAAATCACTCCAGGGCTTTAATCGCAATATGCCTGGATGCTGGGACAGTGCTCAGAGTCTGAGCTGGTCTTGCCTCTGCTACCAGTGTTTCACAGCACTGCCAGTGACTCATGCTCTGTCACGTTTCAGTGTCTAATGAAAACAAAGTGAATGAAAGACATGATGATGAGCATCATCTGCCACCAGAGAATGCAATTTGTCATCTTTTCCCTGCTTCTGTGTGAGCAGAGAATGATCTGTAGTACATAGCCATCATGCCAATAACAACACAACACAAATGAAACGCTGTGCTCGTCATGCAAGTCCAGTCAATACCAGGTGTGCTACAGAAGACAAAATGATGTAACTTGTTCAAAAGCATGGATTATCCACCCAAGTAAGACAGGTCACACAGAAAAAGGGGGGCAAGTGGTTGCTATTTTTAACAGCTCCTAGCTCCTATTCCTCTCACAATTCCTTCAGTCTTGAAACAATACAGTTAATATTGTCTGCACCAACAACAGTGCCAGAAAACTATTGATGTTGTCCCAGTCAGTGACCTGAAGTGGACAACACCGTAAATCCAGCCAGAAGGCACTTTCAAATGTCTTATATGTTAAAACCTAATGTATTTCTAAGCTGTTGACTGTGTAGTGGAAATCACAGGTGATAAATGTGCATCACAATCCCAGAAAATTAAATACTATTGGCACTATCTCAAATAAACTGAAAAATGCACAAGGCTTAAGTCTATCTTTTTTCTAAGTTACTGAAGCATTTCTTAGTAAAGCAGTCACTAGTTTCCAGCTAAGAAATGATGGTTATGATTTATAATAAACATCCACACTTCAAGGATTAGTCAGCTAAGTGTGTGGTTTATGATAAGTAAATGGTCTTACTTGATAAAACTTAATAGGAGTTTTGAGTTTTTCACATAAAATTTTCCTCTCATAACTATTGCTGTGATTTGGGTTAGGATGTGAAAAGAAATACATTGAGATAAGGTCTGGGGTTTCTCAGAGACTAAGAAACTCTGAAGAAAACTAGATATTAAAAAAAGCACTACATTAAACCAAAAAAAAAAAAATCTTAATAAAAGAAAAGGAGAGGAACAGAGAATGAGATAAACTGACTTTTACTAAGAATGGTGGTCCTGCTTGAGCAGATGGTTTGGACCAGACAGCCTCCAGAGGTCCCTTTCAACCTCAACCATTGGGTTTCTGTGATTTTAATAATACCCAAACTTAATGTCAAATTCATATGCATATACATAAATAACTTGTAAGCATATAGATCTTTTCTAAAGTGTGCAGAATCCTCAAGTTCCATATACATGTTAACATTACCCAGATTGCTTTCAGCTTAGTTCTAGTGTAAACATTCTGCCTTTGCTTTTTAGCTCTAATGTTTATCCATACCCATGATAATAATGGGGAATAGTTAGCACAAGACTTTTCTGGTGAAAAGGAGGAGTTTACAAACACGTGTCATGCGACTGATTGTTTCTCCTGAACGATGCTCTCGGTTTGTAATGGTTGGTGCCTTCAGTTTCTAATACATCATATTAAAACACTCCATTGAATTCCAATATTGAATCTTTTATAAATAACAGGGAGAGCTGACTTGCCAGAAGTTTTCCTCTGGCAGATACAAGCTTCACATTCACTACAAGAAAGTGGATAAGTCAAAGGCAAAAAAAAGCAAAATGTAGCAATGGTACAGAATAAATATTGAAAGGAATCACCGATAAATAATCTGGGCTGGCAAGCCCAGCCAATCCTTTTGCTGGTTTTAACTACTGATACTTTTTTCCTGAAGGAAAAATATCAATACCAAGGAATAAGAGAATTTCAACAATCATAGCAGGCATAATGACTCCCCTATCACTATCTCTTACTTTTTTCTTGGGTTTTTAAATTTAATCTCAGTATTGGGGAACTTGTGTCACACAAAGATCGTGCTCAAAGGAATAGTGAGCCCATACTGCACTGGGAACAGAGGCTTTGGCAAATATTTCCAGGTAAAAGCCTTGAAATGTAGATTTGCTTAAAGTAGTGAAATTAATGATAGATTCAGTAATTTTCAAGTGTCAGCTTAGGAATTTATCATAGGCATGTTCAGCATGGAGATCAAATGTTTATTTAATTCCTGTAGTTTTAAAGTTTTTGCCACAAGTTTTCACCTAAAAATCTTGTGACTTTACTTTTGTGCCAGAAAACCAAAGATTTTTTTAACTACAAGCGTTTAACTATAACTTTACAAAGCCTTTGGGACTGTCCATCTATCTCAAAATTACTTGATATAAACTGCAGTGCAGTTTCAGATGAGCTTAGATGGCGGAGCAGCACTCGCATGCTGTATAGTCTAGCCTAAAGCTTACCACATTGGTAGCCATAGAAGCCCCTCCAAATAATAAATGTTGAAAACATTCCATCCGTAGAGTGGTCCTCACATTCAGTTCTGTAAAATTGATATATATATTCCTGAGCTCATCTGAGAGCACAGTTTGATGAAAGCAGATTCATTAAAAAGATTATGAAAAACAAGCACAGACAGGTGACAAGCTAGAAACTAGTTTCATTGCAAAGCCTGACATGAACATGAACGATTGAGAATTTTTATAGCACTTTTCATCTTCAGACGATAGCTGCTTTCACACCTGGAGAAACTGAGACTCATGATTAGATAAACTGCCAAGTTACAAGGAGCAACAGCCAAATTAGGGAGAAAAGAAGATTAAATGGGAAGCAGTCAAGGCAAGGTTCAGCTTCATCCCCCAGAACCCTTCATATTTTGGACTGATTCCTTTGTTCTTGTGGAACCCCCTGGGGAAAGAACTATGAAGACTGAATGCAAAAGTAGCCAAAGCAAGACCCCTCAGTCATGAAAAGGAAGTGACTAGCTTGTCACAGCTCCCCTTTCCTCTTCAGCCTAAGTACACCTGACCATCTATCCTCTCTTTATTTTAGCCTGTCTCTTTCGTTTTTTCTTCCCTTCATACTGTTTGCTCCAGATAATCTTCCTCATCTCCTCACATTTTCCCTCCCCAGTTTCATTAAACCAGTGTGGTTAGTATCTGCTGTTGTTGCATTGGTCACTGCCATTAAGCCTGCTCAACATCTCGTTTGTGCCTCATCGCTGCAACAAACCCTTCAGAGAAATTCAGTGAGGGCCTTTTTTGTTTTAACCCAGAGGCCTTCTCATCATAAACATAATGAATTACTTTAAAACAAGGAACAAGCTGCCAAGATTAGGGGTCTCCAGTACTACCAGGTAGATGGACCATCTACCTCAAGCTGTCTGTACTAAAAACCTCTCTGTTTCTTCTGTTTGTGTGTTTTGCTTTCTTTCCAGAAGCATTACTGTACGTAATCTGAGCTGGCAGAGCTGATCAGGCTAGATAATTCCTCTACCTTCAATTTGTTTAACAGCATAAAAGTCAGATACTCTACTGAGATAAACTAATGCAAAGTGGTACCATGAGAGAATCTGGCCCATATATTTTAAATGGTTATTATCCGTCTATCATCCATCCTTAACCAGAATTTAAAATAGTGACCAAGGAAAAAGCAAATAAATGTTCTCCTTTTTGTGAACATAAAGAGGGAAATTCCCTAACTTTTCTCTGCAGCCTTCCAAAGATATCTCTAGATGAACTATTTAGAGTGCTTAGAAATAACTATTAAACACAGCCAAGCATGGAAAAGTGATGTATCCTGAATTAAGAAAAATCGGTTAATGTTTCTGCTCCTTTCAGTTTCACCTATAGGCTATGTGTTTTCCATGGAATTGGGCCACCCATTGAAGCAATCAACCCCTATGGTGACAGCTGTTTGTTCAAAATCCCCCAAGAATAAAACACTTCCACATCTCAGTGAAAAGGCATAATTGTTTTGTCTCACATAACTTACAAATGTCCTACTCAACCTCGGAAAAAAAAAAAAAAAAGTTTGGTTTGCTTCTGCTTTTCCTCTTCACACTTTTGATGTTAGATCAAATATGACAACCCTTATCAGTCAGTAAAATGAAGCAAACTCACTCAGAAGCCTCAGGGGTGAGGGATTTCTTTAATCATATTCACAGCAATTACCTGGATTTCAGCTGCACATGGTAATACAGTTCACCATTAAGTGTTGCATTTAACAGCTCATGAGGAAAAAAAACAGAGGTTATGTCCCCTTTGCTTCACAAGTGAGGAGGACTAGTATAAATCATGAAAATATATTTGCACTTCAGTTCTGTCATTCAAGGAACCCAAGGGGAATACTAGCAAGACTCTTGCCAAAAGTATACCCATCCCAGTTTACAAATGTACTACAACCAAATTACAATAGCCTCAAATCTCTAAGGCTGAAGAATGGGAAGATCATCTGTTTGTGTATCACCAACATAAGATTTGTGTGGAGAGACATGAACTGCACAATTGTCAAAAAAAGACAAACTAATAGTTAAAGATGCCTTAATTTTGTGGGAGCAACGCATCAGCAAGTACCAAGCTTCGCCGAAATATGGTACACAAAGCTTGACCAAAGATGTTTCTTTGCTCAAAGGAGCCTTGGATTTGTATGAATTCCATAATTATTGGTTGTACAATATACAGTGCAACAGATGGAGTGTGAAAACAGACTGAGAGTGCAACTGTTGGAGTACAAAAGGTAAGAATAGCTTGTCTTCAGCAAAATTGAGGGCCCTCAACCCTTCAGCTCTGAGCAAAATTAAACAATCAGCTTAAACATTATCATGCACTATAGAAGATGCCTAGACTAGAAAAGAAAAATATTTGTATCTACACACAGATATTTAGATACTAGCAGGAGCACAGAAAAGCAGGTGCACAGATACCAGCATGATCTCTCAGCTTTCAGTGACCATGCATTTATAGTCTGATAGAAGGCTATATACTTCTAAACCTTTGTCAATATTAGTACATTACTGTGATTTCTTGTTACTTCTTCCATTCAAGGTAAATTAGATGAGTTCTAGAAAGCTTATATTATCCTTCCATGGCCAGATATATAAACCAAGGGACACATTTTCTTCCAAATGAATTTAAAACATGGCATCTCTTTGTGGAAGAGTAATGGTTGGGCTGTGTTCAAAGTCTTCCTTCCCTCACTATGGTCACTATAATACTCTTCCCACAATGAAATTCCATTTTGATGGTGGCTGCATTTTAGTGGTGGCAAATATTCATTCCTAAGGGTGCAGGGGCACAGGCTGTCCTCCAAAGGAAGACTAGAATCTGAAAAGCAGTTTGATTCCTTCTGAATAAAAGGCACTATATAAATACAAGTTGAGATTGTGTAGCACTCTGTGGAAAGTGTGGTTGCTATTTCCAGCTTTTGTGCTAGGAAGTATTAGAAAGTATTGTCACACAAATCAAAGGTGAATTGAATCTAAGGAGTCTACAGCATACTATTGGTAACAGTGAGCAGAAGTCCAGCGGTAAGGATAGAGGAAACTAAGCCTTGTTTCTGAAAACCATTGTGATTGCCCAAGAAGTCCATCCATGAAGAGGAAACAGCCAACTGGTCAATGTGGTCTTTTTAAACAGGAAGACACATATAGGTTGTCATGCACTAGCATGACCCCCCAGAACTAGACTGCTGTTTACTAACTGCCTGTGAAAACTAGAGAGGTGTAAACCAGGTTGCGCTTATTTTGGTTTGATACTGGATTTGTGTTTGAACTGAGGACAGGGAGGAAAATGAAAACGTGACCTAGTTTATATCTGTGTTGTTACGTTTGCAACAGTTAATAACATAGGCCACTGAGATGAGAGTCACCCCAAGAGTTATGGAATCGTGCAGTTCAGAAGTAAGAGATGCAAAAAGGAGCACAACAAAAGAAAACTTTTCACTGAGAAAAAGGTTTTATTATCTATTCCTAGACTGTAGTATCCTAGACTGTACCACAGGACCAGAAGAGAACTAAAGCTCGTGCTTAATGATGGTTTCTAAAGAACAGAAAGAAAATCCAAGGAAAACAAGAAAAACTTTATACATTTTGGTATATTGAAGAACCAGTCTGTACAAAGGACAAGTCTGAATCCCAAGAGTCAAAAGTTGTATCAGCAGCAGAGAATTAATAGAAGAAATGAATACTCAATTATTTTCTAGATAATTAATTAAGAATGAAAAAGATTTCAAATTCAGCTTCCCACTTTATTCTAGAACAAGCTACCAGAACTAAATGCCGTAGATAAATATTTCAACTTAACTCCTTCCTTGTAGAAGCAATTACTGTAGCATTTAGTCAAAACATTCTTCTAGGATTGTTAACTGCATACTTTCATTTTCATTTACAGTAGGTAATTTTAACCAAATGAGCTCATACAACTTCATGTCTGCAATCAGCTGTTTGGTACTGACCAATATGACAGTTACTGAAGTTAACCAATATTCACTCAAGAGGTAAGAAATCCTCCTGGAAGAAGCGACTCCGCACTCAAAACCTTCTCACAGACTTATTTCCACTGTGTCATAAGCAGATGTTTACCCACTTTAATCATGTTGAAAATCTAGACATTTTATTAACTCAGAATAGCACCATGCAAATACGGCTTGTGGTCTTCTATGCTTCCACATCTTGGTAGATCTTCCTTGCCTTGCACTGTGCTGCAAAAAGTTACCTCTACAGTGTCCTCCAGGATCACTAACCTCTTCTTTGCATCCCATTCCAGTTCCTGCTTCCCTTTTCTGAGGTGCTATTTTCTCAGACCAATCGTTTACACTTCACCCCCTCCCATAGCTCTTCTCTGACTTCCTGCTGTAGACAGTAACAAACTTTCTTACAACCTAAGGCTTTAACAGTGGGGGTAAATCCCAAATCTAAGCCAAAATTGTGGCTGACTGCTTCAGGTGCTGCAGCAGTCATGCAAATATATATTTAAGTGGTGAAAAGATAAGTGTCAATAAACACCACTTAACAATGGCAAGTGTGGCCCCTGGAAGGAGTAGGACTTACAACACTTGACTTATCTTCATGGCAACTGGCTTCCCTTACATGTGACATAGAAAAAGTCTGTATTGGGCTGTTACCTATCCCTGCATCAGTCATCTAGAAAACACTCAAACTCACATCTGGAGGTTTGTTAGCATGAGCTACCCTATATAGACTGGTATGGAGGTTAGACTCCAAGCTATTCTTTGCTAGGAAGCATTGAGTAATGACCATCTCTCAAATGGTGATGATTATCTAGGTCACTTTCCACAATTCTTCCAGAAGGAATTGCCACAAGGATAGGGAGAAATCCTGGGGTGTTTTTGGCTAAGTGCCATATCCTCAAGCCAAAACAGATCAAGAGAATAAACAATGGAGTTGTGGTATCACAGTTAAGGCTTTGCTGTGGGAACATCTGCAATCTGAGGTGTCAATTCAGGTTAGATCTGCATGCCAAAAAATCAGGTTAACTGTGTGGTACATGCTTACCCTCATAGTTTATTCTTAGGCTGTTTTGGGTTTCTTTCTTGCTGACCCATTAATGTCACCTTATTTATGGCACATTAACACTATAAACCACTTCACTGGATACCACAGACTCCCCCTGAAAGGGGCTGCAGCACAGCCTTTGAACTTATCAGACATGTTACTATTCAAGTGAAGACTCATCCCGTCTCAGCATCCCCACCTCCTGAGAAGCAGAGAATGGTCAAAGCACTCTGAAAAAGTGCTCTGTTTACTAGGAAGCAGAGTCACTTGAAAGACAGCAGTATTGCTACAGATGTCTGAACACCTCCATCATGACCTATCGTGAATCCTTTTGTCATTGCCATCTAGTTAGCCTGCAGCATATTATAAAAATGGCAGCAACAAGATACTCAGTGCTGTCCACTTATAGGTATGTAAGTCAACGGACATACCTGGCTTACTTTAGCTCAATATCCCTAAGGCACTTCGGCAGATCAGGGGTGGGGTGGCATTACAGCTGTCAGACCACATGATGAGGCAGAGCTCAACACCACTGTGTGATAGACCCAAGTGCTTATTTGTAACAGTAGATTGTTCAAACATCCCAAGAGATGTAATGGTACCTTTCAAGGTGAAGGATGCCAGTTGGCCTGATCCGGGATTTACATTGCTAGGGGAACTAATAAAAGCAGTTTCATGCCACTCAGGATTCCAATATGCCCAAATACATTTGCATTCCAAATCAGAACAAAATCAACTGATAATTTTAAATGCAATGCAAATTGAAAAATCCTGGTTTGGAAACATCAAGACATTTGTCTTCCAGTATAGCCAATCATGATATGATGGTGTTGTAATATTGTGTAAAAGCTAAAACTGGTTGAGAATCTAAACAATTTATTTCAACAATTTCCATCACAAGAAAACTTTCTGATATTAAGTAAACAGTTTTTTCAGTTTCAGATGTAGAAGTGTTACACAAAAAAAATTCTAATTGACTGACCTTACTAGTATTGCTAAGAATACACAAAATAAATCTCTTTGGAAATTGATCAAATTTTACTTCATCTGTTTCAATGTTTATTAATTTAGCCAACAAAATTAAGTGCAATGAGCATTAACTAATAATTTTCTGGCTACAAAATGAGCTTTAACTATATATTTTGCTAATAATATCCTGTAGACACACACACACATACCTATTTAAAAAGATTTTTTTTCAGAACATTTATAAGCAAAATAGATTAATAACTTATAAAATGTAGCATAGAAAAAATTAAAGTGAAATCTCATTTTCAAACATTATTTCAACATACACATTGGATCCTAAATAAAATCTTTCTTTTCTTTTTTTAGGTTTTCTAATTTTAAAGTAAATTTCAGTTCCATATTCAACATCTATATGGTCACATTGACCCTCTACATATTTGGGTGTTACAGAGAAACTATATAAGCCATGTAATCATGCCTCGTTACAGCAGCTTGCTGGCAAAGCAGAATACATCAGTGTGTTCATAAACCTGTCCAGAAACTCTGTTGCTTTACATGCTGTACCAGCATTGTACCTTAATGGGTGTGAAGAAAGAGCCTCCAAGACATCAGCAAACAGATAAGCACATGAAGCAGCTTGTATATTTCAGCAGTTCCAATTCCAGACCTCACAAATAGAGAAAAATAAAGCAGATTCTGAGTTTTTCTTAAAGGCAGTACTTTGAAACACATGCTGGTGACACTAAGATCCTTTCAAGAAAGAACATGACAGCATGAACAACAAAAGAAGATTTAAAGTTCATTATTTGCAATTATCTTGAGACATGTCAAAGAGTGTATCTTGGAATTTGGAAATTGCTATGTAACAGTACACAAAAAGGAAAACATTATATGCAGGGTACAATCCTCCTAGAGATCAACAGCAGTAATAGGCAATAAAAATACAGCTGAAATGAATCAACTCCATGTGAAAAGAGGTTACACAAATTTATGTATCTGAACTGGCAAGGAAGAATTTCTTTCTGATCAGAAATCTGTCTAACTACAATCTAAGTACAAAAGATGTGTATGTGGTTGCCTGTGAACGTATGCTGCTGATGTTGTTTGACACCCGAAAAATAATAATAAAAAAAAAAACAGTTAAAAAGATGTACAAAAATAGTATTAGTATATAAAGTAGTCAGGAGTGAAAACACTTCCCCGGGATATGTACAATGAACTAATATGCTGATGACATCTACACAGTAGGTATAAACTGAGTAATGAAATCCAAACAGCAGGTGTAACATTTTTGTAAACAGGTCTTTTCAGTATATGTTTGAATACAGTATTTCAAGCATAGGCATAAAGTTTCACAGTTTGGTTTGCAATCTGGAATTTTTTTTTTTTTAATGTTCAGTACAGGAAACTATTTGAGGTAGTCAGGAGGGACTCTGATCTACCTAAAATGAACACTTACATCATCGTCAGTTGTCACTTTCAGCTTTGGTTTAGAGCATGGAAAAGAGATTTGTATCCCTAGAAACATTCATAACAACAGACTAGTTTAAGTCTTTAAGATAAAATTGTAAGAGACAGCATCGTCGTGGTCATGTCAGGCTTTCATACATCAAGATGGGCTGAAGGCCTTTAGCAGAAGCCAACATGCCAAATTTCATTTCCTGCATCGCGTTCTTACCATGTGAAATCCTGCCATTAAAAACACCCCTCCACAAATCCTCCATATTAAACCAGCCAAGCAGGAAAGGGACTGGAAAAGGGGAGTGTGTGCATCTTGCCTGTCCAGCTATTGGGGGTAGTGCAGCTTTGAGGCACTGCTAGCAGGCGTGCCAACTCTAAAGCTATTCCCAGCAGACTTGTGGGTTTTGGCCTCTTCCAACAGTCAGGTTTCCCAGCAGACCTATCTACTAATTTCCTTCATGCCAGTTCCATATAGAAATATTTATATGCAATAAGAGAATGATTTGTCCATGCTAAACAAACAAAAACAAAACAAAACAAAACAAAACCCAAAACAACAACAACAACAGTAAAACAGACAGAAGTAAATGTTTTAAAGGAATGTTACACTTAATGGAGTTCTCTTGTAATTTAGATTGTGTAAACAGTTCCCCAGGTGGCCCCCTGAAGAGAAAGACCAAAGAGACTGCATGGTTTTTTTTTTGGTTTTTTTTTTTGATGTTTGTTAGAGTAGCAGCTTGTAGGTAGAAAAATGGAGGTACAAAAACTGTGTGGTGGATTTTAGACTCAAGAGGTTCTTTTCCTACAGTAAAAAGCAAGCTACCTGAAAAAATATATATATCATTACCTTATAAACAAGTACATCAGTATCATACTGTTGAAGTTGCGCAACAATATGCATTTCTTCCAGCTCAAAATATTTGAAAGACCGGCATGTCCTGAGGGTGTTCCACTTGGGATAGCTTGGGAAAGATCCTTCATATGTGCTTCGTGTCTGTAAGACCAAATAAAGAAGCAAGCACTGAGCACTTTAATAGAGTCAGACTTCCAAACTCTCAGATTGAGCTAACAATGAAATGACCTTTATTTTCTCTCTCTAACGTGCAAAACCAAAGAAATTTGATGTTTTAACTCAGAATGAGTACCAGAATCAGTAAGAGGCAGCTGTCAAACCTAATATATTCCAAGGTGGAAACATGACATGGCAAAGACCTCCCTATCCTGTTTTTATCTTTTACCTGAATATCAAAATGATGAGGTACTGGTTCCCCATGGCTTATCTCTGAATTTATGCAAATTTGCATTCTGGTATTTATTGCAAAAGTATGTTGACAGATATGTTGTCTTCATATTCATTAAAATCAGAATTTCTTTACCTCTTAGCAGGATGTAGAACAGACTGGCATACATCCTGTTCCTGTAAAGCAACTACTGCATTTAGAAGTTTAATTGGAAGACCAAACATTCAGCAGCTATGCTGCTGTGTAAATGTTATTTATTCTAAAGTTCTTCCATTAATACAATCAGACTTTTTTCCTCCGCTCCTCAGACTCACAGCAGTGTTATTTACTCTAGGAATGAATCAGAGAAAAAAATATACCTGCTGCTTATTTGTGTACTTGCAGGTGTCATTCAACTTGCCTGCTCACAGAAATAACGTTCCCTACTTTTCTGGCAAATCAACAAATGTGACAAAAATCCAAACTTGGAATGTGTCCAAACCCCAAAGTCAGATCCAAACCTACATCAAACATCTCTAAAATGCGGAGTTATTTATAGCAAGGAGGATGGTTTGGGTACGACTCTAACCCAAACCTCAGACTGAACTGGTTTTGATTCAATGTGTTAAAACTACAGGTTGCTTATGATTGTTATCTAAGACATTTGGCTCATTACTGCTCTGAGGTACAAATTACCCAAGCAGGAATTGTCCAGTATTTTGTCGACTGATTAGTGATTTAATACTTTCTGCAAAGACATAACATTAGGACTGACACTATAAAGTTTGCATTCATAGATGAAGTATTTGCAGTTGGAGGTAGCCTGCACTGGGAATTTCTTAGAAGGCCCTAAAACCCACAGAATGTACAAACAACTTTTTCCCTTCCAGGGCCCTTCCTTTTTCTCCTTCTTCGTCTTCTTCTTCTTCTTTTTTTTTTTTTTCAGCTCACAGTGTAGTTTGAAACTTAATCCTGTTTCAGGAGGTGGGGACTGGTGTGGAGCAGGAGACAGAGGAAAGGGGGGAATTTTAATGCCAACAGAAGAAACACACCAGAAACACTCCAGAAGTATGTTCGGTTGTAATTAATAGCATGAAGTTACAACTTGCAGCTGACATGAGTTACAGTAGAAGGTCAGCATCCTGCTGCCCTCTGCATTTACTGATTTGGAAGGTTGTTTCAGACCGTCTTCCCCAGTCCCATGTACTCACACTCCCCTGGGTTTCACTGTCAAGCTGATCCCTGCAGCATTCTTTCCTCTAACTTCCTTACTATCTCTATGAACAGTGGGCAAAGCTCCCAAAGGCAAATTAATTCAGTACATTTCTCCTCCCTGTCTGTCTCCCACCCCTCCTCCCCACCACCCTCATATGTCATGTTTATTTTTACCAGTGCTCTAGGATTGAGGCTGACGGGACATCACTCACCCCTCGACTCTGGGTGCACGCCCCAGCTGCCTCACAGCATGCTGAGGTAGGAACCAGGACAGCTACATCAGAAGACTGGGGAGCAGCCTGTTTCTGAACTGTTCCACCGAGAGACCAGACCCCCAGGGAACGCCGTGAGCCGTGGCCTGTGGCACTGCCCTGGCTGCACTGCGTGTATACGCACTACCTAGAGCACGGGCAGATCCCCACCAAACACTGTCATCATACTACTCAACAACACCCGGACATGCTGTGAGAGGTAGTGGGAAAAAAAAAAACCTTCAATTTTTTTGCTTTCTTCCTCTTTTTTCTAAGAAAGCGAAATTGGAAGGAGATTTCTTTCCCCCACATCTAAGTGGCTGGACATTTGCTGTTGAGCAGTAATTTCACTATTAACAATTCTTACACGGAGAGCAGAGAAACACTTTGAAAACCACTTTTCTAACGGAAATGTGGATAGGGAGGTTATGACCGCTGGCAACACTTCTTGCCTGTAGTGGTTAAACACTCCTCACAAGAGCTATATGCTTCTACACACAGCTCAACTACCAATTATGCCTTGGAGACCCAAGGAACAGCATTCCTCTTGTGCTGTTGGCGCTGAACAAATGAACTTTACTGATGAAATGAAAATACAGAAGTGGAGAAAATATTCTGAGTAGAAAAGAGAACTTCAACAGTCTCTGAGACTCATCCTAATGAACGACCTGCCTCAGGGCTGAGAACGAAACAGGAGGTCCTATGTCTGTACTGCCTTCAGAGTAAATCCAGGTAGAAAGGATAGGAGGCTGTCTCCTCGGCATTTTGACTGTTGCTGTCATGGACACTTAAGTCATTCAGGACACTGTGCATGTACACTAGGGGTAAAAAGTGTCAGGAACTGTTTGACATTCAGGACAAAGCCATAATAATGGAAGTTTGAGTTTACTGCTAACAATTTGAATACCAGATATCGAAGGTATATGCACAGTCATGCAAGACAACAGGTAGCTGGGACCATCCAGAATAAAAGCAGTATCTGGCTGGATGACAGCGTGCTGTTTTGTGAAAGGTGGTTGCACACATTGTTGTGCTACGCAACGTAGCTCATAAAACTTATGAGCCGTGTTGGACAATGTGACCCGATCGTCATTTGTTCAGCTTTGTTAGTGAGGTAATTAAAAACAGTTGTACACTTGGAAAGATAACTTTTAATCCAGCACGTGACTTGAAGGACACACCAATGTATACTAATGTACATTTTGAGAATCTGCCACTTAAAAAAAAGCAATCTGGGCAGAAAGCAGATTCCAGTTTCTAGATGCCCATTCCACAATGAAACACTGCTGGAATTTGCCGTGTCTGTGGATTTTACCCCTCTCCTCTCTTGAGTATAGTCCTGTGGTAGAATGGTAGGTTGTTTCGGTTTAGTTCTCGGTTTGCATTGTGTTCCTTTCAGGAGAAGTATTCGGGTGAGCCCCCACAGAGAGGGGGAGAAGGGAGAAGGCTGGGGTCTGCCCTGGGACAGGCTGCGTGAGCAGCCACATAAACCAGAGGTGACAGAGAGAGTGCCTCGGTGGCCGGCGGGGGCCGCGGTGCTGCCAGAACCCTGAAGGTTATGGAAACCAGTTGAAATCAAGCACGGGGCCTACCTGCTAGCCCACAGTGGGAAGTGGGAAAGCTGGGTATAAACACTATTTAAAAAATAAAACTATTCTATCTCCTTCTGACATTCTGTGCTTCTCTTTCAAAAGTCAAATGCCCTACAGTTTATTTTTATAAAATCTGCCTTTTTTATTTTGGAAGTCTTTTATTCTCACATGGGAGATAATCTAAGCATATTCATCTCAAATCTGTTTAAATTGGTTCCTGTAACATACAAAGGATTATGATCTTACAGACTAACCCCTCTTGCAAGAAGTTTTTACTGACTGGAAACTGACATTTTCCTTCCAAAATGGAGCTGCAGCCTAACAGTTAAGCTTCTCAGAGAAAAAGCAGGGTCCAGACACTGCAAAGCACTTTTTGTTATTCACAGACAGTTGAAGCCCATCACAGAATAAAGCATATCTCCTGCAAATATCTTCAACAATGAGTGACTACTTAATACCACAAGGGACCAGATGAACCATGAAAATATCTGCTAGAATATTTAGGTATATATAAACATAAATAGCACTCCTGTCTCTATATATCAAATGAGAGTCCCAGCAAAAGGAAGAATGGTTGCAAGATGATCTTTCTTCTCAATATCTATTCAGAGCTAACTTGGACTGATGTATTTGAGGTTTTTAATTTGCAAGTTTCACCTAAGATTTCATTTGACTTAGCTAGGACTAAGCATGAGGAGACTAAGACTAAGCAAGAGAAGGCTAAGCATGGAACTGTAACAAATAGGTATGTCAGAAGTGTTATATGAAGTCTTTGAGTGAGATGCTGTCAACCAAAGGATATAAAAACTATTTGGCACTAACAGATGAAGCTGATGTGGTAAATAGTGCAGTTTGGAGGGAGTAGATCTGAAATAACTGCTGGAATAGCTGGAGTTAACCACTACAAGCAGTCAGCTGTCTGAGGCCAAAGCTCATGGAAGGCCAAAAGTGTTCTGGCACCAAATACATTTTAGGAAATGAAAAATACTACAGGAAGAAAAGGCTTTAGGAGCTCCACATCAGGAGCTTCTATAGGGAAGAACATTAATATGGTAGGGCTTCACACACTATTGGAAACAGCACAAGTCAACACCATAACCAGCACATGAGAAGAAATGCAAAACCTTACATTATTTTGTGAGCACTGGTAAAGTGGACAAGGTTGATGAAAACTCCACTAGTTAACGTAAATTTTTCAGAAGAATGGTGGAAACTGTAGTAAGAATCATCATTTGAAATATCATTCGAAATGCAAATGTTGTGTATTGATTTTCAGCTGGACATGGATACAAAACCAACAGTGAAAAATAATGGTATTAATAATCGAAGGAAAACTACATGTATAAGAGAGCAGAATGTGAGGACAAGGAATGCTAACTACATCCTTAGAGGCTGATGTCAGTTACCAAACTTGCAGTAAGACACAGGAGATAGACTAACGAGTATACACAGAGATGACAGGAGTGCATGAACGAAAAAAACAGAGCAAAAATATGGTTTGAAATTTATCACTCCATCGCGAAAAAGATCTGTTCACCTCTTTTATGAGTGGTAATAATTGCAAATGCAATATTCTCACTGTTAGTCAAGGTAAGTTAAAACTGAGAGACAAAGGTGTACAATGCCACCTTTTCCACTTCACTGTGTCCAAAGACTCAAATGCAAAGGTAATAAGGGGCTTCACATTAATCCTTTTGTTCAGACAGATCGCAGGCAGTTAAAAAATACATGACAGACTGAAGGAAGAGAGCTTCAGGATGCAAAATAACCAGAACAAGGCGAATTTATTCTTAACAACAGTACTGTTTCTTTTAGAAGGTAATCTTTGGAGGTCCAGGCAATTGTGTAGAATACCTCAGGGCCTAATCGGGCACTCTTATGAAAGAAAGCTATTAGGTGCAGCACGAATATTTGTAATTGTGATTTATGCTGTAGATTTCAAAACTAGGGAATTAAGCTTTGGCTGAAGGATAAAGGTGTGTTAACAGAGATTGTGTTTCTCCAGGACAGAGAACCAGGGCTGCTATACACAACCAGTCAGCACCAGCCAAAGAATAAAGCAGATGTACCACAGGCACCAAGCACTGAATAATGTTGTGCCTTGCAATTTATGCCATCTACTGAGGTACTTATGGAAATTGTTATAGATGGAAGATTGGTGTAGGTAGGTCATTGGCTTGTTCCACTACCATAACTATTACTAAGTATTCTGCAAAGATTTGTGACAGAACTTTGTTGAGCCAGTGGTTTGTTTGAGGGCTAGCATTAGAGCAGGGAATGTATGAAGTGCTATGCATTCTTCTGCACAGGTCGGGAACTCATCTGTCATGTATGTAATCTTCTGGGTAGGTACCTATGGATCAATTCTTAAGGGCATGTAAATGCCAAAAAATTAGGACAACCAGAGATAATTCAAAAATATCCCATTAGTTGCCTAAATATGCAGATAAATGTTTAAACACCTTAATAACTACAAAAACATAATCTTCAACCTTTCTGTGTCTCAGTTTTCCAGTTACTAAGTATTTTCTTAATTCCAAATCATATCCAAACACAGACAGAACTACACCATTTCAGGTTGCTACAATAAAATGGCCTGGAAATTCAGAAAAAGACGAATTGATCATCAAAGCATGATTGCTGTTCCATTTGCGGATATATATCTCACTCCTAGTGCAATTGCTATGTACTGCAAAATAAAACTGGCAGTGGCCACGGTGATTGTCTGGTTTGTTCTATTTCTTTCAATAACCAGCTTGGTGCAGGTTATTAAATGTGAGTATCGGCAAACATTTAATTTTCAATACTTTGTCACTTTGGGGTTTTGCCAGTAAGACAGATTCATCTGAATGAAATATTTTGAGGAGATTTGTAATGGATTAGAGTTCAAAACTAGGGTTAGTATGTGTTCTTGAATCTCTTCTTAAAATGCTGTTTTTTCTCAGAGATTGGCAAAGATAACTTTTTCTTATAAAAGACAGCAGTTGAACTATCACTTCAAGTAAAAACAAGAACATGAACCAGAGGACACAAATATTGGTGCATGAACACAAATATTAGTATTAATAATTCTAATAATTTTTATTAGGGTGTTTTCTTTTCCTAGCACATAAACTAGCTACAATGCAAGCTGAAGTTTAGTGTTGCAAAGGCTATGCAAAAATGTTTGATCCAGAAGCCAGTGAAGTAATGGACATACTGTTTGAGTAGTCTTAAACTTCCAAGAGAAACTCCACCCAACTCAGATTAACTGCTGTCCCAAAGGTCAATTACGAGAGCAGCATCTAATCCTGCAGTCATTTTTTTCTGAAGCTGAGAGTCCAGTGGCTGCTGTATGAGGTGTGCAGGACAGTAACAGAGAGATCAGATAAAAAGTAGTTCCACAAGGGCCAGATTATATATGCAGATTGATATGTTGGCTCAAGATGTTTGAAATGAATTATAGCTCAAGCAATTTTTGGAAAAGGACTCCATAGTTATCCCAGACACTGAATAAACTGGGTAACAAATGAGCATGGAAAGAAAACATATTAGGCGATTCCACTACTTTGCTGTATAAGGGTTCAGCACAGGGGGCTTTATTAACTGGACAGCAAAATAGATTTCATTACCTACACCATACCACAGTTTAGCTTTTCAAAATACTACCTTACCTAAAATTTTCCTGCCTCATCTCCATCTGTATTTTCTGTATTTTTTAAAAGATGTCATATTTAAAAGCAGAGAAAAAAAACAACAAGCCCTTCATCAGCAGTGCTTTAAGTATGTTCTAACATAATTAGGACTTTAGAGTTAAGCAGTGGGTCACACGTTCTGATATTTGGCCATCCCTGCTTTTAGCCCTCAGTATGGACAGGCTAATTGTTTGGCTGAGGTAGCATCACGTGCCAGAAGTGGCTGGGAAGGAGTCAGACAATTAGTTAAACTCATGCTGAGAATGTAGACCTTTTCCCCTTTCTTTTCCCTTTCAACAGATTTCTTTTTTTTTCTCCTTCACAAAGCCATTATTATCTTTTCCTTAACTGTTGTAAATTGTAGGGAGTGGACAACCTCAAATCTAACACATGGAAATGCAAAGAAAAGGGGGAAAGATTATCCTGTAAAGAGGAATTATTTTAAAATTTTTTCGTGTTCTATAACAGAACATTAAAGCTATGTAGGCTCAATCACAATGAAAACCTGTGTTTTATTAAAAGGAAATCTTGCTCAAGGTGTTCATTCCTCATTTCTGGATTAAATGGCAAACCTCCACATTTTAAAGGCCTTTCAATTGGACTGTACCTGGCAGCTGTCGATATGACATCTTTCTGATATCTACCTTCCAGCTCTTATAGCTATTTTATTGTTATTTTCTGGACGCTCACATCCCTGCCCCAGATCCTAGGATGAAAACAATAGATGTGGTGGCACACCTTTGGCAAATTATCTTTGTTTTTCCCTACATGTTGCCTGCTTGCTCCATGCATAGCCACCACATTTGTTTCTCACGAGCTTGGAGGGAAGGTGACAGTATTTGCTCTATCTGACCTTGCCTGATTGCTCAATCGGACTTTCTTCTGGGCCTGAGTGTCTTCCCACACTGAAATTTTAAAGGACACCTTCTGGCAAGCATCAAAGCCCGTCCACAGAGACAACTGGGAGACTCCTAGGTAACACACAGTAATGTTCGTGTCAGTTCCTCATTTAGAATGTGGAAGAAGCACCTGGTCTTCATTAACATCACTGCTATGGTTAATGCATTGCAGGTGTGAAAGTGTGTGACTGAAATCTGACAAAACACCTGCCTTTTGTTGCGCCATTAGATCCGCCTAGTGTGGGACTCTACGCCTTCCAGTATGTTTTATCCTGCCTTGAAAACCATAGTAAGAATTGTCCTGTAATTGTGAAATCAGAGTCATCAGTAGCTGGGAAGAATTCCTTAACAAATTATACCTAATTACTCTGAAATTACCTTTAATTCATGGCTAAACTCTGTTCTATAACACCTTCCTTTTTATCTTTATGCAAATATGATTACACACTATCAAACTGGCACAACCAGGCATAATAAACAGCTGCAGCTAGTTCTCTGGTTACTAAATGGGAACTGGACACGTGCCATAGATTATGTTTTCTGGAATGCTGCATCAAAAAATGCCCATTTCATTCCTTGAGAACATCAGTATTTTCCCTCCCACTCAAGCCAGGAGTGTTTGCATTCGTATGTAATGCAATGTATTGGTTCAGTCCATTATACAGACCACAAACAGCAGAGGAGGTTGGATATGTCTCTGAATTTCTTCGGATTTGGAGAGCGTTTAGAGAAAGTGCTTGAGCTTGTATTTCATTTTACTACCTCAGGGAGGCAAAACACAGCTTACAGATCTTTCTTAATTAACTTGGTTTTGAGTGAGATGCAGATTTATAAACATAAGCGACTCTTCCATTCTTTTACTATTCGTATTATCAACTTCAGACAAGGTATCCATTGATATGTGCTAATAAGAAAAAATATTAATAGAATTTAGTATGTAAAGGTGAAGTGCAAACTATTTCCCTTTTTTGTGAAATCTTTCCTCAAATACACATAATTCATTGTATTGTCATGGGTTGTCTTTGGACATGCCTGGGCAGTGGTCACGGCACCAAGCCTGCTGGAGTTCAAGAAGCATTTGGACAACGCTCTCAGACACGTGGTCTGATTTTTGTGTGGTCCTGTGTGGAGCCAAGAGTTGGACTCGATGATCCTTGTGGGTCCCTTCCAGCTCAGGATATCCTATGATTCCTATGATAGACCTCCTTCCGAAATAAGAGTATGATAGATGGTTTTCCTATTTTTCCTTCTTCCTGCAATCAGTGTGCCATTTAGAAGACAATTTGAAATACATTTGCTTGTAAGATGATTAATTAATATAAATGTAAGTCTCCGGTAGCACCCATCCAAACACCAGCAATAGTGAAGTTGACTTTTAAGGAATTTATACACAACAGCAGCTTTCCTCTTCCAGGTGGATGTGTTGTACAGTGAAGACAAAGTCAGTGTATCCAATGGCATTCTTTCCTTTTCTTTCCTTTTTTTTCTTTTTCGCTTTTTTTTTTTTAAAGAAGGTTGTGGGAAGTATACTTAGTGTTTAAACACAGTAAAGCAGGATCTCAGTTATAAGCAGGCCTTCAGGCATTACTCAGATACAAATAATCCTAATACTTCCAGGTGTTTCCTGATACATCACTTTTAGGATCTGTTCTTTTGTTGGGAGTTTCTCTCTTCAGAAGGTTTTTCTCTTCAGAAACTTAAGGCAATACAGTCAGAAAGCAGTTAAAACAGAGAATGGCAGTTAGGACTAGGCTTAATATTATTTTATTGTTCAGCATTTATTTCTTCTAAAAGAACTTTTTAGGTGGCCCTTTGGAAAGTATACTGAACTCCCTCTAAGCAATTTTATTTATGGGGTTTCCTTTTTTGAGTATGAAATGCAACCAGTGGCCTATAACCAGTTTTCAGAGCTTCTTTAATGAAAACATTAGCTTCTTATTTAATGCTTCCAATACAGGATCATATTCCCTTTTATGTATCAAGAATGTCTGATAGCTAACTCAAACACATAGTCTCCTAAGCTACTATAACCATGACCTACCTGCTACCTGCTACCTAAATGTTTGCAGCAGTTTACCACTAATTCAAATTCGTTGGTAAAATGTGGCTTCATTGTGCAGTGACAGTCCAGCTTTAAAGGAAGTAATATTTTCAACACCTCAGTTTTCTTCTATGCCAAACTTTCAATAAGCATGTCACAGAGCAAAGAATGCCCTTTTATTAGGTTTTCACGTTTTTATCCAAGTAAGAATAATTCCTTCATTATGCAGCAACAGAACTCCCAAGCTTGTAGATATGCTGATCTGCCACATTTTGATGGTGTTTGTTTTCAGTGTGCGCAAGTCCTGCTTCTTTGAGCAGGTGGTACAAGAGAAGCAAGGAAAAAGGAGCCAGTTGCATATACAAAACAACTTTCATCAAAAGGACTCTGTTAAGCAGTTAAGACTTCGTAAGATGTCGTTCAGACTCAATGATTCCCTTCCTAGTACAACACTGAACTATTCAGCTGACAAATCCCTTGTTCAAAGTTATTATTAGAGACAGTATGGCGAATAGGGGAAAGGCTCAGTGGGACAGGAATGCTCTAAAGGGTCCATTGCATCCACATTGTTCTGGGTGCAGCTATCATGCAGCAGTTTTAACTCCTTTCATGGAAAATTTCATTCTGCTTGCTTACATCCCAAGACCCACTAATAGGCAAGCCATTAGCACCTTTACCCACTGGCCCACAGCTGTGGATCAGCCAGCTGGTACACAACCACAGCTGCTTCCGTCTTACAAATTCCCTCTTCTAGAGCCAAGTCCAAAGAACAGTTTCACTCCAGTCCAGCCTCAAACCCAAAGTACCACAAAACAGGCTACTCTGACATGTCTCCTGGCACCACAGGAACTGAAGAGTACTATAAACCTCCCAGGGCAGCCATCTGCAGAGAATTCCTGCCCTTCTTCCCATGTCACAGGAGTACCCTACCTATGCTTGCGCATATCTCAAACATACCCCCAGACAAAGCCCTAAAAGAACTACTGAGAACTGTAGAGGAAACTTTACATAGTTATAGTCGAAACAATTCCCTTTTGCAGACAGGTATAGCCTTTCCTCATCTCCCCAGTATCCTTATACATATTTAACATTTTTCTGATCATTCTAGCAGCTTCTGACTGACATTTCTTGCCATTTTTTTTTTAATGGAAAGGTAATGAAAGGATTATAGCTTCCCCTTATACTACAATTATTTTCAATTGCTGATAAGTACTAGGTATTTAGAAATACCAAATATTTTTGGCCCAAAATGAAACTAGAGGACAAGTATCTGTTAGCTAAAAATACACATAATCCAAGTTCAAAAGAGTCCACGTTTAGTGCCTCTTCCAGGGGAATGGCTGGTACTTCAGCTGCTCCATGCTCAGAGAGACAGCAGCTGTCCCAGCAGGCTGCCACGCACCCTGGTCCAGACCAGTGCCTCTGCCTGCTCACTCCCACCCAGTCAGGTAGAGGTGCCGGCAGTTCTATGTTCTAAGCATCCTGGAGATGCAAAAGGAATTGGAAGTACAAGTAGATTTAAGAGAGGCAACTGATGTTATGATGCGGTTGTGATGGGAGATGAAATAGGAATTGCTTCATCCATTTTGTTACTTGCACACCTTGCTCGATGTTCTTTTTAATTCACACTGTATCCTTACCAGCATTGTTTAATGATCCTAAATTAATCTTGATTGACCATCTCCCAAATGCCACATTTCACATTTAATAATAAAATCGCATGTAAACACATCTAAGTGATAAAAGCAATGCATTTTATACAATAAATATGTTTTCTAAATTCATTAATTACTGTGTGTGTGCATTTGTATTTATATGTGCATATATTATGCCACAGCAAATTATTCTAAAACGAGAAAAACTGGTAAAAATAGCTCAGGTCAACATAATCAAAGAACTTTCGGATGTTTAAGAGAAAGAAGTCAAAATAACAAGATTTATGTCTGAATAAATGCGAGGCACTGAAGTATCTTTTTATAGAACATTTTCAAATAATACAATTATTTTTCTTTGTAATGTCAGTCTGAAGTTGTTGGATACTTTACTGATATAAATACTATGTAAGTAAATGCATTCATTTATCCAATTGGTTAAATTTTCCTTCTGAAAAGGTGTTCTGTCACACAGTGCCTAGTGACCCATTCTGGGCAGTAATCGGTCAAATACTATACTACCACCAGGAACATGCAGTCATGAACTGATACACAGTTTGCTCTCCGGGCTCTGCACTTAAAACAAAATAGAGCTGTTTGACAGTCTTCAGCGATGTTATCACTTTGTTCTACACAGCAACACACTCTTCTGTTCCCATTTCATGGGAAATTGTATCAGTTCCTTCTTTACTCAAGATTTTGGTCTTTTCTGAAATAGTTATTGGTTTGAAAGTTTGTATTTGAAGAATCCCTGAAAGGTACTCAGCTCCTTTAACAAGCCAGAGAGCAGTATAAGTTTTTAAAGCACAGTAACTCCTGCCTTCATAGTGAGCAACAGAAATTTAATCAGGGTACAAATCCTCTTCACTCAGTTTTTGTTTGCTGGTAATTGAGCAGCATTATTTCTCTGCCTTTTACTTGAGCAGTACGTATAGCTGTTTTCAGTAGCCATACATTCACACAAGTATCCCAGCAACTGCAACAAGCCACTTAAGCTGATCAGAGGAATTCACTGGCTCTAAAACAGGCACGGGGAAGAATCTGGATGTTTGTCAAAGATCCACCTAACCAACATCAGAAAAAGACTTAAGGTCTATGCGCAACACTGCCAACTGGGGGCCCTGTCCAGTTTATCTCCATATAGTGGTGACTCATTTTTGTCACCCCTAGGATATGGAATGAGACCTGGGTCAACAAAGCCCTAGTGCCATTTAACCATTAAAAAATATTTAGTAGAAAACTGGTGTGCTGCTATCAGCTCAATGCCCCTTCTTCAAGTCATTGGATTTTGATGCACAAGATAGAACCAGCGAGATTTCCCTTCACAGAGAATACCTGTTTCAAGTGGTCCCTGTCAAATTAAGGCAGGCTTGGATGACAGAAAAAAATCAAAGTAAATTTTGTTGTCATTGAATTCTAGCACGCCATAACAATTCCCAAGTAGAACCAATTACACAGAAGACTTCAAGCAGTTCACAGGATCTTATTCTTATGCAGACACATGAACAGCATATACATATACATATAAATCCGTGTGCAGGTAGGTCTATGTATTTTTATTCTGTATGTAGTCATATACATGTACATATAAAAAATCTTGTCACACACACACAGATGCTGGGCTGCAAAGCTTTAAGTTATCACACTATCACTTTGTTGTGAAAGGAAGGGAAGACAGCATCCTCTTCCCCTGCCTTACTGTTCTTTATACATTCACTTCACTCATCTGTGGTTCCAAGAGCTACTTCAGCCAGTAACAGCTTAATAACTAGTACTCCAATTAGCTGAGCTTGAGCTGATGTTTTGGCAAGTTGTTTTCACGCTCCAGCTGAGTCGAGAAGATTTTCCAGGTGGCTTCCACACAAAATAAAGCAATCCAGATATGCTCAGCAGGGTATTCTCTAAACACTTCCAGCATTTTTCTGTAATAGTAAAGGGGCTCACTTCAGGTTTTATCTCCACTCTCCCCCACTGACCCCATGTGTGCCAGTGCAAAATGCCCCATGTCCTGACAAGTTTCCCTCCAACTAGGGAACTCAGGAAGCAGATTTCTCCAGAACTGTCAGCCAAAGAGAAAGTCAAGCCAAGCACCCTCCCTTTTCATTGCTTCTGGCTTGCCTTGCAGTGCTTGAAGCAAGGAACCGGGATCTGCCGACTAGCCACAATAAGATATATTTAGCCACCATCTACAGACTTCACACGTTGCTGGTTGGCACTGTTACTTGACACAACCCAAGTGCGAAGCGTAAGAAAACCACATGCCAAGCTGTTATGTACCTCCAGCAGCACAAAAGTTTAATTGCATTGTGGTCTGTCTTAAAGATTTTAATGCTAAGTGTGAGAAATACTTTCTTTACTATGTGGTTTGGAGCAAGACAAAGGATAGAATGGTAAACTATCTAGTGCGACAGACAATTAATTAAAGAACAAGTTACATGTTATTACAGTAGTTACTACACTTTGTGTGTAATTTACCAGTCTAAGGTATGACACTCTCTTAAACAAAGATGTATTGGTTCTGTTTATTTCTTTGATTTGATTTGTGACAAGTAGTATAAAACTTGCAATATTTTCACTTTGAATATTTCTCAAAATGGTAACCTCTGCCTGCTGAGGTAAGGTGTGGGAGACGTTTACAGTCCCTTGCTAGTTTAGCTGGGGGGCTTTTGCTCCTGTCCATTCCAGTTTGCCTACAGTATCCTCAGCTCACAGATGCTCTGATGCGTTCACTGTCCTTAAGTGGTGATACTCACTTTTCTAGCAGGTAAAAAACACAGATGATCTGCCTTTGGCCTTTTGGATGATTTGAGTAATGTCTCTTTTTTACACGTCAGCTTTCCCAAGTGTAAGATGGCGAGGATGATACTTCAAGGTCCACAGGTGAGTGTACGAAATAATGGAAGGTTTTGCTACCATGTATTTGGAGCCACTGAATCTGTCAGCCCAACAGTGGTATGGCTGCTGCAGATCCATGTCCTCAGGGCCATCAAGTAGCGAGGCTGAGCATATGGTCCCAACAGGCAGACACAGAGACATACATGCATTACATGTATACAAGTACACAGAGCCAGCCTGACAGGTCAATGCAGACAGAAGAAACAGCACTCACACAAACAAAGACAGCACCAACAGCCTCATCCTATTCCCCCTCTCGTGGATCAGGATGAAAGCCTGTTAGGGTAAAATACACACGTGTATATATTCAGTATGTATCCCTCCAGTAAGTGATCTCAGACATACATCTGTCAAGTAGCTCTGGACCTCATTGTCTCCTAGTTGCTTCATGCACACACACATGCACACGCATACACACACAAACAAGTATCTTTGGTAGCTGGTCCAGACCCAAGGAACCTACCAGTAGCCGGCTCAGACCCCTGGTCTCTGCAGTAGCTGGCTTGGGCCTATGGCTGCTCTAGTAGCCAACTCTCAGATATTCTGGTCTCAACAGTATCCAGGCCAAACTTATAACCACTACCATATGTGGCTGCCAAATTTGTTATCCTACTTGCCACTAGTCTGTGTTGATATTTGCTGGTGATTGCACACGCTGACATACGCACCCAGACAACACGTAGGCACCCTGGTCTCTGCAGCAGCCGGCACCCCAGCACGCGTTCTGTGACCTGCAGTCTCTCTCCCACGGCCAGCGCTGAGCCTCCACACACATGCAGCCCCTTCCCAACATATAGTTAGAAATGGAAATCAGTGTGAAGACAGGACAGACAGCACTGATAGCTCCTGTTCACACACCTCCTGTGCCTTGTTATAAGGAGAATGTTGGACAAGCTACAGAAAAAACGTCTGTGGCAGGGTCCCTGCTATCTGGAGCAAGCAGGATGTTTCCTTCTCCCAGAACTATACACCACGACCTATTTGTCTCCCTGCTACAATGAAGGCTTCTAATGACCTTCTGCATGATGGAACTGAGGCTTTACAGCAAGTCTGCAGAGTTCAAGTTCCCTGCTAGAAAGAGGAGAACTGAAAAAAGAATGATGAGATTTCTGCTCATAGTGTGACAATTCAAGGCATTAGCGTAAACCATGGATGTGGGTAGCTCTGGTTTGTTTCTTGGCTCTTTGTTTACATTTACGACCTAGCAGAAGAAATCATAATGGTGGATATTTCTCATTTTAATATGAAAGGATAACCTCTTAAACCAGAAGTAGCAGCACAAAGCCTATGACTAGTTATATATCATGCAATCCCTAATGCATGAAAATAAAAGTGTATTCCGTTATTCCTCAACATTTGAAAGAATGAGGCTTTTTTGGATGGAAGAGAGAATGGTAACATTCACAGGTACAGCATGGGATTCACTAGTCCCTTTTGTTAGCTGTGTAGATTGTTATACTTCTTTTTCCGTACTGTCAGATGGTTGCATTTGGGAAATAGGTTTCAGAGATGTCATTCTGCACTGTTACACCACTGCTTGCCTGCAGCAGACAGCACTGACATAGGGACAAATCATCTGTCTAGCACGTTAGCACCTTACTACACATGTAGGTCCACTTGTTTTAGATTACTCCTGTGGTAAGATGCTGACCAAAAGGAGGAAGTCTCACAGAAAACAGAGAGTACAATGAAGTAGACACATTTATGCTGTTCTATTGATGAAGTTCACTGAGAAGGAGACCAATAAGAAGCTAAATGTTGGCCAAAAGAAAAAAAAAAAGATGTTCCCCTATACAAGAATGTTTTTAGCATAGGTTTGTGGTTAGCCTTTTTGTAAAATGTTTTTTTTTATGGAAAGGCAAACACAAATGAATAGCTTCTTTGTAGGAAAAACACCTATTGTTTTTTTGTTTTAATTGGTTTATATTTTAAATACCACTGGCTCAGGAAGTCTGACAAATCCTGTTTCTCAGGAGAAGAGAGAAAAAACAGAGTTGACTGACAGTTTTTTGGGAGGATAAATGTTAGTGTAAATCATCCCACCCTTTTCACTTAACATTTTTTCCAGAGGCAGCTGAGCAGCTGCATAATTGCTTATCCAATTTAATCATTTAAAATCTGTTCTAGGTGAAGTTCCCATTGTACAAATATATTGCAATTCCTCTTCTTCAAAATTAGGTTCTTGTCTACTGCAGGCTGTGATGGAGAGAAGCCAGTCCTACCCGAGTTCCATCATTAGCCATGAAGGCCCCAATTTCTCACTAAAGTTGAAAAACTTGAAGCAAAAGTGGCAAGAGCAACAACTTCTTCCGGACAAATACTTTACATATGCTTAAAAAATTGCTTTACAAAATTGATAAAAAGTATTGTTTGCTTCCTGTCAACAGGTTTCAGAAAAATACCATAAGAGGATGCTATGTGACCACTCTATGGAAGCAAACCCAGCAACTCTGAGCAGTGGAAGTAGGACTGGTAAATTCTTAGTATGCACTAAAAAAAAAAAAATGCTGCTATGGAAAACAAAACATGCATGTCTGCTAAAGGAAAGCATGAGTAATTCAATGGGGCTGTTGTTCAACAGCAGTTTGTCTTGGTGAAAATATTACTTCTGTAATGCAGCCAAAGTGAATGTCAGCTTAGGTTATCTACTCTGAAAGTGCCAGAGATGTGGCTGAGATCTTCCCAGAAAGACTTAGCAGACATGCACTTAGCTGTGAGGCCCAACATCAAGTTTTCTTTACTCATTTATATGGGTACTTGTTTTTGCTTCATGCTGTTCCTCCTGCATACCTTGCACAATCCCTGTGGCTCATAGTACCCTCTCATTCTATTAAAGAGTTTTTCCTGGGAGAACATTCAGGATAATGCCCAGGGTAGTTTGGTGTATATTTTTTTCTCTACAATTTATTGTACAAACATGAGATATCTTAGTTTGGAACAACCCTTAAATAAGCTCCATTATGTTTTCAGGAATGAATCAGCTCTTCCCCACCCCTCCACAGAATTCATCTCCTCCCTTCGACCTTGCTGGACATGAAGAGCTGTGGAGTTACTTTCCATGGAAATTCAGGAAGAGAATATTTTTGTTTCAGCAGAGGCCTAGGTTCAATCATGTTCCTGTTTCTGCTAGCCTAAATTTGGAGTAGCTCTTTAGCAATATTATTGCACCAGAGTAACTTTGGCATGAGATTTCATCAAGCCATTAGTCCCGTAACATTTTGAGAGATGCAGTTACCCAACACCAACAGTGTTTCAACACATCCAGTAGTGAACTGTGATCGCATAGTAACGGCCTAGCGCTCCTTCCATATCTTTAATATGTACTTAAACTTTGAGTGATGTGAACCTGAATTCTGCATTGTTCCCAGATATTTGGATATACTATGTACAAAGGGTATGTTTCCAGACAATGCTGCTAAGCTTCAGAGAAAACATTTTCTTATTTCCATGCATACTAGCTGAGCAGAAACCTCTTTTTACTGCACTGTCATCCACCTGGGAGTGCTGCCACGCTGAGTAGGGAGTGGATCTTAGTAGACAAAGAATGGAAATGCTAGTAGAAAAGTTAATAAAAAGCTCATTATAGCTACAGCCTGGTCAGCAGTCTTGGCATTCAATTATTTCCTAGGAGAGACTAATGTGTAAAGATCATTTCCTGCTTCTTACATGCTCTCTCCCTCTCCTAGTAAAGAAACTAAATATTTCTTTAATTAATTTAGAGCAGACTGAGTAGACTGCTCAACTACAGAAAGAGCATATTGTCTACACTTTGATAAAGAATTTAGACTGCTGCTCAAAAAATACCTTTTAAATGAAACTGGTAGAAGCTGACCTGACTCAAAAAGTCTTTCAGAGGAATGAGGGAGAAGAGTATTTCAGAACCAACAGGTTACTGAGCTGCTGTTCAGTTTAACCCCTTCACCACTGGAAGGGTTTTTGCAACATCTTGCATTGACATTAAAAATGTATGAAGTGTGCCCATTAGCTCTGAATTTTCATAATTGTCACTTGCCTTGTCAGGTTCTATAGTTTACAGCATTGCTATTCATTAAGAGTTCCTGTTCTGTGAGACTCAAAAAATATTACTGGCATTTTTCCTCAAATGCACCCTCTGAGACCATCTGTTTCCTTGTTCAGCACCCAGTCTCAGAGGAGATGTCAGAGGATAACTTCCTTCTCCCACAGCTACTACCCAGTTCCTTTTTCCTAACAGATTCACCAAAACACTTACTAATGATTTGGGTTTTTGTTTTGTTTGTTTGTTTGTTTGTTTGTTTCGTTTCATCTTGAAGCCTTGTGCAAATATTAATGATCTATAGCCACGCTCCTGATGGGGAGAAAGAGCAATTAAGAGCTCAGGGTGACATGAGTCAGGGATACAGCTTGAATTAGAAGATATATAAACCTGCCTCTCAATCTCACTATTGCATAAAAAACTCATTTCTTGTTCACCACTTTCTTTCCTGACGCTTCAGTCTCAGGCATGTACACCAAAAAAAAAAAAAAAGGAGTCCACAGACTACTTCTCTGGTTTGACTTATATTAAAATGCATATTTTCCCTTAAGGAATCCCAGTAGCAGATAGTTTTATTACTCTTTGTTTGTTTTGTAGGTGATATACTTATTTTTCTCTCTTGTTCCCTGACACTCTCCAGAAAGAGCCTGACCTGTTTTACAGAAACGCTTGCAAACTACCAACAGATTAAAGATTTGCTGTTGAGTGGGTGGGAGGTAGGAGGGGATGTTGCTTGTTTTTTTGGTTTGGTTTGGTTTCTTTTTTTGAGGAAACTTTTATGAAATGGAAGAGGATAATGGAAAACATCAAAACAAGTACTCTTCAGATAGACCAAGCAAATAACCAGGTCTCTTCCAAGTCAGTAATTACTCTTGGACCTAGACAGATGACCTTCACTCTCTAAAAGTGTGTGGGGTCAACCATGGTACAGTAAGTATCTGTCACTCTGATGCACAAGCATCCAACAAATAAAATGGTTAATCTGCACTATTCATTTTATATAATAGAAAAAATGTTGCTGTCAGAGAATCAACACCTGGTTCTTGGAAAATAAACGATTCTGTGCTCATGCAGCAGCAGGAGGCCATTAACCTGTGACAGTATCCTATTCCATTGGCATTAACTCTTAATTAGAAATAATTTTAAAATGTTCTGTCAAAAACTATTTTACTGGAAATAAAGGGTTTATTAGGGATTTTTTTTTTGATCAACACATCCTACAGCATGTCTGCAACATTCCATTTTCATAGAATGAGGCTACAGTGGCAAAAAGCAAGAACTACAAACACCAGAACATGGGAGAAATATGCTGTCTCTCCAACAGCTACTTTTTGTGACTTCCCACAAGTTATCACTATATTAATTCGTACTAACTTAAAATGTATTATACCTGCAGATCTATTTACTATCTCTCTACCTGTAAAAAGACCTTCTTTTCAAGGATTTTGTACTGTTTTTAACTGAGTTGGGCCACAGCTTACTTTGTAGGTTAGTGGTGATAAATGTATTTGTGTTTCCATTTCATTCCCCCAGCAACAGGACAGAGCACGTCCTTCTACTTACACTTTCATTAATAGTAACCTTGGTTTAGAGTAACAGCTGAGGAAAGAAGAACAATTAACAAATTCCAGTAATTTAAATATTAACATTTTGTTGCTCAAGGTTCTTTCCAGGCTTGAAAAATGAAAGCAGAATATTCATAGCAGTTACATTTCTAAATATATTCCAATGCTCACAGCTTTCTTCCATGTGATCTCTAAGAAAAAAGAAGAGAGGAGAGGAGAGGAGAGGGAAAAGGCTAAATCTAAAGATCACAGCTTTCANAATATTCATAGCAGTTACATTTCTAAATATATTCCAATGCTCACAGCTTTCTTCCATGTGATCTCTAAGAAAAAAGAAGAGAGGAGAGGAGAGGAGAGGAGAGGAGAGGGAAAAGGCTAAATCTAAAGATCACAGCTTTCAGAAGCCTCTCAAGAAGCACCATATACTGAGATGGTTTGCAATTACAATTAAATGTCTATAAAAAGGAACATTGAGCAAGAACCAGTTTCAGTGGAACCTCCTTTGAATCATAAAGGCATGTGCTATCAAGCCAAACAATTTCAACACATACAAAATAACCATGTTAAAACAGTAAATCTGACTCAAAACTCCAAATCTAGAATACTGACACATCATCTTTACTGCAATACACTGGAAGATGCAGATATGGTCTTCTGTCAGGAGGCCTCTAAGCAATGGGTCACCTTACATACACTTCACACATACCTGGAAATTTTCAGCTTGCCTAACTCTGAGATTTTTTGACAAGTCTGTATTTTTGAAGAGAAAAAGGTGACTGGAATACCATCAGCTATCTAAAGACAGACTTATAATTGTGTCCACGCAAAGGTTTTGTTGCCCTTCTAAATTGAGATTAAAGGTTCAATCACTTCATTAGAGCTATTCTGAGCTTCATAAAGCTAAAATCTCATCTAAATATGGTATTGAAATCAGTGTGTTCCAACCCTAAGTTAGCCTTTGCTTACATAGTTCTGTTACGTTTGCTTTATTTTTCATTACAGGTATTTTAGGAAAGGTAGCAATGATTCAGATAACAGTAAGCTGGGAAGTTACACTTGCAATGTGAAAGGTAAAGAAGAATTCAGCATGATGTTTCATTTACAAGTACCAAAAATTGAAGGAGAGAAAAAGCTGTAATCACTTATGAAGGAGATTCAGCTGTACTGATTTGTAAGTTACGGTTATACTCCTATTGCTTGGACCTGGTACATGGCCAAGGGAAGTGAACGGATTGCCATTAATGGCTCTGTGCTGTTGAACAAGTATGTAACAATTGTAGTTGACGGCACTACTGATAGCAATGATCGCTGAGGCGATCTGCGGCGGGGCAGGGGATGGCGCAGCGCGGCCGAGCAGGCTTGGGCGGGGCCAGGAACAACGGCGGGAAATTTAAACGCGGCGTACCACTCGCTGAGGCGATCAGCCCCGGTGCAGGCGCGCTCCGCAGCGGAGCACAGAATCGCGGTGCGCGGCCGACGAGGCTTCGGAGGAGCAAGGAGCAGAGGCGGGAAATTTAAACGCGGCGTAACACTCACTCACTCACTCACTCGCTGAGGCGACCGGCTCTGGGGCAGGAGCGTTCAGCAGCGGAGCCGGGGATTGCGGCGTGCGGGCAGTTCCAGCACCATGGAAACACCAGGGAGCAGAGGGAGCCGGCAGCCCTCGCGTTAGTGGCTGATGAGGCTCGGGCGGGGCCAGGACCAGCGGTGGCCACCCCCACGTGTACAAAAGCGGCCCCTAGGGCGGGCAAGCAGGGAGTGGCACAGCAGTTTGTGCGCGAGGGCGGAAGGCGGGCCGCTTTCTTCTGTTCGGGGAGCAACAAGAAGCAGCCTTCAGCTGAAAACAAAATGGCGTCCACCCGCCACAGCTGCCGGGCTGGGGCTGAAACCCAGGCGGAGGGGACACAACCCGCACCCCAGGCAGACGCCTACACCCGGACAGACCTCCCGAGGACCAATAGAGCAGCCCAGGGAGGGACCCTCAGTTGCTGGGCCCTCCAGAATCTGGAAGTCTCCCTGGGGCCTGAAGGCAGAGGTGGCGGTCGTGTGCCCAGCTGGATGAACTTTTTGAGCAAGTTGCCATGTTGTGAGTGGAGCTCACCAGGCAGTGAGACTGGACCCTCGCCTCCCCCTCGCCCTCAGAGTGCCCCTGCAGAACAGATACCATGCTCTGGGGCTTTTGGAAAAAGGAGAGTGCATGAGGATGGTCAAGACCCAGGAAAGGACAGCTGTAGAAAGTTGGACCAAACAGCCATGTGTATTAGAACCAGTGCCACCAGACAAGCGTCATGGGTCTTAGTAATTGGAGATTCCTCGCTGAGAGGCACTGAAGCACGCATTTGCCATCTGGACAATTTCTCTAGGGAGGTTTGCTGCCTGCTGGGGACCCGCACTCGCGATATCTCAAAGAGGCTACTAAGCCTGGTAAAGCCAGAGGACTACCGCCCATTCCTACTCTTTCATTGTAGGGTCGAATGAGGCTGCAGTGAGGAGACTGCAAAATACCAAAAGGGACTCCTGTGTCCCCCAGAAAGGTGTTGAAGGGATTGGGTATGCAGGTAGTGTTCTCCTCTATTTCTGCCAGTTGGAGACTGGGACCCAAGAAGGAGAGGAACGGGTCAGGTGAATGATTGGCTGCGTGGCTGGTGCCACACTCAGGGTTTTGGATTCTGTGATCTCTGATGTACCTTTGAGGGACTGGGCATTTTGACACCCAATGGGGTACACCTGACCAGGCAGGGCAAGAGTGTTCTGGGCAGCAAGTTGCCTGGGCTTATTAGCGGAGCTGTAAGCTAGATTCAGCGAGAGAAGGGGATGTACTTCTCAGTGACAGAGATGAACCAGAGCTGTTATGTAAGGGCGCCTGGGAAGGCAGGGTAGACAAGGAGGAGGTGCTCCTGCTACCCCGAACAAAGGCATATTTCCATTCACCTC